>NADL03000047.1:0-548084 GCA_002205965.3 Kappaphycus alvarezii | reverse complement strand
TACAATGGTGGAAGGGCCTCTTAGGAACTAATATACTCAGCACGTCTAATGAGGATGTTCCGGTACCAGACTCGTTCAAGGAAGCGATGAGTGGGACGCAACCAGATTTCTGGCAGAAAGCAGTTGACAAAGAGTTAAAATCACAACGCAAAAACCAGACTTGGACGCTGGTTCCGCGCTCACAGGCCTCTAACATCCTCACATCGCGCTGGGTTTTCACCGTTAAAGATATTCCAGATGATCAGGGCCACCTCATTCAGCAAGGAAAGGGTCGCCTAGTCGTAAGAGGTTTCCAGCAGATTGAAGGAGTTGATTACTCAGAGACTTTCGCCCCGGTAATCAAATTCACGACAATTCGATTGCTACTGGCTATGGTTGCGCAATTTGACTTAGAGCTTCACCAAATGGACGTAGTCACCGCGTTTCTAAATGGAGAATTAGAGGAGGATATTTACATGGAACAACCCGAAGGATGCATCGACCCTTCCAAACCAAACCATGTTTGCAAACTCCTCAAGGCTATTTATGGCCTTAAACAAGCGAGTCGTCAATGGCACAAAAAGATTGACGACTTCTTGATTAATGGGCTTGGGTTTAAGACCACGAGAAGTGACGCTTGCTTGTACACAAACATATCGAATGACAGCATAATGCTCATTGCCCTTTATGTGGATGACTTGCTGCTCGCCGGTAGTGATCTAACCGCCGTAGCCTGGATGAAAGCGGAATTAAATAAAAGGTTTGAGATGAAAGACCTGGGAGAGGCGAAAAAGTGCATAGGGCTTGAAATTAGTAGGAAAAGGTCGTCCAAGCTAGTCTGTATATCGCAGAAAGCGTATGCCGAATCCGTACTGAAACGTTTTGGAATGGTCAGCTGTAATTCCGTGAGTACACCAATGGAACAGGGATTCCATCCCGAGTCTTCGACAAGCCCGTACTGCGATGTCCCGTATCGACAGATCATCGGCTGTCTGATGTTCCTGATGGTTGGTTCTCGTCCAGATTTAGCATACGCCGTTGGCAAATTGTCTCAACACTGTGAGAAGCCTCGCGAGGACCACTGGCAGGCTGCGAAAAGGGTTTTGAGGTTCATCAAAGGAACACTCTCAACTGGTGTTATCCTAAACGGAAATCTCTCAGTGGAGTACCTCGAAGGCTTTAGTGATGCGGACTGGGGTGGCTGCTTGAGTTCAAGAAAGTCCACCAGCGGCTATGTATTCAAGCTTTGTGGAGGAGCCGTCAGCTGGTCGTCGAGGAAGCAAACGGTTGTTGCAAAGTCTACCTGCGAAGCAGAGTACATCGCGCTTTGTGATGCCTGCAAAGAAGCCGCCTGGCTAAGATGCCTCCTGACAGATGCATTGGGAAAATCAGAAGATGGTACTGTTACTATCGGTTGCGATAATACAGGAACTATATCCTTTGCAGGCAACGAGGGGGTCAACCGGCGTAACAAGCATATCGATATCTCATACCACTTTGTCAGAGATGCTATCCATCGCAATATTGTTTCCCTCTTCCATGTACCGTCTTCCGAAATGCCAGCAGATATACTAACGAAGCCTCTTGGACGACTTTCGTTCAATAAATGTGTGAGGTTTCTGGGACTTGGGGATCTGCGCGATGCTTAGGGCATGTGATCGAGGGGGGGTGTTGGTGATTTCGTGAGACGATCACACGCCCATCGCACTGACTAGACGTCTCGCACGGAGGTTGGGAAGCTGTATATGTGTACACGTGGACACATGTGGTTCTGAAGGGAAATATATGCCAAATTTACCCGAAAAGCAAAGTTGCCGGGGACGAAAGGCCATTTTCAGGGGGTCGACGAAAAATGCAAATTTTGCATAATTGTTGACAAGTGGAACTTGGCCCATAATGCCTAGGCTAAGAATTGCCTGCTTTAATCCTATTCGCTGACAGGGACAATACTGCAATTCTATTGGCCCAGGATGTACACGTGTCAGGTGTTGTAGAGGTTCCTTGGCTGGTTTTAGTTGTTCAAAGGCAGTATGGGATATAACGGTTATTTATGAGCTATTTTAGAGTCAAAATGTTGTTTAGGGGTCCCTTTACGTAGGGAAATGTGCTGTAAGGGTGTGAGGAATGTAGTGTACGGGAGCTGTGCTGAATAAGACATATACACGTGTACAGGTTGGCATTGGTGTATGCGATGTACACGTGGTACAGCTAAGAGAAGAACCTTTTGTGCAGTGTTGTACACGTACTGTACTAGTGCCAAATGAGGAACTGTACTTCGCACTGTACATCGTAATATGCCAAGTACTGTACTCCTTACTATACCTGAGTTTGTACAGTAGGAATCAATTATGGCAATATTGTCATGACTGCTAGAAAGAGGTATTTGATTTTATATTATGTATGAGGATTCTAGTTATGATTAAGGGTTTTATCCAGCTGCATCCAAAAATCAGTTATGTGATTCCATCATACGTATGTGGTTTCTAGTTATGATATTGGTTTGTACAACTGCATCCAAAAATCAGTTATGTGATTCCATCATACGTATGTGGTTTCTAGTTATGATATTGGTTTGTACAACTGCATCCAAAAATCAGTTATGTGATTCCATCATATGTATGAGGTTCGTAATTATGATGAAGATTGGACCGACTGCATCCAAAAATCAGTTATGTGATTCCATCATATGTATGAGGTTCGTAATTATGATGAAGATTGGACCGACTGCATCCAAAAATCAGTTATGTGATTCTATTTTACGTATGACGGATTGAGTCCGTTATTTTGGCACAAGGGAATTCGTTTCCGGTAAGTCTGCAAAATAAGGTACTGTATTGATGTGTGTATTGGGCCAACCTATTTACACAAATTTGTCAACTTTGGAAGCAGTTCCAAATTTGCCCCTAATGACTGTTATCACCGGGCCAAGATCTTGAAATCCGCTCAAATGGCTCAGTTTGTGGGATTCTGTTAGTGGACGCAGTGAGTTAGAAAGTAGTTGTAGGTTGTACTTAAGGCCAGGATTTTAGAGTTCCGAGTAAATTCTGGGTAAGCCCGCAGCTTCATCCTCTCTCCCACCAGCCTTCCCTATCGCAACTCATCATCAGGTTATGGGCCCAGTTCAACGCTATCTCTGTCTTTGATTCCCGTAAGTCGCCCTGTGTCGTTGCCCTGTTTCGTTTTGTTTGTCTCAGCCTGTTGAATATGTCTCACGTTTCTGGTAAGTTATTTGAATAATTCCATTTCTTTGCACATCGAAGTGATTCTCTTTGCACCTTTTGGTTGGTCTAAAGACTTGTAATTCCATAAAGCTGTTACTGACGATCACTTCCACTATCTGTGCCTGCTTCTGCGGGGTTGTGCTAGACTCGGAATTAGCCCTGGTGCCGCGAGTGCCCAGGGCTCCATCGGTCAGAGGTTTACCGTCAGGGAGGAGGTCAAGTGTGGAGAGGATCGAGGTTATTGAACCGACAACACCACCGCCGCCGACGCTCGCCCTCTCTGTCGCCCAGGAAGGATATAGGATCCCCCGCAGGTCAGTACCTCCACAGACGCCAATTAGAAAAATTCAACGACTCTCGGCCAAGAAAGCCAAAGCGCTTGCCGATCGAGTCGCGAAAAGGGAGCTGAAGGCGAAGAAGCGAGTTCCGCCGAGGCACAAGAGGTACTGCAAGACCTGCCAGATTAGCTGCAATAGTGCTAAGACATTCTACGATCACGTTCATTCTAAGGGTCATAGGACTAGAGTAGCGAACAGAAAGGAGACCCCTAGGTGTACTGTTTGTGATAGAGTGTTCGACTCCCACGAAGTTCTGAAACGCCACGAGAACGGGAAAGATCACTTGAAAGTAGTTTTGTCTCAGCAGTAAAAGGGATCCTATACTTTGGTTAAAAGCGAGTGCTCGGCCTTTGCATTTAGCTTAGAGTTTCGTGTGCTGTGTTCTTATAGAGGTGGGCTTGCCATTGCAAGGGACTATCGGTCCCCGGCTTGGGATCTTCGAACAGAACATAAGCACCTCTAACCTATTTGCAATGAGTGGCGGAGAAGATCAAGGAGGAGGGTCAATGAAGATAGAGAAGCTGACGGATACGAATTTTTATGTGTGGAAGCAGAAAATTCAGCTACTTCTGGCACTGCGCGATGTAGAACAGTACATTACCGATGATAACGTCCCTGCTGATGAAAATTCTTCTACGTATAGGACTTGGAAGCAGGGAGATCGAAAAGCCAGAGCAATTATAGGGCTGTCTCTTTCTGATGACCATTTGGACCATGTAAGAGATGCTGTTACTGCCAAAGGTATGTGGGATGCTATTCTAGAGGTGTTTGAGCGACATACGCTGCTGAACAAGTTGGCTGCTCGTAGAGAGTTTTACACTGTCAGTATGCTAGAAAATGAGAAGGTGCTTCCGTATATTGGACGTGTGAGACACCTGGCGGCTCGCTTGAAGTCTATGGGGGTCGTTATCGATGACAAAGAGATGGCTATGGCAGTGCTTAACGGCCTTCCACCGCGTTTTCACAGCCTCATTGTTGCTCTGGACGCTCTTGGATCTGAAGACAACTCCTTTGGAGTGGAGTATGTCAAAAGTCGTCTACTTCAAGAGGAACAACGAGCTTCGATGAAGTCGTCCAGGCGACAGATGACTTCAAGTGCCGCCCTTATTGGGAACGTTTTCGAAGGACGGCGCCAGTCTTCCTTGACGTGCACTAATTGTGGTCACACCGGACACACCGCCTCCCGTTGCTGGGGAAAGGATGTCAATGGAAAGCGACCTTCTCCACCCGAACGATTCCAGCGGAGGCAATTACAGAAGCCAACGGCAATGATCGCTCAAGAAAAAGATGGCTCGGAAGTGAATGAGGTGGAGTACATTTGTCTGGTGAACAAAGCGGATAAGTCTAACGTTAAAATAACCTCTAACACCTGGCTTATAGATTCCGGGTGCTCCGCGCACATGACGTTTGACAGAAGCCTCTTTACAGACTACCGTGAGGTCTCGAACAGCCGCGTTGAGATGGGAACCAAGGCTTGTGCGATTGTGGCTGGAGTCGGAAACGTTCATTTGATGCTATCAGTAAACGGCATTGAAAAATCCTGTAAGCTCACCAATGTGCTACACGTTCCCAGTTTTGCCTTTTCTCTAATTTCAGTACGCCAGATGGTCGACAATGGACTTGATGTTCAGTTTGTTCGTGACAAGTGTACTGTAAAGAAAAATGACTGTACTGTGGCAACCGCGACAAGTGAAGGAGAGCTCTACGTGCTTGATACGTGTGATATGACTCATTCGGCACACAAAGCCTCCTTGAAGACGTGGCACGAAAGACTTGCGCACGTTCATACTCAAGGAATCTTGTCTATGTCTCGCAAGAACGTGGTAAGTGGACTTCATCTTTCTTCTTCAAATGATACCAAAGATATTGGCTCATCTTCTGACTGTGATTCCGTGAAATGCGATGCTTGTGTGGTAGGAAAAGCAACTCGTGCTGTAATTCCCAAACATCGCTCAGGAGGTAGGGCAAAGCAGCTGCTAGACTTAGTCCATTCGGACGTCTGTGGCCCACTCCAAACACAGTCATTAGGTGGTGCGAGATACTTTGTCACATTCATCGATGATTACTCCAACTGGAGCGTTGTCTATCCGATGAAAAGTAAAGATGAAACTTTCGAGTTCTATAAGAAGTTTGCCAATTATGCCCTTACCCATACCGGTCAGCGAGTGAAAGTGTTTCGTTCAGATCGTGGAGGGGAGTATCTTTCCTCGCAGTTCCAATCCTTCTTATCTTCACAAGGAACGGTTCATCAAACGACCGCCGCGTACACGCCTGAACAAAATGGCGTCGCAGAACGGTTCAACCGTACATTGATAGATCTGGTTCGGTCTATGCTGTCCCACATGCAGGTTCCAAAGTCATTTTGGGCTGAAGCCCTAGACAATGCCGTGTATGTGCGGAATCGTGTAACAAACAGAGCCCTGGGAAGTTCCATTACGCCTCATCACTTGTGGATGAAGGATAAACCAGATGTGTCTCACTTGAGGGTATTTGGCTGCCAATGCTGGTACAAACTGCATGCCCATGAGGTGCAGAAACTTGATGAACGTGCAGTGAAAGGAATGTTTCTTGGATACCCAGCCGGAACGAAGGCCTACAAGGTATGGGATGACGAACTGAATCGCGTAGTTATCTCACGAAATGTGCAGTTTGATGAGTCCAGGCGAGGGCCTTGTTCGGTTGACGACAGTATATCGCATCAAAATGACGAGAATTTTGAGCCAGAGGATGTGGGCGTTGCTGACGAAACTGACCCCGATACTTTAATGGCAAATATCGGTGAAAATGGAGACTCTGAGTCATCGAGAGGTCAAAATGAGCCCGTTCTAAATCCAAATATGAACCAGAGCCCCCGGATGCGAGCTCGGAACCAGAACATACGGGTGGTGCAGACGGAGATGGATCTAGCAATGTACCACTTCGCAGATCAGGTCGATCACGCCGCCCACCAAGACAATGGTGGAAGGGCCTCTTAGGAACTAATATACTCAGCACGTCTAATGAGGATGTTCCGGTACCAGACTCGTTCAAGGAAGCGATGAGTGGGACGCAACCAGATTTCTGGCAGAAAGCAGTTGACAAAGAGTTAAAATCACAACGCAAAAACCAGACTTGGACGCTGGTTCCGCGCTCACAGGCCTCTAACATCCTCACATCGCGCTGGGTTTTCACCGTTAAAGATATTCCAGATGATCAGGGCCACCTCATTCAGCAAGGAAAGGGTCGCCTAGTCGTAAGAGGTTTCCAGCAGATTGAAGGAGTTTGATTACTCAGAGACTTTCGCCCCGGTAATCAAATTCACGACAATTCGATTGCTACTGGCTATGGTTGCGCAATTTGACTTAGAGCTTCACCAAATGGACGTAGTCACCGCGTTTCTAAATGGAGAATTAGAGGAGGATATTTACATGGAACAACCCGAAGGATGCATCGACCCTTCCAAACCAACCATGTTTGCAAACTCCTCAAGGCTATTTATGGCCTTAAACAAGCGAGTCGTCAATGGCACAAAAAGATTGACGACTTCTTGATTAATGGGCTTGGGTTTAAGACCACGAGAAGTGACGCTTGCTTGTACACAAACATATCGAATGACAGCATAATGCTCATTACCCTTTATGTGGATGACTTGCTGCTCGCCGGTAGTGATCTAACCGCCGTAGCCTGGATGAAAGCGGAATTAAATAAAAGGTTTGAGATGAAAGACCTGGGAGAGGCGAAAAAGTGCATAGGGCTTGAAATTAGTAGGAAAGGTCGTCCAAGCTAGTCTGTATATCGCAGAAAGCGTATGCCGAATCCGTACTGAAACGTTTTGGAATGGTCAGTTGTAATTCCGTGAGTACACCAATGGAACAGGGATTCCATCCCGAGTCTTCGACAAGCCCGTACTGCGATGTCCCGTATCGACAGATCATCGGCTGTCTGATGTTCCTGATGTTGGTTCTCGTCCAGATTTAGCATACGCCGTTGGCAAATTGTCTCAACACTGTGAGAAGCCTCGCGAGGACCACTGGCAGGCTGTGAAAAGGGTTTTGAGGTTCATCAAAGGAACACTATCAACTGGTGTTATCCTAAACGGAAATCTCTCAGTGGAGTACCTCGAAGGCTTTAGTGATGCGGACTGGGGTGGCTGCTTGAGTTCAAGAAAGTCCACCAGCGGCTATGTATTCAAGCTTTGTGGAGGAGCCGTCAGCTGGTCGTCGAGGAAGCAAACGGTTGTTGCAAAGTCTACCTGCGAAGCAGAGTACATCGCGCTTTGTGATGCCTGCAAAGAAGCCGCCTGGCTAAGATGCCTCCTGACAGATGCATTGGAAAATCAGAAGATGGTACTGTTACTATCGGTTGCGATAATACAGGAACTATATCCTTTGCAGGCAACGAGGGGGTCAACCGGCGTAACAAGCATATCGATATCTCATACCACTTTGTCAGAGATGCTATCCATCGCAATATTGTTTCCCTCTTCCATGTACCGTCTTCCGAAATGCCAGCAGATATACTAACGAAGCCTCTTGGACGACTTTCGTTCAATAAATGTGTGAGGTTTCTGGGACTTGGGGATCTGCGCGATGCTTAGGGCATGTGATCGAGGGGGGTGTTGGAGATTTCGTGAGACGATCACACGCCATCGCACTGACTAGACGTCTCGCACGGAGGTTGGGAAGCTGTATATGTGTACACGTGGACACATGTGGTTCTTGAAGGGAAATTATGCCAAATTTACCCGAAAAGCAAAGTTGCCGGGGACGAAAGGCCATTTTCAGGGGGTCGACGAAAAATGCAAATTTGCATAATTGTTGACAAGTGGAACTTGGCCCATAATGCCTAGGCTAAGAATTGCCTGCTTTAATCCTATTCGCTGACAGGGACAATACTGCAATTCTATTGGCCCAGGATGTACACGTGTCAGGTGTTGTAGAGGTTCCTTGGCTGGTTTTAGTTGTTCAAAGGCATATGGGATATAAACGGTTATTTATGAGCTATTTTAGAGGTCAAAATGTTGTTTAGGTGGTCCCTTTACGTAGGAAATGTGCTGTAAGGGTGTGAGGAATGTAGTGTACGGGAGCTGTGCTGAATAAGACATATACACGTGTACAGGTTGGCATTGGTGTATGCGATGTACACGTGGTACAGCTAAGAGAAGAAACCTTTTTGTGCAGTGTTGTACACGTACTGTACTAGTGCCAAATGAGGAACTGTACTTCGCACTGTACATCGTAATATGCCAAGTACTGTACTCCTTACTATACCTGAGTTTGTACAGTAGGAATCAATTATGGCAATATTGTCATGACTGCTAGAAAGAGGTATTTGATTTTACATTATGTATGAGATTCTAGTTATGATTACGGGTTTTATCCAGCTGCATCCAAAAATCAGTTATGTGATTCCATCATATGTATGAGGATTCTAGTTATGATTAAGGGTTTTATCCAGCTGCATCCAAAAATCAGTTATGTGATTCCATCATACGTATGTGGTTTCTAGTTATGATATTGGTTTGTACAACTGCATCCAAAAATCAGTTATGTGATTCCATCATACGTATGTGGTTTCTAGTTTTGATATTGGTTTGTACAACTGCATCCAAAAATCAGTTATGTTGATTCCATCATACGTATGTGGTTTCTAGTTTTGATATTGGTTTGTACAACTGCATCCAAAAATCAGTTATGTGATTCCATCATATGTGTGAGGTTCGTAATTATGATGAAGATAGGACCGACTGCATCCAAAAATCAGTTATGTGATTCCATCATATGTATGAAGTTCGTAATTATGATGAAGATTGGACCGATTGCATCCAAAAATCAGTTATGTGATTCTATTTACGTATGACGGATTGAGTCCGTTATTTTGGCACAAGGGAATTCGTTTCCGGTAAGTCTGCAAAATAAGGTACTGTATTGATGTGTGTATTGGGCCAACCTATTTACACAAATTTGTCAAGTTTGGAAGCAGTTCCAAATTTGCCCCTAATGACTGTTATCACCGGGCCAAGATCTTGAAATCCGCTCAAATGGCTCAGTTTGTGGGATTCTGTTAGTGGACGCAGTGAGTTAGAAAGTAGTTGTAGGTTGTACTTAAGGCCAGGATTTAGAGTTCCGAGTAAATTCTGGGTAGCCAAGCCCGCAACTTCATCCGTCCAGCAAAGTCCTTCACCCTCTCCGATTCCCATTACCCTCACCATCCCCTGTTTTTCTATCAGGTTATGGGCCCAGCCCACGCTACCGCTCTTTCCGCTTGATCCGTCCCTCAACCGTTGACGTTGACGTTGAGGTAATTGCTTTCTCTGTTGTTGGTGCTGTTGGTGTTGTCACTTGTTGCTTTTGGTTATTGTTGTTGGGTTCTTGTCGTTGTTGGGACCCATTTGGTGATTGTCAAGCACTCTGTGTGTGGATCCTGAGTGTTTTTGTGGTTATCATTGTGTGTTGTTGGAATCTTTTGTTTGTGAGAACCAATTCTAAGGCTGTCAAGCACTCTGTGTGTGGATCCTGAGTGTTTTTGTGGTTATTATTGTGTGTTGACTAGAGCATTCATTGCTTGTGCTCTACTGCTGTTGAGACCTATTTTGTGTTGTCAAGCACTCTGTGTGAGGATCCTGAGTGCTTTGTGGTGTCATTGCTCTGGTCATTGTTTGTTGGTTTGGTTTTCTGTCTCTTTTGTGGTGGTCGTGGTCATTCGACAATTCATCAGCTCGAGTTTATTGTTTGGAATATTGGCCTTGTTGTTTGAGGAGGAATCTAGGCCTGGTTGTTGATACCCCTTGCACTCTTGGAAAGCCTTCACGGCAACGGAAAAGAAGAAGACAGAGTGCCGGGGGTCCGCCCAAGTTTGTCCGATCTCTTGCCGAATCGTGGTCTTGGCAATCGGTTTTGTGATCCTCTCACCGGCTGTACTCTTTTGAGAACAGTGCCTTTGTGTAACGCGAGTTGGACGGACCGTACCATACAAACCCACGCGGTTGATAACGCGAGTTATCAGAAGTCGTAAGACTGAACCCGATTCCCGGTGGGAATCACGGTGTACCAGCCGAGTCGGTCCGTTGCAGTGGCCCTTTTGCGCGCCGGCGGGACAGAGACGCTCCTCGCTTGAACGATCGATACGTACGCGAAACACCATCGCCCGTGGTCGGAGAGGGAACGACTGTCTTCTAATTCCTTACTCTGGTAGCATACCGGGTACTAGTGTTCTGCACTTGTATTTTGGTACCTGCTGGCTATACTTCTGTTGAGGTATAGATACGTGCTGTGCACGGAAGGACGAGGCTCATTGGTGACCTTGAGTGCTTTCACACGAGTACGACGGAAGTCAAGCAACACAGTCCGGAAGGAAACGCGCCTGAGTTAGTACGGAAAGACTGTGATTGTGGTAAGACGCCCTTTGCTGCGGGGACCTTTCGGGGTAGTGGCTGAAAATTCCTGGCCGTCTACAGGTAAAAGTTGCTGTGCTTACTCGTGGCACACGGATCGCGCTCAAAGTTGAAAGACCAGCACTGGCCGATATACAGGGGTAGCGCCCTAAGGCACAAATAAAGAGGTGGTAAGAGGTAAAGAGGAGGAAAACTAAAGAGGTAAAGAGTTGGAAATTAAACACCACGTGTCTTTGAGTAAACGCTGCAAACTTCTTATAGGGAAAGGCTTGCCGTGACAAGCGACTATCGGTCGCCGGCTTGGGATACCTGAACAGAGGACTTTGCATACTCACTGCATACGTGGTAATAGAGGTTTCAGATACAAAGGGTCTTGGATAAGAACGTAGTCATGGACGATCGCGGAGGCGGAGTTCGAATTGAAAAGCTCACCAACAATAATTTCCATGTTTGGAAGCAGAAGGTGCAGCTTCTTCTCGCCCTCCGGGAGCTTGATGACTACATTGTGGATGACCGCCTGAAGAATCCGATGACGGGGCTTTCAAATCATGGACTCGGGCCGACCGCAAAGCACGGGCGCTCATCGGGTTGTCCCTTTCTGATGAGCACCTTGAGCATGTGCGCGCTGCGGCAACTGCAAAGGAGATGTGGACTATTATTCTCAACACGTTTGAAAGGCACACACTCCTCAATAAGCTTGCGGCTCGACGCCCTTTTACACCGCG
Organism: Kappaphycus alvarezii; assembly: GCA_002205965.3. NCBI lineage: Eukaryota > Rhodophyta > Florideophyceae > Gigartinales > Solieriaceae > Kappaphycus > Kappaphycus alvarezii. Next base: position 536,449 of record NADL03000047.1, on the reverse strand, counting down.
GCTATGGACGGTAACGAGAGAGTTTTGCAGTATGTTAACCGTGTGACGCAGCTAGCAGCGACCCTGAAATCCATGGATGTGACTATTGATGACAAAGAGATAGCCATGGCTGTGCTTAATGGATTGCCACCTCGGTTCGACAATCTCATCGTTGCCTTGGATGCGCTCGGAAATGAGGACAGGGTGTTTACTTTGGAATTTGTGAAGAGCCGGTTGTTGCAGGAAGAGGAGCGTGCTCAAATGAGAGAGTCAAAAGGTACAAAATCCAATGCGGCGCTCATATCCAGTGCCCGTCCGAATGACTACGGAGGTAATGCTAGACAGCTGCACTGTACGAACTGCGGTCATTCCGGTCATACGGCTGACAGATGCTGGGGCAAAGATGTGAACGGTAAGCGCCCGGAAGCTCCGAGGGGCTATCGTGCACCTGGGTCTCGTAGTGGCAGGCATCTAATAGTCATCGAAACGAGAAGAATCGCCGAGAGGAGATCAGCAGGCGTTCGTAGGTGCAAATGTATTTGATTCGACTTATTCCATCCTCCAGCTGATAGTGAGGACAGCATAGATGAGAGTGAAATGTTTGCCTAATGTCACGAATTAAACAGGCCGGAATTTCGGCCGGAACGTCCTCCTGGTACGCAGATTCGGCATGTACTTCCCATATGACATACGATAGGAGTGTTTTCACGAGTTATACCGAATTCTCTGCAGCTTCAGTCGAAATGGGAACTAAAGCCCGGGCTAGGATTGCTGGGCGAGGTGACGTGGAGCTGACCCTACTAGTGGATGGTTGTCGAAAGCGGTGCATTCTGCGAGATGTTGTCCACGTTCCTACTTTCGAATACTCTCTCATTTCTGTAGGCAAAGCGGACATAGAAGGGATCAAAACTGTATTTGAGAACAAATCTATGCAGATGACAAAGAATGGGAAAGTTGTGGCAACTGGAAAAATGCTGTGCGATAGCCTTCTTTATGCCATCGAAATAGTCCAGAAGATACCGAATGATACCTTGTACTCTGCGAAAGTCACCACACTCTCAACATGGCACGAGAGAATGGCTCATGTAAGCAAAGAGGGCATTGCATCCATGGTACGGAACAATGTTGTAGACGGCGTGCAGATCAGTGGCTCGAGTGCATCTGAAGTATGCACATCATGCGTTCATGGAAAGGCTCATCGTTCTGCAGTGCCGAAGAAACGTACGAGTGGTAGAGCTGAAGCAATATAGATCTTGTTCACAGTGACGTTTGTGGACCATGGAGGTTTCTTCAGTTGGAGGAGCACGCTACTTTGTGACTTTCACGGACGATCACTCCTCCTGGGTTACCGTCTACATGATGCAGCGAAAGTCAGAGGTCTTTGATAAATATAAACTGTTCCAAGCTCGTAGCGAAGCCCATACTGGGCGCCGCATTGGTATCTTTCGTTCAGATCGAGGTGGAGAATATATGTCCACTGCATTCAAGGACTATCTTGCTGCGTGCGGAACAAAACATGAGCTTAGTGCAGTGGAGTCACCTGAACAGAACGGTGTTTCTGAGCGGCTGAACCGAACTCTGATGGATCTGGTTCGGTCAATGCTACATGCAAAGAGTCTGCCAAAACAGTTCTGGGCCGAAGCTCTGGCGACTGCTGTATACATTCGAAACAGAGTTACAACTCGCGCACTTCCAAGCCACACGACCCCGCATCATATCTGGTACGGGCGCAAGCCCAATTTGTCGCACCTTCGTACGTTCGGAAGTAAATGTTGGTACACCATCCCGGCAAGCCAGTTGAGTAAGCTCGACTACCGAGCACGGGAAGCAATTATGCTTGGATATGCGGAAGCCAGCAAAGCTTACAAACTGTGGGATCCTGAATTACACAAGGTAGTTGTTTCCAGAGATGTCAGATTCAGTGAGAGCGAAACCTGCACTCCGAAATAAATGAAAACGAATCAGATGAGCGTCTTGCAATTAGCTCTGATGAGGATCTTGTAGGTTGGCGTTGAACAGGATGATCAAGTCCAGCTTCCTACACTGGACACAGCCGAGATGGCTACAGCTTCGAGACAAGATATTCAGGGACAAAGCGATGACCAGGCTAATGCTGGAAACGACCCGACGGTCGCCGAAAACGTTGGGGATAACGAAATCCCTGAGCCCCTGATGTAATGTAGCTCCACGGAGATCTGAAAGGATTCGAAGGCCCCAAATGCTTGGTGGAGGTCCAATATATCCTTGACACCTAATGACACGGCTCTCGTCACAAATGTTGTCAACATCTCGTACCGACACGCGGCGACAGGCCCGGACGCAGACTTTTGGAAGTCTGCCATCGAGTCCGAGCGAGACTCGATCATTCGGAACAAAACATGGAAGTTAGTCCCACGTTTGGAGGCCTCAAATATTCTGACTCCAAAATGGGTGTTTGCAATAAAAGATGCCCAGGACTCCAACGGTGGCTTTTCTCGAAAATCGAAGGCGCGTCTTGTCGCTCGTGGATTCCAACAGGTCAAAGGGGTAGATTATAATGAGACATACGCCCCTGTCGTGAAGCTCACGTCAATTCGGGTGCTTTTGGCACTTGTTGCGCATCAGGATCTGGAGCTGCATCAAATGGACGTAAGACGGCATTTCTGAACGGTGATGTGGAAGAGGACGTGTACATGGAGCAGCCTGATGGGTTTAAAGACACCTCGAAACCGAATCATGTCTGCAAGTTTCTGAAGGCCTTGTATGGTTTGAAACAGGCACATAGGCGGTGGCACCAGAAAATCGATGATTTTCTTGTTGATGGGCTCAAGTTCAAAAGTAGCACTAATGATCCCTGTGTCTATGTAAAATTTGACCCAACCTCCGACTCAATCATGATTATCCTCCTGTATGTTGATGACTTGCTGCTTGCAGGAAACAACGTGGAGGCTATTGCATGGATGAAGGGGGAGCTGAACCGCCGTTTTGAAATGAAAGATTTGGGAGAGGCGAAAATGGTTGTTGGCCTTGAAATTTCTCGCCGGAGATCCGAACGCTCCTTGTGTTTATCCCAGCCACGGTTTGTAGACAGCGTTCTAGAGCGATTTGGAATGCAGAATTGTAGACCTGTTCCAACTCCTATGAATATTAACACTGACGAGTTGAACGTGGATCGGTCGGGATATACGGGTAATGATGCTCGGACAGATGCTCCATACAGGAGCGCTATTGGAGCTCTCATGTATTTGTCTGTTGGAACACGACCTGATATATCTTATGCGGTGGGTAAACTTGCACGTTTTTGCGAGGAACCAAGAGAGAAGCATTGGTTAGCAGTAAAAAGAGTGTTAAGGTATCTTGCTGGGACCAAAGATTTAGGTCTTGTGTTCCAAGGGAATGCTGAGCTGGGCTTGTCTGCATATTGTGACTCGGATTGGGCCGGAGATGTGTCCGATCGCAAATCGACGTCGTGTTTCGTATGGCTGGAAGTGGGGTAAGTTGGTGCTCGCGAAAGCAAACGGTTGTCGCAGCTTCGTCATGTGAGGCCGAATACATTTCGTTAAACTGCAGCAAGTAAAGAGGCAATATGGCTGAGACGTGTCGTTTGGGATATCCTTGAAACCTGGACATCGCTGGGCGTGAAAACACTTGGAATTGATCATGGTACTACAATATACAGCGATAACCAGGGGGCTATGGAGCTCGCTCGAAGCGAAAGCACCAACAGACGCAACAAGCACATTGATATTGCATACCACTTTGTAAGAGATGCAGTTGTGCGTAAAGAGGTGGATTTAGTGTACGTGCCAACAAGTGAAAATGTTGCTGACGCCTTGACGAAACCACTAGGGCGAGTCCGTACCTCTTCTTTACTTGGATGAGCTATTAGAATACAACTATATATTGTTTGCCGGTACTCACTTCGGCTATGTGAAAGCAAAATGAAAGTAGCAAAATCTACATTGTAGTACTATCTTTGTAGATTCTATAGCCTACCCAAGCCGAGATGCCTCAGAATCCCTCATTGCATGCGCGGGAAATTCATAATTACCAATATTCAAAACGTGAGTAACATTACGATCATTCTAGCCATGCACGTTCTGTTACAGAACATATACCAAAACAGTCAACCCCTGAATTATGCCTGACGTACCCCACCTATGCAACTGTAATCTCTCTCCCTGTAACAGAACCAAAAGGCGGGAACTTAATATATCATAAGAGTAGAAAACAATTTTTGGCGGGCTTGTCTCACTTTGTTACGTAACAGTACGTAAATCTCATGCAGGCCGTTTAACGAGAATTAAGCCTTACGTGCCATTCGTGCAATACTGTAGAAGCAACGTGGCTGCATCAACATACTTTGGCTGCATACTTGTGCAAGAGTGATTTGTACGCAGCCAGTATAATGAGTATAGTGTAAGCCGTATGCAGCCAGTCCAAGCAACTATAGGATAAATATAGAAACCACTGTTTACTTGTACACGTACGACACCTATAATAATGTACACGTACGACAGAGAAGAGACAGTACACGTATGCCACATAGGAGACAGTACACGGATGCCACCCTGTATACAGTATTTTGAGCCTAGAAGAGAGACAATCCATCAACCAACCATAACATGCCAAGTGTCAGAATGCTCCACAAGGATCAGCTCAGATATCGCCATGGCGATATGAGTGGTATGGAGGCGTATCTAGCAGCCAATCAGAGGGCAGAATAACAAGTGCTTTGAGAAATGGCAAAATGCGCCGTCAATTTGAGTTGCCCGAAAATGGCTTTCGTCCCAGGCAACTTTCGGTTTGGCCTAATTTACAAATGTCATAGGTGTGCACACAGAAGAAGGGTCAACTCGCATTTTCATGCTACAACTTTACACGTGTCCAAGTGGCAATTAAAAGCCATGGGATCGCATGCATTCTATCACTTTTTCAACACGTCATACATCAGCGCAGGCAGGGGTTTACAGTTAATGTTTCCTGGCTGCCCTTGTATATGGCCACTGTTTAACTTTGGTCTTTGGGTTGCTGCCACACCTCACTAACCCCCTCCCTTTATAACCATCATCATCATCCCTCATCCTGTACAATCGCACTGCCCTCCCTCTTTCATCTCACCTATCCTCTTCCCTCTCCACGTCCTCTTCCACCACTTACCAACTGCCGCCGCACCTCCACACCTTCCCTCTTGTACTTCACCGGTCAACTCTCCAACCATCCCAACACTGACACCCAGGACGTGTTGTTTTCTAATCGCGGCCAGCACGATACAGTGTCGGCCGAGTCATCCGCTGGTGTTCATTGCTGCGTGAGATTGTTGCGGCCAGTTGGCAAATAATTATGACCGATCGCTAGCGTGAGGAGTTCATCAAGAACTTTCCGGGCAGTCCAGATCGTTCTGCCACGCGAAAAAGTTTGTCAAGTAACTTCGTGTACGTCAGACAAGTCACGAACAAAATCTGCGCTGGCCAAATTGCCTCGTCGCAAACGAAAAGTGGTCAAGGAGGATAGTTCATCGGACTTGGACGCAGTGGCCGATGCAGTAGCAAAGCGTAAGGATGGCGTCGTTGATTTGGCAAGACGATCACATGAGCCCCACATCGGTGCCAAGCCTTATAAAAGTCATGAGGCATCTTACACGTGTACACGTGTACATGTTTGGATAGGAGGATAACCCTAAGGCATTTCGGTAGAAATCCAAAGTTTCCGGTGACGAAAGTCCAATTTCAGGGGTCAGCGATTTATGCAAATTTTGCATAAATTTTGACAAGTGAAACTTGATCCATTGTTCACTATGCTATAGGTTACTTTCTGCAACCTTATTGGCTGATTTATCAAATACTTCAGTCCTATTGGCCAGTAGCTTACACCTGTAATGACTGTAGCGGTGTGAGGGTTGATTATGGGCTATTTTAGAGGGCAGAATGTGGGTGAGGAGTATACTGCACGAGAGATATGCTGATGTATGGTATGTACACGTGTATGAAGTGGCAGTTGTGTATGTGATGTACACGTGTTACAGCTAAGAGTAGAAACCTTTGGTGCAGTGGTGTACACGTATTGTACTAGTGCCAAACGAGGAACTGTGCTTCGTACTGTACATCTTACTGTACCTAGTCCTGTACTTCTTCCTGTACTTGATTTCGTAAAGCAGGAGTCGGTTATGGGAATACTGTCATGACTCCTAGAAAGAGGTATTTGATTTTATATTGTGTATGAGGATTCTAGTTATGATTATGGTTTTATCCAGCTGCATCGAAAAATCAGATACATGATTCTATAATAGGTATGAGGTTTCTAGTTATGATTGCGGTTATATGATTGCATCATACGTGTTGGGTTACTTGTTATGATCACGGATTGCCCGACTGCATCCAAAATCAGTTATTTAATTCTATTATTGGTATGACGGATTGAGTCCGTTATTTTGGCACAAGGGAATTCGGTTCCGATCAGTCTGCAAACTACGGTGCTGAGTTGATGTGATTATTCGGCCAAACTGTTTACATAAATTTGTCAACTTTGGAAGCAGTTCTAAAATTGCCCCGAATGGATGTTATCACCGGGCAAATATCTTGAAATCCGCTCAATTGCCCCAGTTTGTAAGATCCTATTAATGGGCGCAGTGAGTTAGCAAGTAGTTGTAGGTTGTACTTAAGGTCAGGATTTTAGAGTTCCGAGTAAATTCTGGGTAGCCACGCCCTCAAGTTCATCCGTCCAGCAAAGTTCCTCACTCTTTCCGATTCCCATTAGGTGGCCGCAGTCCAGGATTCATGCCCATTTCGGCTCGTTGTGTGACACCTAAGCCTATTGTGGCCGATCCAAATGACTGTTGCGGCAGCAGGGGCAAGGATAACGAAGGGCAGTCCTTGAAGCGTGGGAGTTCGATGTCGTCAGCTGTTGCCGCATTGAAAACAAGAAACTGTCGAAGAAGGGAGGCGCAAGGGCCTCAAGGGATGGTGAAGTTGACGTGGCCGACGTGGCAGATGCGGGGGTGAAGATCGTAAGTGTCCATGATGTCGTGTTTAAGGAGGCGAGCGGGACTCGGACTCAATTGAAGAGGTGGACAAGGTCTTGGCAAAGTTGTCGAGAAAAGATGAGGCCACTAAGAAGCAAGGGAATAACTGTTGGTTAAAAAGGATACATTAGCCGCGAAGAATAGTGGCCAGTTGAAGTCAGTCAAAGACGTACGGGTTGCTCAAGCGGTCAAAGGGAAAACTGAAGGAGCATCGCGTCTTACTCCATCAGCCGAAGAGCTGGCCGAGGGACAGCGTCCTCGTTCATCGGCAAGCGGGTGCGCAGTTGCGGGTCCATCGAGCCTGAAGAAAGCTGGCCAGGTCAAGGCAATGAGTTCTCGACCAAGTCATTTGAATTTGGCCATCGCCCCTCCGTCAAAGATGTTGGTCAAGTCGGAACCATCAGAAGATAAGGATTCAGCTAGGGGTAGAGTGCAGGCAAAGCTGTGCGCGTCCCCTGTGAAGGCAATGACCGGCCTGCGGTCGGCTCCCACGGATTCAGCAAATCGGCTAATTGAGTTAATTGACTTGATTGACTACGACAGTGATGGGAGTCCGCCATCAAAAACGGTGGCCAAAATTTCGCCCCATGTTGTTTTGGGTGGGCCCTTGATGTGATCAAAGAAGAGTAGAAGCACTTTAGCTTACGTTTCGCGTGGGCCGTTGGTAGATTAATTGGCCAAGCACCCCAAACCTGTGCCGCCACGTCGTGCTAACCGTCCTTGAGCAAGCCCGTCAAACAGTGGGTCACATTTATTGCTTCCCGTGCCCACGGCCAACTTTTTTCCAAATCAAAACTTCGCCCAGCGATCCCAACATCCTACGTCATCCGACCAAGCAGAGCCAGTGGTTACAGAACCTAACATCGAAGTTGAGCCCATGGAGGGCATAACCCCGCGGCCGAGAGTCATCGCCATCGGTCCCAGCGCCAGAGCACGCCGAGATGAGATAACGTTGAAATATTTCCGGACTCCTCCGACCGGTGATTGAACGGACATTATGCCTTTTGATTCAATGCTTGGCCAAGCTCCTGCCCAGTCCTCCGGGGATTCCAGATCGTAACTTTCCTGATCTGGTCACGACTGAGTTGGCCGGTAATTGGCACAGAACCCCCATGCGTATGACGTTCGACGAGCTCGCAACTGGCGTTATGAGAAGCATGACTTTCGTCTTTGACGAATACTAGTGTGGCCCAATGCGCGAACGCGGTTTAAGAAGTACATGGACTGCGTTGTGTTGAAAAAGTGATAGAATGCATGCGATCCCATGGTTTTTAGTTGCCACCTGGACACGTGTACACTTGTAGCATGAAAATGAGTTGCACCCTCTTTCTGTGTGCACACCTATGACACGTGTAAAATGGGCCAAACCGAAAGTTGCCTGGGACGAAAGCCCATTTTCGGGCAACTCAAAATCACGGCGCATTTTGCCATTTTTCAAACCACTTGGTATTCTGCCCTCTGATTGGCTGCTAGATACGCCTCCATACCACTCATATCGCTCCAAGTGGCGATATCTGAGCTGATCATTGTGGAGCATTCTGACACTTGGCATGTTATGGTTGGTTGATGGTTTGTCTCTCTTCTAGGCTCAAAATACTGTACATGTGCATACGTGTACTGTATCCTATGTGGCATACGTGTACTGTCTCCTCTCTGTCGTACGTGTACATTATTATAGGTGTCGTACGTGTACAAGTAAACAGTGGTTTCTATATTTATCCTATAGTTGCCTGGACTGGCTGCATAGCTTACACTATACTCATTATACTGGCTGCGTACAAATCACTCTTGCACAAGTATGCATCCAAAGTATGTTGATGCAGCCGCGTTGCTTCTACAGTATTGCACGTATGGCACGTAAGTCTGATTCACGTTGAACGGCCTGCATGAGATTTACGTACTGTTACCTAACAAAGTGAGACAAGCCCGCCAAAAATTGTTTTCTACTCTTATGATATATTAATTTCCCGCCTTTTGGTTCTGTTACAGGGCGAGAAATTACAGTTGCATAGGCTGGGTAGGTAATGCATAATTCACTGGTTGACTGTTTTAGTATATGTTTACGTAACAGAACGTGCATGGCTAGCATGAACGTAATGTTACTCACTTTTTGAATATTGGTAATTATGAATTTCCCGCGCATGCAAATGAGGGATTCTGAGGCATCTCGGCTTGGGTAGGCTATAGAATCTACAAAGATAGTACTGCAAATGTAGATCTTGCTACTTTCATTTTGTTTTCACATACCGAAGTGAGTACTGGCAAACAATATATAGTTGTAGTCTAATAACTCATGCAAGTAAAGAAGAGGTACGGACTTGCCTTTCATTTCAACACCGACCTCATACTTGCCGTTCCATCTCTTTTCTGTTTCCTTTCTCCACCTACATCCTTTCCCTACTTCCCTTTTCATTCTCTCTCCTCATCCCTCATCATCCCCTGTTCTTTTCATCACGTTGGTCCACTATACGTGATACCTCCCAAGTTCATGTCTGACCGTACCTTTCTCCTTCATCCTGAACATGCTCCTTTTGTGGAGGCGTGCGTTGGGTATCTCTGCGGTCAACCGGGGTCTCCTCTTGTTATCAGCCGAAATTACAGTCCCCTGTTGCCTCGGATGGATAACAGTTCAGCACTGAATCGAGTGTGGACTTCAGCACGTGCGGTCAACCATGCTATGGGCATCATGATGGACTCCTATGACAGGATCGCGGTGGCCGATTTGGATGTTCTTCCCGTTCATCTTCCTCCAGCGGAAACGATTGATGATGACATGGTTGCTCATGCGCACGGAATTCCGCGGTCAAGCTTTGCTCCTTGGCCAAATCGTTTGCGGAATGATATGGCTCCGTTGGGACCACAGATCTTGATGCCGCCGATTGCAGTGTATTTCAGCGTCGCGGCCGAGAATTTCACAAGGGAGATGCGTGAACTGTACTTGGATGAGTTGAACTTTGAGTTGGCCATCATGACATTATTGGCGGTGGCATACGTCATTCGTTTCTCAAAGCGCATCTATTATTTCTGGCCGAGTTGATTCGTTTCATCGACCTGACAGTGCAGAGACTCCCTAATTTCGCGGCCAAGTCGTCGGCCAAGGTATTGGGCGGGATTTCACTGTCTCCGTGCCCTACTCCAAGCGATGCGAACGGCCAAGGCAAGTCCCGAGCCCTACTTCAGCAAGGGAATCTTTGATAAGGTGACCGGCGATGCGCGTTACTGTGGCTTCGGGATCTGAGACGGCACAGTGTTCCGTCATAACAGCTCGTTCGGAGCACAGGTCGCTCATCCAAAAAATATGGTTCCGGCCAGCATGCTGCAATCGTTGGACGAAGTGAGTCGCGTTACGATGCGCCAGGTCGCTTTGAAAAATGACCTTTTGGGGAGCTATTAGCTCGCTTCGATAGTGTGATGGCCGTAAGGGAGTCAGTTAATAATAATTTTACTGCGAGTTCCCAAGGTGGCCGTGGTCCTGCTCGTCCTATACCATCAGAGGAACTGATTTAGCAGATCAACTACTGGCGCAACCGTGAGGAAGTTATTCCGCGTGAGATTGACCGGCTATCAACCCAACATGGCCGAGCACGCGGTGATCAAATTTCGGTCGAGCGAGAATCTGGTCAAGCCGTTGGGGAGTTAATTGAGGTCCATAATCAGCTGTCAACGCAACTATGAGTCAAAAGATGCCCGTTGTCGTCGTAAGGAGGGACAGGTTGTACGCTTGACAAATGAACTGGCCAGCGCACGAGAGTTTACAGTATCGGTGGCGGAACGCAAAGAACATGCGAGTACAGTGCGTCGACCCGAAACGGCCGAGTCGAAGGTACGGTCGCTGCGCGCTGACCGCAACTTGTGGCGTTCTCAAGCATTGAACCTGGCCACCGTAGTTCTACCTGCTTCGTCCCCGGAAAACTCCTAATCCGGTGGAACTGGTCGTCGTCGTCGCGCGAGTCGCTCCCCTCGTCATTTAAGCGGTCAAGCTCCGCATGCTCCGATGGCGCAACCCGTATTACTCAGAGTAGGTAGGTGGAGGGCGTGGTACAGTGATGCGTTGGCCGAATTTACTTGATAAAATTTCTGCGTCCGTGGGTGCCCATGACCATTGATGTTTGGCCCAACTCTCTTTCAGTCTTCCTCATACCAACTCCTGTCTGTAACCCCATCCTCAATGAATCGCAGTAAAACCTCCTGCATATCAAAACTGCGGCCAACTTTGACATAGAAGTATTCTACTCCTGAGGTCCGCAGTCCACCATCATGAAAAGGGAGGCGGATTCACATGTTATGACCACGATATTACGTTTTTGTCTCCTTTTACCATGTTTTAGCAGGCATGGTAGGGTGGCCGAAAATAATGGTAATCGGAAAGATTGAGGTACTTTGCTGGACGAGTGAACTTGGGGCTTGGCTGCCTAGAACTTACTTGGTTCTCTAAAAATCTGACATTAAGCACACCCTACAACTACTCACTAGCCCACTGCGATCATTAACAAAATCCTCCGAACTGGGTCATTTAATCGAATTCAAAAATATTGGCTCGGTAATAACATTCAGTAGGGGCATTTTCGAAACTGCTTCCAAAGTTTTCAAGTTTGTGTAAACAATTTGGCCCAATACACACATCAACACAGCACCTTATTTTGCAACTCATCGAAACCGATTTCCGTTGTGCCAAAATAACGGACTCAATCCGTCATACATATAATAGATTCACATAACTGATTTTGGATGCAGTCGGACAAAGCATGATCATAGCTAGAAATTTCATACTTATGATTGAATCAAACAACTGATTTTTGGATGCAGTCGGACAAAGTAATATCATAACTAGAAACATCTTATGCATTATAAAATCGTGTAATGGATTTTGGATGCAGTCTGACAAAGCAATATCATAACTAGAAACGTCATACGCATTATAGAATCATGTAACGGATTTTGGATGCAGTCGGACAAAACATGATTATAGCTAGAAATGTCATACGCATTATAGAATCATGTAACTGATTTTTGATGCAGTCGGACAATCCTTAATCATAACTAGAAACCTCATACCTATTATAGAATCATGTAACTGATTCTGGATGCAGTCTGACAATCCTTAATCATAACTGGAAACCTCACACACAATATAAAATCAAATACCTCTTTCTAGGAGTCATGATAGTATTGCCATAACACTCTCCTACTGTACGAACTCAAGTACAGTAAGTAGTACAGTACTAGGTACAGTACAATGTACAGTGCGAAGTACAGTTCGTCATGTGGCAGTAGTGCAGTATGTGTACACCACTGCATCAAAGGTTTCTACTCTTAGCTGTACCACGTGTACATCACATACACAACTGCCACTTCATACACGTGTACATACCATACATCAGCATATCTCTCGTACAGTACAGTACAGTAGACTCCTCACCCACTTACAGTACCGTACGTACGTATAATCACCCCAAAAACAACAAGCACCGATGTGAGTTTCATGTGATCGTCTCGCCAAATCAACAACAGAAAAATACTCAAACATATGTATGACCCAAACACAGTAGGTCCAAAACGTAGATAGTAGAAACAAAACACAGTGCAGCAAAATACAACAAGTCAAGCAAAACGGATCAAGCAAAACGGTTTGACACTTTTGGCCATCATTCCCAAACCGTCCGCAACGTTGGCCATCGTTTGCGTGCACCCCCGACATACCTTCCTCTCTCTCTTCAGTCTTGCGTTGGCAGTTTCTGTTTTCCATCGCCCTTGACACCAGCGACTACCGTGTCCCCAAAGCGTATAGTTTGCGATTATCTGGGGCGATCGTCATCGGACATGAACGAGCCGGGAATGAAAAGCAAAGGCAACGAGCTACCTAGGGCCCCCACCCTCCTACTGCGTTCGCCCCTGCGGACGCTTTCTTCGGTCGTGGCTGCGTCTGCGAGCGAGGTAAGCGGATATCAGTTCGTCAGGGATGGTGCCGCATTTCTCCAAGTGGTGTCGTCGTATCCATATCACTTGATGTGGAGATGCATTTGGCCATCTTCATCATAGTAATGGTCGAGAATGCGATCAACCACGCACTCGTCACCCAAGTTTTCGTCATGTCCTCTTCTCTGCGTCGGCGTCTGCGTTGGCCGATGTCGTTGCAGTTTGTGCAGATGCCGCGCGAAAGCATGAGAAAAAAATGATCTGGCGGAGTTTTCGGGGTAAGTCAGTCCGAGTTGACGCGTTCAACCACCCCATCGCAGTCAATGATGAATGTTCGGCCATCGTTCCGAAGTACTTTTTACGGTCCTTGTGCATGATATTCCAATTTGCTTTGACTATGTTCTGGTTTGTCCAAGTACACCCAATCACCAGTGCGAAGTCTTGTGTTGGCCAAGCGCATTCCTTTGTAGAAGTCACGCCGATAACGCCGTTGCGTTTTCTGAAGGCGACCGTAGGCCGATTGAATAGCTTTGTCAAGCCGTGAGGTAAAGTCGGTCTTCGATCTTGCACATGGCCGAGCTAGGCTTGTAACACTGTGATGTAACGAAATTTCAGGAGGTGTTCGACTAAGCACGAAGTCAAAAGGAGTCGTGTTGGTCGAACGATGGACATGGCAATTGTATACGAACGAAAATGCGGCCGCATATTGATCCAGTCCGACTGATGTTCGTTCACTTATCCTCGCAACACAGCTGCCAAAGTTCTGTTATACCTCTCCACCTGACCATTAGTCTGTGGATGGTAAGTGTTGTGAACTTGTTTGTCATTTGCAAATGTCTGCACACAGCCTGGAAAAACTTGGCCGAAAACTGCGTTCCATTATCGGTCTAGACAGTCTCCGGTGGACCATACTTGAATACCGAATGGCTGCAAAACACACCAGCCACCTTATAAGCAGAAATAGCATGTAAGAGGACTACTTGTGTGAGTTTTTAAAAGCGACAAGTTATGACCAAGAGAAACTTGTTGCCCAATTCGGTGTCTAGGAGGGGTCCTAGCAAGTCCATGGCGACCGATTGTAACGGTTTTGTGGCCAGGCAACGCTTCAGGTAATTCGTCTTTTGCCGCAACCTAATGCAATTTTTGGCACAATTGCCCCCGTTTCGTACCGTTGCGTATCAATCCGCAGCCATGTGCGGCCAATAATAGGTCAAGCGTTGGGACTCCCACATTTTCGTCTGGCCAGGATGTCTTGCTAACAAATTGAGATGCGGCAGCTCCAAAACTCGAGCGTGCAACGTTTTCGAGGCACGATCTGAACTTGTCCATCGATGGAACTTCGTGGCTTTAGGAGTCCATCCTCTCCTTCGAAAACCCAGACTGGTTTCGAGGGCGCGGTTGTTTGGCCAAAACTGTCTGACAAAACTCATCGTTCTCCTTTTCTTTATTACCTCATCGTAAGTGATGGGGCTCGGCAACTCCTCTGACACATGGTCAGCTGCCTGCTCTTATTCGTATGCTGTGGCACGGATGTAGTCCGCATAGTCGGTTCCAAGCTGATGATCCAACGCTTCCGGATCCACCATATCTTCCTCCTCAATCGCGTCGGTAGCCAACTGTTGTCGTCATCGACGGCGAGTCGTGGGCAACGCAACATGAGAGAATAGCACAGTGCTGGCGTCATCAGTCGGCCGTTCTTCATCATCATCTCCTGGCCGAGTCAAACGTGACCAAGCGTCGGGGGCTTGGTCCACTCTGCCCGGCCTTGTACACAATGGCAAACTCGAATTTGGCCAAAAGTAACCTCCAACGAATCAATCGACCAGAGGGATCTGACAAACCCATTAGCCATTTCAATGGGTTGTGGTCAGTCCTGACAGTGACTTTGTTCCTTCAATGTATGGTTGAAGGGTAGTTATGGACCAAACTACTGCCAAACATTCTCTTTCTGTGGCCAAGTAGTTACACTCAGTGCTATTCTACACGCGTGACCAATACCCAACAGGAAGATAATCTCCTTCTCTTGTTCCTGTAACAAGGAGCACCCAACTTGGTACGCGCTTGCATCCGTATCCAACATATAGTGACGGCCGAGTCTTAACAAACCAAGATCGGAGGAAACTTTAAAGCCTCCTTCAAGTTTTCAAAGGCTTCCCTTTGTTCGGCAGTAAGGTTGTCAAAGTGTTCGGGGTTTGCATCCTTACGAAGATCATCAGAAGTGGTCGAAAAACCCCGCCAATCCTTTCACAAACCTTCTGTAGACGTTGCACGCTTCGATGAAAGAGCATAGCTCCGCCAAGTTACGGGGAAAAGTGTTTCCGAAACAGCTTTCTTGTTGTCCATGGCCACCTGTAATTATCCTGGGTGAACGACATGGCCAAGATAATTTACAGATGGCTGGAATAAAGAGCACTTCTTCAACTTCAGAGGGATGCCGACCGCTTTAAGTAGCGAAATTACTTGACATAAGTGGCCAATGTGCTGCTTCATGTTCTTCGAGAACAATATAACATTGTCCAAGCATACTAGGCACACTTGCCAGCGTACTCCGGAAAAAATGATGTCCAAAGCTCTCTGAAATGTGGCCAGTGCATTCATCAATCCAAATGGTATCCGTAGAAAACGAAAAGTTCCCATGTGGGACGTGAAAGCTATCTATTCAAGGTCCTTTTCGGCGACGGACATTTGCCGGTACCCGCAATTGCCATCTAATTTGGAGAAGACGGCCGCTTCTCCGAGGAAGTCAATACAATCATCCATCCGCGGCAAGGAGTATGAACCAGCTGTAGTCTTTGCGTTCAGTAGGCAGTGGTCCACGCAAAAGCGCTTCGAACCATCCGGCTTGGGGGCTAATACAATGGGCGAAGCCCACTCTGAGTTGGCCGGCTCGATTACTCCAGCGTCGAGATGTCTTTTAACCTCCTCGGCCACTATTTGTCGTCCAGCAGGGCCTTGTCGATAAAGCATTGATCTTATCGACCGAGTTCCTGCTTCTAGATCAATGTGGTGTTGGATAGCCTTAATTTCTGCCAAGTGTCCACTCCACATGGATGAGTGCTTTCGTAAGACTGCCATGGCAAAATCTCTGAACTCCTCAGTGCACTGAGACATGTCAATCTTGGCCTCCCAATCATCATCGGGAGCCTCTTGCGATGTTGTCTGGTCTTTCTTTCTTTCTCCTCGGCCGAGTCTTTCTGCTCCTCCTCCTCTCTGGGGAGGATCTCAAGAACCTCTCCTATCTCAATCCCAATCTTCGGTGGTGGGGTAAGAATGGCCAAAGGATGCCGAATGGCGTACCCGACCACAGTGCGAGCGGCCAACCGAACATTATTCTTACTCCAAATCGCGACCACCACTTCAAATTCCTGAGAGGGTAGTATTTCAGCAACACTATTCATCAAGCGAACGCCATGTCTTGCGATCAATGGCCAGCGAGGTGCCAGCAAATAAAGACCAGTCGCTGTGCTGTCGACTTTCACAACGACTTGAGTCTCGGCCGGAATCGCTACCGTCTTCTTCAATCGTACACTATCCGATTGATGAAGTCTTATCTTCGGTACTCGAGGACCAATGACCTATCGGCCAAGATCATCCTTCTCTGACTTCGGTACTTCCTTCGATTGGTCAATAATTGGGGTACTATCTCCACCATAAAAGTCAATGCGTTGTTCTCGACACCGAATACTCTGCACATGGGGTGTTGTGAAACTTGTTCCAAGAAGTACTGGAACAGCATAGTTCTCTCTGGCCACGAGAAATTCAATTCTCCAAAGGCGGTTGGCCAGTCGAACGGTAAGCTTGATGACACCAACGAACCGCAAGGGGTTCGCGTTTGCATCTCCAAGGCAAGGGTCCGTTGCCAAAAGTTTGATGTGGTCGAACCAGTCGGCCGGTAACTCAGTCTCGCGAATGATGTTATATGGTGAACAAGTGTCAACCGCGATGGGATACGAGCGCATATCACGGGCGGAAAATCTCAATGAACCCGAGACAGTGTAAATACTCGAATCTATGGCCCCGATCGGTTGAACAGGTCTAGTGTCATTGGCCAAAGGTATACTCTTCTCTATCTCGAGCAATTTTTCTTCTTCCTTTTTCCTTAGTCTGCTGCTACTCCTTAGCAATGATTAGGGAGCCTAGGATCCCAAGTACTCTTCTTTTTGGTTTCACGGCGATATTGGCCGAGATTTTTCTTCTTTTTTATTAGGGGATGGGGATTCAACAAAGTTTTTATCTTCCGTCAAATACGAGGATAGTTAGGAGGGTAAGAATACAAAAGATTCATTTGAAAAGAGTGGTTTTGTAGTGGTCATACAGAAGGAGGATGGCCACCACCAAGTCCAAACTCCTCAGGCGTGCTAATAACTGTGACATCTGATACTCCGGACGCCCCGCGAGGTATCGTCACTCTTCCTTCCCCTGCTCATCATCATTATCGTCCGTCTCTGTAATTTACATCATATGTTTCGGCTGATTTCCCAGCCTTGGCGATCGAAGAGGTGGCGTGGCAATGGTCACCTGTTTACGCCGCGGTTGATACCCTGGTTGTTGACCTTGGCCGCGCATCTCCTCCCGGAACAATTAATTGGCCAATGCAAAGTTAAGGCGCACTGGTAACGGAAGGTAGTGGCAATTGTACAAGTCATGACCAGGTTAACGACATCCCTAACATCGAAAACTCGACTTTTCACCATGCATCCTGACCATGGCCTGTTGCAATTCATCTGGCGCCAACGTCGGGACTGCCTTAACCTCTTCGTCTCCAGTAAGGGCTTTGTTCCATCCCGATGGGGAGGGAGCCCTATCTGAGTCGAAGCATGACTGGTAGTCTTCGCCGCACCTTGGCCAACTGGCATCACCATAACCGATGATGATGGAGCTCCAGCTCCTGACCATCTCATCTAGTCGGAGTCATCTTTTTGTAACTCTGATAAAGCCATCACACCACTCGGCTTGGCGTTAGCCGATTTGGATGTGGAGGCAACATATGCTCTGTGTGTGTCTCCGGCTGATGGGCCATTCTTCGCACCTTTGCGAAGTCCAACTGGTCCCTACTTTCATCTTTATGCCGTAGGACCGGCTCATTCACAACCAAACGAGTGACTGCACTCAGTCCCTTCACAAAATTGTGAATCAATGACAGTTCCGTGAAAATATCTGGACATACCAAAGCCGCATTCTGAATTCGGTCGGCGAATTCAGCTTCAGACTCTGCGTCTTTCTGATTCATCCGCGTAACCTTGTCATATGCATTGGATAATACCTCCTCCGTGCAATGTCGCTTAAGGAAAGAGCGTAAAACATATGGCTATGACTGCATTGTTTCAGCGCTGGCTCCAAACCATGGGGGAGTAAAGTTCAACTGCCTCACTCCGGAACTCGACTTGGTCATGTAGAATCGTCTTGCGTCTTCCTCAAGGAACGTGGTAAACACCCTAACAGCTGCCCCTTCATGAATACCAAGGGTATCACAAGCATCCTTGTAATTCCGTAGAAAAGACAAAATTGAATCGGATGTTTCCCATCAAAGTTGGCCAAATGTGGAAATGACGAACGGATACTCTGGCCGATTTTGGCCAATTGAGCGATCTCTTCAAATGACAAAGTCTGCCGCATGTCAACCAAGCGGTAGGCTCTGTAGAATACCATCTGCTCAAAAGCTTCCTGAAGCGTCGTCATAGGCGCTAATCCAGGCACAGAAGGTCTCAACACAATTGTCGGGGAACAAATTGGCCATCATCAACAGCAGAATACGAAACCTCGGTCGTCTACCGTTCCCGTCAGCAGGCAACCGAGATCCTATGTTCAAGATTGATGGTCGAGAAGCCTGGGAAGGCAACTGCTCCCTGCCCAACTGCGCAGCACCAAGCTCTGGTGTTTCAACAGTCGTGGGGCGATTTGCGGCTCACCACCTGGCCGAACAGCTTCAGTTCCTGGTAGGGTAGGATTCTTGCGGGCGTCCACGTTGGACTACTTCTTCCTAACCTCTTCTTCATTGGCCGCAATTTCTTCTGACGGGGGTCCATTCTGTTGCATAGGGCCAAAAACAATCGATCGTACAACGACGTTTGCACAGCTTGACTCACATCGGCCAGCAAAGTCTTCCGCAAGGTATCCTGAAGTATCGTTTGTGCGACAACACGTTCTCGACTCTGAGCATCAATGACTTGTTTGAAGTGTTACATCGTTACATACTCTTCTTGGCCATACAAACTCATGCTGGGAGTAGCAATGTCACCCTGAGACAAGCCAGCTCGAATCTGAGCCGATGAAAGAGATCCCGCGGGCCGGCCATCTCAAACCTCAGCCGATGAAGGGGACCCTGGGGTGTTCCAATATGCTGTGGACCAGCAGGTGGGGATGCGATTGGCACTTTGGCCACAACCGGAGGGTTCGCGGTGCCCTCTCTTGAGCAATAGACCTGTCCAATGTGAAATCAGGCGGTTTTGGGGTAGCAGACATCTTCACGGCCAAGTAAGCTCAAATACAGAGATACACCGCAATACAGTGTCAAGTCGGCCGATACTAGAAATCCTCTTGAAGGAAAATTTGGTCGATGAAGTTCAGATTCGGCCCAACAGCTGGCAGCCGAATTCAGAAACAGCAAGTACAACTTAGAAGCAACAGCTGGCCTTTGAAGTCAGCGTAGAGTTGACAAGAAGTCCCTGTCCCTCGGGAAATAAAACTTTTGCCAAGTTCAGATTCGGCCCAACAGCTGGCAGCCGAATCCAGAACAAGCAAGTACAACTTCGAAGCAACAACTAGCCTTCGAAATCAGCATATGGCTAAGGGTTCAATCCTTGTCAATGACCGATCGAAGTAAGGCGAAAAGAAATAGCAACGAAAAAGAATTCCTTCAAAAACACACTTCCAGGTCGGAACACCAATGTAGTAGGATAGTTGTGGCCAACACTGCGCACATGTGCAAGGCACACCTGCCTCGCGGTAAATCCCAGGAGTGCGCGCGCGAACTTACACTGGCCAAGGGTAGAGAGAGGGAGGAGGTAGTAAAGGGACTGAAAAGGTAGTAGGTCGGCGAGGGACGCTTTAGCGCTGCGAAGAAAAGTTTCTACCAAAGACCAGACTTTGCGGTAACAAATCGCCTGCCTCGAGGCGTTTACTGTGGCCGAAGCCAGAATACATTAGTACTATTCCTAAACTACACTAAACTACAGCAAAAGTGGCCGAGCAACGGAAAAGGTCCCAAAAATGGCCATCTATGAGAGTTATTTAACGAAGGTTGCCCTCATTGTGCGAGATGGCCGCTACAGTTAGCCCTCGTCCACGTAGTCAGCGTGATCGGGTGTCGTTTCTGTTAGTTGGCTAGTTATTGGCCAAGCGTGTCAGATATAGACAATCTCAACAGTGCTTGACTGTAGATGACAGTTAGCTGACAGTAAAGGTATACTGTCAAGTTGTTAGGTTGTCCACATAGTTGACAAGTTCCCTTAGCCACGTGTCATAGTTGTTATCTCGACACGTGGGTGAGTTGTCTGAGTTGTCCAGTACACGTGTGGGTCGATTGGACCTGAAGAGGGTCCGTTGGGTCCTAGTGGTCCTCCCTGACTATGAGACAGCTGTCTTAGCATGATTGGCCATTATGGAGCATCGAAAAAGTATCCCAAAAATAGGATCCCTGTCCACCTTCGGAAAAGTAACGAAAATCACAAGGTGGCCACGGACATCATATCACAGATACAGGTTGTGGGACGATCAGAAAGGAAAGGTGATTGTGTCACGAGATGTAAGGTTTGACGAGTCCTCTGGCTCGGAAGACCATGATCAGTTTGAAGATGAAGGCTATGCTGACACTGACTTGAGCTAAATGTCCAGTAAAGTTGAAACTGTATCATCTGACACATCCAGTGATCCCAGTGAGAATGAACTTTCTGCACCTGTACCTCATGATGATGCTTCTGAGAACATTACTGATGATCCACAACTGATGAGCATGCTGCTTATTCACCGAAAATGTGGCTCTGGACTAATCCTCCTTCTAAAAAACATACAAAGATTATTCCGGTGTGGATTTCGACAGTTGATTCTTGTGATGTCCTTTATATCCACATCAGCTACAAATAAAGTTCATATTAGTCTTCTCGAATTGTTCAAAACAAAATGAGACAATTAGCCGAAATAACCAATGTATTTGTCGCCTCATGGTCTGTAGGCGTGTCTTTACAACCGGTGTCTGATCTTGTTTCTTGTGTCAAAAAATGTCGTGTTTTATCTTCTACTCAAACCAGACTACAGACCATTAAGTACTGCAAGGAGCTTCCAAATGAATAACGCTATGGATGAATAAAAGTAGTTCTGACAATAAAATCACTTGGTGCTACCGATGGGTACTCAGAACCATACTGTTCCATCTGTCTGGGAATGGGCGCTTTTTGTCATGAACCAAAACAGGGTGATGCTAGGTAGCACTCTAGTCGTAGCATCAGTTGGAATACTCGTACGTACAGGAAGATATGAACTTTGATTCGTACGTACAGTAGCTCACGGAAGAGCCAAATTTATACAGCCCAGACAGGAGCTATTAATATTGAAGCCATCTTCCTAGAGAGCACCTCCGAACAAGAGGATGGTGGCCAGTCGGAACGCTCACTACGTCTCAGGTGCCGAAAATCTCTAGCAGCCCTCGAAAATCTTTCTCTACATAAAGGACACTCCAGGCGTCGTTCTGGCTGACTGGAGCAACAACAACTAACCCTACCAATTCCAACTTTCTACAGCATCCAAGTAATCAAAGTGACTGTAGTGCAGTTGCACTGCGTTGACATAAAGGGGTTCAACAGCCTAATTGCAGAGTGAGTCAAAGATGATAGACTTGATACACCAAGATTCAACTTCAAACGTGAAAGTTGAGCTGTCTATAGGTCACAGCCAGTTTGCATCATGGTTCAAGCTGTTAAATTGTCACCCAAATTGTCAACACAAGAGGTGAAAGTTGGCCAGTCCATAGGTCATGACCGGCCAGTTGGTCCACCTTATCTTCTAGCGGGTTTAGCCTGCAGCTCGAGTGTTGCGACTGTCCAGTACATTCTTTGGAACAATGAAAGCTGCGAAAGTCCGCCTTTGATCGATAAAAACGCCATTAAATCAGCTATCTATTCCGTTATTCGGTCTTCCATAGCCTTTTTCAGTCCCCTGCAGTCAGTGTCCCAGGACACGGAATATGACAAACAGCAACATTTCATGTGCGCTGCGACAAAATTGCGAATTAGTCTAGATGAGGCTGTGTTATTGAAGCCAATGACTTTGCAGAGATTGACTATATCTTCCGAGAGTCAAATAGCCGAAGCTTTTCTCTTGCAGAGGGCATCCAACTAAGCGAGAGATCTACATTTGTCGTTTGGATCCAACCTCGCCGCAAGGGCTTTGAAAAACTTTGTTTGTGGCTTTGGCTTGCTCGCAAACTCGTCGATTCGATCAGGTTTGACAATCCTGCGGACGGCGGCATTCTCTGTGAGGCGACCATCGAAACCAAATGGTTTGGAATAAAACTGGAATGCCGCGGCCTCCTAGTGGCAGAGGATTTGTAGCACGCTCTTCTCATCGTTGTTTCCAGGTATGATGAGGTTTCTGTACTGTTGACAGGAAGTGTGGGTTGCTGGAAAGGGTTTTGCAGTAGAGGAAATGTGGGTTTCGTGGATTCACAGCTATGGTAAAGCACAGTAGTGGTCTTGCGGAGCTTGGTCTAGTTTGTGTCTGTCGTGTTTCTGCAGAAGCGGAAAGTGGGGTGGTAGTTTGAGTGGCGTTTGGAACGGACGGGTGGTTGCAGACATTTCCTGTTGGCGTTGCGGATGGGTACCTTTGAGCAGGTGGTGTGGGTGTGCTACGAGTTGGCAAAGCGGCAGGGAACAAGCGTTTTCCGTATTGAGGACGTGTGTAGCATTTTGGAGACGGATGGTTTGGCCATTTGTTGAAAAATCCGTACTGTGTGGAGCGGGGGCGTGATGGAATGGCAACGGCAACGGTGTGGTGCAGGGAAGATTGATGGGGCTGCCCGTGGCGGGGCAACTGAGCGGTGATAGCCGATTTGTATGATGTATGACACAAGTGCAAGACGAGTTGGGTGCAGGCGGTGATTGGGGTCGTGCTCCTGAGGCAAGGGGCAGTCAAAAAGCAAGGGTATGTTGGTGAAAGAATGGATATGAATGAGGGAGTGAAAGGGGTGGACGGTGGGTCAAGAGGGTGAGGTCGCGTTGGTTGTAGGTGGCCCAGAGTTGCGGAGACTGTGGGGCGAGACGGGCAAGGACGGTTGTAAGGTGGATGTGACAAGCGAGGACAGGAGAGCAGTGGATTGGACGTCGTAAAAGACGCGCGGGGAGGGGGGAGGGGCGGGAAAAGTAGGTTGTCGTAGGAGTGGTGGACTTTGTACGGGTGTGGCGTTTGGTGCGAAAATGGGAAAGAGGGCTCTATGTTTGAGGAAAATGAAAGAATGAATTATTCGAGTTGAGGAATAGAATGTTGTTTGTTTGGTGCAGATGTTGCGAGGTGAAGGTTGGTGAATGTCAAGGTGGTTTCACCTAGACGACAAGGTCGCGGCATGAGGATGGCGATGGGGCCGATTACGCGACAGAGTAGTGTTTCAGAATGAGGAGATGTATGATACTTTTTACTTTGCTTTCTGTCGATGCGATATCACACGACGCGGAATGGAATCATAAAATGCTGAGCTAATGTTTAAAAGTCTTCAGCGATTGGCTCGATTGAGAATGAGGATCGAAATGGGCCAAGTTTGAAATAAAGGGGAGGCGCAGGCGCAGGCGCAGGCGAAAGCTGTTGATGGTTGGATTGAAAACGGAAACAATTGCTTGCAACGGCAACCTGAATGATTCGTGTGGATATGTAGGTACAGTAGCTTTACGTACTGTACGTACTGTACCTATGTATGGTTGAGTTTACATTACAGTGGTTAGAGACCAGGGGGCACCCATGGTAGAGTAGGATGCATTACAGTATATCTGTATAACGAGCGGGCACAGGGCCGCTGTCTTAGCAGTTTGTATAGGCAGGCATCAAGGGGTACTGTCAAGTCGTCAACAGTTGACGTCAGGTTTTATTTATGGAGGTAGGGTGCAAAGACTTTGGGTAATCAGAGGCAGATGCTATTTTATCTGCGTGGGCGTATACCGTGAGCACTGACAGTGCGTTTTGAGAGATATTTATTTGAGGATTGCAAATTTCCAAATTTGCTCACGGCATGCATGTGCATGGCACCATTCAAATACGGTACGGTACAATACAGTGTATACTGTAGTACAGTGTACAGTAGTGAGAGTACAGTAGAGAGAAAATGGCATGGACCTCATGTACACAAAGTAGGATGATGGTCTAGAAAATTTATAAATGTATTATTAAAAGGGGTAATATCTGTTGGTTGTTTGTTTGGGTGGCACAGGGAGGGCAACTTTTGAATAATGAATACAATCGCCTCGAGACTCATTGGCACCATTTTGTAATTGTTACAGTGACCCGTAGTCATGGATTTCGAGCTGTTGGCGTGAAACTAAAGTACAGTAACGTACAGTGAAAGACATGACACAAATCTTCCCCCGCTTTCAAATTCCTCGACCTACCGTAATAGAACAGCCCCGCGACCACGTCTCAACATGACGCAACAACACCCCAACTTTGTTTCATACCGACGAATACACCACAAAAAACTTTCCTTCACACCGCATTCCCCCATTCGCCCCGACTGCAGCCCCCTCCCCATGACACAATTTATCTATCCATACACCCCGATTTCAATCTCCTCTTGTCATCTAAACAGACGCTCCACCACCAACAAGGTGTTACACCTCGAGACAACTCTTGTGTCTCTCGTCATTCCATTCCTTCACACACTCTCTTCTGCACAGCGATGCCCGCAGATCCCTCCGACGCTTCCGCCATTCTACTTACTCTACTCGCCCCTCCCACTCCATCCACTCCCGTCTCTCAATCCTCCTGTCCCCGCCTTTACACCCCCATCCACTCACCTCCCTTGTTCCATCCATCCATCCGCATCTGACCCAATTCTCCCCACCCCTTGCTCTCCCCCACACATGGACGGTGATTTAACACAAGTCTGCTTCAAGCATTTCCTCGATCAGCGAGGAATCACACCCCCTCGCCCATCCACCTCCTCCTCCAACACCACCGTCCCCGCCCTACACACCCCCACCACACCACCGATACTCCATCCTCTACCCCAAAACCAAAGCCCTCCTACTCCTCTCACCGTTCCAACCAAGTCCCACCGCTCCGTCGACCCGTCCCCCGCAACAAAGGTCTCCCGTCCGCCGGAGAACACTCCAAATCCTCCAGATCTCGCACAGAGTCTGGCGAATTAAAGCAGTTTCGCTGCGAGTATTGCGGCCTGGTATTCGGACGCAAGCATCACAAGGAGCGACATGTCGACAATTTACACAGGCGAGTACGCTATCTCCTTTCTCTCTCCCTTTTATCCTGCTTTCTATTGTCTCACTTACTCACCCTCTTTGCTTGCCTCATCTCATTCTGTGCGTCTGTCGCCGAGCAGAGCCGCGGATACACTTGCCGTCTGTGTGGAGCCTCGTTTCATCAGAAACCAAACTTTCAGAGGCATTCGCTCTAGTTCACGGCGAACTCCGTTTCGCTGCGATCGCTGTGGACAGGGTTTTGAAAAGTCAAACAAATTACGAAAGCATCAATGGGCAGAGCATGGCGATGAACGCAGTAAAGACTGATTTCATCATACAGGCCCTTTTTGCAACACAACGCGTCGTCGGAAAAAAAACGTTTGCTCCTTCGCCGCGCCACGCCTAATTTTGTTTCCAGGTTGCAGTCGACGCCGCACGACAGTGACAGTCTGTAGCTGTGGATCTACTGTAGAGATTCTTCGAGAAACCTAATTCATCGCATACACATTGGCCAGAGCTGGAATGATGCGACAAGGCGGCTGATTGGGCAGGAGCAATTGTATGTGCGTTTCGTGACACTCGAGGTTGAATTTTTTTTTAGAGTCTAGGAAAATACTGTCGCGCTTTTCGCGAGGTCAATTTCGCTGCCCATGATGAGCTGACGATGGAAGCTAGACTCTCGAAAGCCTGCCTCATCGCTGAAACTATGTAATGTAATTATACGCAATTGAATTACCAGGATTTCAACGTTTGCTGACAATTTGGGTCTTGCGTCCAAATGCGCATGTTGCCCGATCGTTACACTGCATCGAGCTGCTACTGCTACTGGTGCTGGTGAGGGTGCTGGTGGTACAGGTACAAGAACGAGATAGCTTTTGACTAGGATTTGTCACACAAACCAAACAGGTACTGTAATGTACAAAACTAGGCTCCACAATGGTCCATACACCTCTTGCAAATCCATTCCATGCCAAATATTGATACGAGACCTCGTTTGGGGCAATATTCTGTTGTTCCGCGACAAGAAAAAAGTCGTTATGACAACAAGGATAAGGAGCTGCGCTGCCATAGTGCACGACAAAACATCGGATTTATGGAGGCAACCAAGGATGAAAAACTGCCGTTTTTTGGTCGCGCAGCAACTTGTTCACCATTCTATTGCCTCTCATACCGCAAGTCAATCACTGTTTGCAAAATGCGTACCCACAAGTACAAGCCAACAATCTCCCGTGATCCATAACCAGACGTTTCGCAGACGCGTCGTTTTCGAGAACATGCGACCTTGGGTACGGTATGCCGACCACAATCTCTACATAATCACGCTACCTTTCACAGAGATCTTCATTCGCTGTACTTTTCACTATGAAGTGATCAAACCGTTGTCGCTTGCTTTGTTTGGCAGCTGGGACACACGCAACTTGCCGCATCCTCCGCACTTGAAATGCTCAATGCCTCTCTAGCTGTAGTCGACAACTCAACTTTTCAACCTAGTGACATCAACGCACGGCACGTGGCGGACCGTTTGCGTGGGATTTGTTGCTATTACAGCTGAAGGGAAAAAGTTGTCAGGCACAGTTGTTGAAACTGAAAGTGGACCATGGAACTGCAATCGGTGTAATTTTGAGGATAAAGCAAAACAACTCATAACCTTGTAAAAAGAGGACTTACGAAAAAATATCTTTACAACTTTCATAAAGGGCATACCTCACAGACCCCATCAACATAGGCCAACCATAATTGAATGGGCCGAATTCGACTCTTGTAGTGCCATTCGTTGCTGTAGTGCGCATCCCCTGATCGGAGGAGGATGACACTTGAACTACAGTATTGCAACCTCCCACCGGAAACGTATTCAGTACCGTATAATCGCGGTTTGCACCGTATCTACTACGCGACCGTGTCAACCAAATGGAGAAAATGGTCACAACATTCAACATCACACTCGTAAAATTCACATGCCCTAAAATCACATGGAAATTACAAATTCAAATTCTGATGAGGAAAGCGTGCAGAGTTGTGAAACTGCCACATCTCAATTCCGGGCCCTCACATGCATGTTCTCTCAACAATCTTCATCTGAGCCCTACAGATTCGCAGCCCTACTGTAATAGAGATACTCGCAAAAACCTCAACTCTTCATTACGAAAATCTGTGTAACAGCTAATAATGGCCCCTACACGAGGCACAAAAACTTGCGGTGCTGGGACAAACCTGCAATGCTCACTCAAGTCCGTCATCCCGTTACTTACTAGTTGCCGCTATATTCAGACTTGACCTTGAGAATATGTGGCTACAATTCCTGTTGTTCACCTCCCTCAAGGACAAAAGGAAAAGAAGATGTCCTGTAAGATTTCCTTTTGATGGAGCCTCAATGGTGCTCACACAATTGTAAGATCTCAGGCCAACGCCGCACAATCCTGCCATCTGAGAGACCCCTACCACTCAAATGTCCATAATTCTTAATTGAAAAAACTATCTACAGTGGGGCACATCTTTTCGCTGCGACTCACGGTGGAATGTAAGAAAGACACACAAGAAACATGGCACCCCCTAAAGGTTTACTTGGGCGATCTTTAAAGGTCGTCAATGAGTAGCGAAAAAGGGGAGAAACATCAAGTCCATACAAGCAGTCCGTGAATGATGCTGTAACTGGTTCTCCACAGTCACACCGATAGTACCTTTGTTCTCGACGAATAGATTCTCAAGTCTACTATACATCATAAAAGTACAGTACATAGACTCCATAGTTTGCCACTGTTGCCACTCTGGAGAGACTGGCGCGTAATATTTCTCAAACACAAGATGATGACAACAGAGACAACGCAACCTGGAAATGTTAGACCAGACCTGTTTTGCAATTGTTATGCAGTCACCTCGCACTGCTTGCCATGTCTCCACATCTCTGCTGTTTGAGCATCAAGCATGACAATCATTGCTGGTCATTTTCCAACACTCTATTACGATGCATGTCACATGTCCAACATCATCTTCTTTACATAAATTCCGAGCTCACAATATTCTCATGCGCACGGCCAGTCACAGCCAAAACTCGTTTTCAACATTGTGGAAATTGGGGTGGACCTAATTCCAATGCAACGCCCACTCCCCTCCTATCGTTATGAACGGCATCGAGTCACCCTTGTCATGATGCCTCACAACAGAACGCGACACTACATCCGACCGTCACTCTCCCCCTGCCTCGAAACTATGTCCGCAAAACACTTTTTGCCTACGCATCATTTGATACATGAGTGAAATATGTGACGTGCTGCAAGGTACTAGCAACCTCTGCTTTGAAAATTTGGGCTGTGTCTCTTGTAGCCCTGCACCCAATTGAGATTGCGTGGTGGGCATTGTATAGTTGCACCTGAGAAATGTGTGGAGATGGTCGATTATGGCCACAATAATCCTCTATCAAAAAACCATCCCTTTCCATTGTCCAAAGCCTATCCAGAAACATGCACAATACAGTGAACACTAGGAGGATAAACCAATGCAGCTAGGGTGTCCCTTACCCCATGTTTCGCGCTTTGATGAGATTCGGCCTGTTGTAATGTTCAGACTGGGTTTCTCGAGAGAGATATTGCGAAATCAAAAAGGGTTTCACCCTGCCTTGTTCATGCCCCCCAGTCACCTCAAGCCTCTGAGGAAGGGGTGATATTATACTTTTCTAGTTCAAGGTAGCAGTGATCTAGAGTGGCCGTTTTGCAAGGGAAATGCGGTCATTAGATTCCAGATATGAGATGAAATGCACGTCAGTTGATGCGTGACCGGCCTGTTTGTGAAAATAAGGCGCTCTCTCTCCACACCACTCCAACCATGTTTCGCAGCTTTGCACTGGCTGCAAGACGCGGGTCGACTGGCGTCCCAAGTTGTCGGACAAAATGTTAATGCTAGACAGTGCGCACAGGCTAACCTAATTTTCAATCATTAAAACACACCAAATTTCCCCCTCTAAATAATATCATCTAAAATGAATAAAAGACACTGTACAGTACAGTACATACTGTACACACACTGTACATCTGGAGAGCCACAACTCATTTCGCTCACTTCCAACTCTCCCGTATTGCCCCTCGCATTTCGCATACTCTTCATACCCTCTTTAAAGATACACAACAAAAGGATCGGCATAGACGATTTCGGATTCACCTAGACCAGAATACATCTTCCAAAATCATAGCACCATTTGCGCCGCCGCATCCCGCACGGCCGATATTCAGTGGTTCGGCTGTAGAGGCTGTGCACTAGATGACATTGCTGATGTCTCGCAGACACACTGTACCCCTGTCTCTGGCACTGCTGTGATCAGGTATGTAACGCTACTTGTCCAGGATCAACAAACTCCGACTGCATTTTCACTGCGACCGGCTTCTTTAAACTCTATTCCTTGTGCTATTTCTCAATAGACCAATACGCCACAAACGTCAGTAGTTTCGATGCCCACATAACCTGTCGACCCCTTTAATGAGTCAATTAACGTTCACAAGTGTGTCGAATGCAAGTGCATACACTCCCAACCGTGGCACCACTCACAGTAAACCTATACCAATTACCCTGTTTACATGTGAACTTTGGAGTGATAGCTGCAGTGGAAGACACTGGTGGAAGATTCATTTATTCTGAAACAACGATTTCTTCATTCTAATGCTTGACTTTTTGGGCTTCATCTTAATTACCCAAGTCATTATATTCAGCTAAAAGCAGATCGGGATCTATACCTCTTTTCACAATATCATTTTGTACAAAAATTGTACAAGCAAAGAGCTGCAATCTTCAGTCTACCGCATGCGACTAATCTCAGTTAGGACGGATTTCGCCCCTTTCAACCACACCTTTGATAGTGAATTCATGTAGCGCTACTGCAGAATAAAACTTTAGTCCGATAGATAACAAAAAGGCAATAAAAGAAAAAAGCTGCCAAACGTACAGTGGGTACCGTGGAACTGTTCAGTCATAAACAATCATCTTCAAGACTTTGTTCGAACATAGTGACGGGTTTATGCTCAGGAAACACCATTACCGCCATGATCCCGATACCCCCCTGCTCAGAATTATTCCAGGAGCACAGGGAAATATGCTCTAATATTTTCATATTACCATCATTATCATCTCAAAATAAGGACCTTAAAACCCCTCACGAGCTTGACTGCAGGCCACGTTGATCAGCTACAAAACTGCTGGGGTTTATATCCGCATTACCCGTTAGGAACAGGCTTGTCCTCGTTCTTATCTTTACACTTACAGGGTGGCACCCCAATTCGTTCTCCCAGGTCAAGGAGGTGCACGATCTGTCGACGACCGAGCCTTGGACCAATACTGCAGTATGAGGGCTAACTCCGTTTACATTCCCCCCCGCTACAAGTGTCAGACGACCAAGTAAACTACCCCATCATTCCCCCTACTCTCTTTCAACGACATCAAATATATCTTCCAAAAGTACAAACACCGAAACCGCTCTCCTTTCCAACGATATACCGGTTTGCTTGTCACTATCGGTTCAGGGGATTTCGCTGCAAAGGCACGCTGCAGCATCTGTCATATAGAATTTGTCCCTCAGTTGATTGCGGAAGCCGGCATAGAACTGAGACAATGCCCAGGTCCTGTATGTTTAGGACACATACGCAAATGCCAGGTGTGTTCAACACAGTGAATAGGCTTGCGTGTCATTACGGGGCACTTTTGAGTACCACTGTTTATCATGAGTAGCGCCCACGCCTGTTTGTGGGTAGTGCTCTACACTCAGGTTGACAATCGCAATACAGTAGTGCATGATTACACGTGCTAGTAAATAGCCCGCTGAGAAACTATGCAGGTGTACTTGAACGCCTGTTCGCAATGGCGCTGATCAATTACAAAAAGCAGAGTTACTCAGCGACTGCAGACAAGTCTAGCCAAGAACGAGCAAATATCCCCATTCCAAGTAAATTAATTGTGTTCGAATCGTGTCCCTGCTTATCAAATAATCTATTTTAATACGTCATGTCCAATGCGGCCTGCTTGATGACTTTCGTGAAGGTGACCTCTTTTGGTGCCTAGTTTCTCCTCTATTATCGTGTCGGAATGCCATTTTGAGTCGATTGTGGTTTTCTTTAGTACTTTGGGTTAGAATCGAATATATCTTCCAAGAGAAACACCCAAAACGTTCCCGCCTTCCTACACAATCTGCTTGTTGAATGAGCAATTAGCCAGCAACTTTTTAGTTAGCGGAAACTTTCAGGTATCTGTACTGCAGCTTGGTTTGAATGCAAGTTCATAGGACTCCCAACTTCCGCACCACTCGCAGTAATTTAACCCCGTTTATCCCCTTCATTCTTTGGTAACTTTTGAAAATGCGAGGCAAAAAAGAAGCATACAAATGAACAAATTTAAATTGCAGAACAAGTTGGACTGTTTCAAGTGCTAAGAAAACGACCTTCCATACACGCAAAGACTTCCTGAACCTTCTGCAGTAGGTAGATATCATAGCTACATCCTCAAAGTTGTAGTTCAACATCAGGACACCATTTTTGCAAACTTGCTGGAAGAAGTTCGTTTACTTTCAAAAGAAACAAAATTAGAGGGGGAAATTCTTGGGTTATATAAATGCAATGAAGATGTGGTTGGTTTATGTAAATTCTACATAAATTAAAAGTTCATTTGATATTAAAGATCCCATTTTCACCGTATTGCTTTCGCCGCCGCCGCCATATCGCACAGGCTAATGGGAATTTCACCCTATGTTCCACTCGCAGTAAACTAACCCAAACAGTATGTACAGTAAGTGGTTACCCTACTTACAGTAGTCCTAGTCTGCGATTGCTCTTAGCAGGAGAATGAAGTATACCAACCTATTCAAGTAAACCCAAACAGGAAAATCAAGGACGCGGTAGCACCCTTTTTACCTAAACATTTAAGTAAACCACCCCATTTACCGAAACATTTATTCCCCCAACTGAAGAGCGTGTCCAAGCGATTGGCGAAATTGCTTTTGTCGTTTTCTTGGAACATTTTGGTACTGTGTAAATGGGGGTTAATTTACTGTGGTAGATATGTGGGTTGGTATCCAGTAAATTTGTACGTTTGGTACTTGAAGCTGGGCACAGAGACGTCCGAAAAGCTGAGAAAGTCATTTGGACAAAAACACTTCAAAGATTTGTACCTGTCAAGCATTCGCTGGAGACTGTTATTTTCCATAAAAATTGGAGAAGTTAAACTTATTGTCTCTCAGTCACGACAGAATACCACTGGAAGCAGTTTATGTACTTAACACTTATAGAATGATCATGTATCGAATGAACAGAAATCTAGGCCGTTTAAATTGAAGCCGTCAAACAGTGGGGCATATTTAGAGCTTCTACCTTGCAGCTTACAGTCGTAGGAAGAAACTGAATAAGAGTTGCTTTACTGCGAGTTGTGTTAACGTTGAGAGACGTACGAATTTGCACTCAAACTATGTTGCAACATTAGTAATATGGAAATTTGGACATTTAGTTGTTTTGCTCCAAATAAACACAGACTTGAACAACATCTGTAATATGAATTTTAGGACCTTTAAGTTGTTTTGCGTCAACTAAAAATTAGTTAGTATCTCAGTCAACAAGCATGCGGCGTCGGGAGCGACCAACAACTCGG
Organism: Kappaphycus alvarezii; assembly: GCA_002205965.3. Taxonomy (NCBI): domain Eukaryota; phylum Rhodophyta; class Florideophyceae; order Gigartinales; family Solieriaceae; genus Kappaphycus; species Kappaphycus alvarezii. The sequence goes on along the minus strand of NADL03000047.1, from coordinate 503,548 downwards.
CTTGTCGAAATGCAGTCACCCTACAGTATTGGCCCCAGGTCCGGCTAGAGATAGATTGTGCATCCTCTTTGATGTGGGAGAGCGCTTCTGATAGTGTTGAAGCAGATGGAGCTAAGATAAAGTAAGTTCGACGAGCAGGCCCTTTAGCGAATTTAGACTTTTCCTTCACGGAATTTTATCTAGAGGCGCTTCTGCATATCTATAAATATAGCCGATAACATCTTTCAGATAGTGCCGCACTACATCTTTCCGCATTTTATGTGTAGGTTCACCAAAAGAGTATATCACATTCATAAATTTCATACGCGCAACGCCCTCACCAGCTTGAACGTCGCCTACGCGGAAAGCTCCAGAAGTACCAGGAGTTCATTGCTAGCTTGCCGGACAGGGATCGACTACTTCCCGTCACAATCTTCACCCTTGGCGCATGACACCCAGAGGCCTTTCCCTCGTGACGGAAGTGGAACACTCAGTCGCTAGTCGTGCTAAGGACCAATCCTCCAAGGTCAGGGACATACTCCAACAGCGGCATTCTGCGTTAATGGTTGCTTGGAACGCGGCATGTCTGGTGACAGAACTCGCAACTACTTTTAGTCGCCATTCCATAGCACGGGCATTCTCACTGTAGTGTTTTCTCCGCCGCCGCCATATTGCATAGACAAATGGAAATTAACCCTGTGTTCCACTCGCAGTAAACCAACCCATTCAAGTAAACCCAATTTAACCCCAAACATTCAGGCGAGATTCGTCTATAATTACACTAGTTGTTTGTTGGAAGAGGGTTTGAGCGACACCCAGGGCTTCTACAAAATGACATGATTATGTGAAGGGGTAACATGAGTGATAGTTTTCTTTGCTGTCCTTTTTTGGGTGCAGCATTTTTGAACTCGTCTTGTCTGGTCTTCCTTTAAATTACAACAACTGTTGCTTACATTACATCAACAGAAACTCTTCGGGAATCTTGATAACGAACAGATTAATGCCGACTGCCATCCTTTTGACTTGTCATGTGCACGACGTCATCCATATTCATCGTACTGTTCCGTTAATATCTCCCATTTTATTACCTTCACTGTGACGGGTTGCTCACAGCTTGGGCTGCCACAAAGCGCATAAGTACAGGTTTACCCATAAATGAAGTGGATACTGACGGAGTGGGAACGGCCCACATGATGCCTTAGAGAGGCGTTTCAAATCTGAACACGCGCATGCGCATGGAAGTAAATTTAACGATGATAAATCAAATAAAGCACGTATGCAAAGAACTACGCGAAATCATACATCATTACAATGAGTCTAAAAATATGGTTCATATTTTCAACCAAAGAAAGGATCAAATCACAACAAAGGCCACAACTTGGAGTAAGTATATTCAAGCGAATCTCCGTTCTCAGAGTAGGCCAGTAGCTACTCGTATCAGGCCTTTATTGCCTTAACCAGGAAAATTAAGTATAGAGTACCCCCCATTTACCCAAACATTCCCCTCATTCATAAAAAATAAAGAAATTCCATATTTGAATTTACAGCAACAACAGCCAGCATAGAGATTGAAACGGAAATGGGAACGATCGGGATGGTGCCAAAAAAAGCAGGCGAAGTAGTAGAAGAAGATTCCGGAGGTAAGCAGAGAGGAGCGTTAGGATTTTAGCTAAGTTGCTCACCAGATCCAGGAATATATATTCTATTATGTACATAGTATCGTAGCTCAACAATATAATCCTCAAATTACAACCAAGGTTGAGAAAGTAGGACCAAGACAATGGAATAGAATAATACCATAAAGCAGTAATATAGAAAATAATGCGTCACCTTGATCTAGTTTATGTTGATCACAAGGCTACATAAATATCAATTTAGGAAGTACTAGCCATTGACACATGCTGTAATACAAATATAAGAATAAAATGGATTTAAACGATCACAGAGATCGTATCAAAGAGGGAACTGCAGCATAAGTGACAAACGTTCGCTTCATCCCATAATTAAACTAAACATAATTCATGTCACTCCGTTTTGATGTTATACAGGATTATTTTTTGAGGACTGGGACGTTGAAACAGTCTCCAAATCATCGCAGAGCTTACCACAGTAAATCTTCAACTTTAATGCTCCTGTTAGAACTTGATCTTTCTTGGTCAGTGGATTGAATGGCCTTAAAGCATCTAGAATCGGTATAATTAATCTTATGAAACAGTCTGAAATCAAACCAATAATATTATGCATCTACCGAATCGATCTATCTGTATTGAGGTATAATATCAGTAGGTTTACCTGCACTACTTCGCAGACTTCTCCGGTTGGTACAACAAGGATCTTGGCAGCGTGTTAGAGCTCTGGATGGCAAGGCATCAACCTACGAGGGTTCACCCAACGGAAGGATAAGGGAAACACACGGTTGAGGCTGGATTCCTCTCGGGACAAGCTTTCCGGACTGCGTTCGGGGAAGATACGCAGTGATGACAGAGCGATGGAGGCCAAGAGGTATAGACCGTACGAATTAAACCGTAAAAGGAAAAGGTTATCAGTTGAAAGTTGACGGGTACTTCGAGAGGTATAAGGTGCTTACCATTTACTTGATGGGCACCGAGACGGAGATTGCAGGAAAATATCTGCCAAGTCCGTCCGGAGTCCGATTTGTCCCGGCCCCAGACTATAATGGTCCGTGGCACAGAGGTAACAATTTCTACTTTTATTATTACGCATCATGATAAAACCCTTACTGTACACTACCAACAGTGCTGCGAAGACCGTGCGGATTTCTCCTCCAGGCGCATTGTACAGTACAGCCACGCCCTTGCCACGTGTTCTGCCATACGGATCATGCTGACCGTACGCGACACTGGCAATTGTCGTCTCCCTTCCCTCCAAATACCCTACGGGTGCACGCCGCTCTGTATTTCCACCACTACACCACAAATATAGTAAACTATGTATAAAAAGGGGAAAAATGTCTTTCGAATCGACAGGGATCCACAGCATAACATCAACATCAAACTCTTTTGCATAAGCAATGGAGATAAATTTTCCTTCGAAAGCTTATGGGGCTGTTGGTATTTTAGCGGAGGGAGCAATCTTGACACACATTTCAGTCTTTTATGAAATGAAAGAGATGGTGTGGTATGTAGAGTTAAGATTCATTGTTTCAAAAATCAATACTGTTATCACACCAATTTCTCATTTGTGAAATTATTTTGACTCATCTGCCAAGAAAAAAGTTTTAGGTTGTAGTCCAAGGATTCATGCAGTGTAGATCACGATAAAGTTAGTTCAAGTTTCGTAAGGGTGCGAGCGACATTTATTTGTTATAACTCTCGTATTTAGTACCTTTTGTAGAAAATTAATTTTGTAAAATTTGCGGAATAGCGATGCGGCAGCATAAAATCATCTCAGTGAGCATTCACTTGACTCATTATGATATATTGATATCATTTAAAAAGAAATTAAGTCTGGCAACGGCGTTGTGCAAGGTATGTGTATTCAGTTTAAGTATAAAACTTATCGTTAACATCCGTGTCAGTGGGTCGTTCGTTGTTTTGATGTGTCTTACTACCAAAGAACGAACAAGTTAGGGGACTGACTTTAAAGACCCAAGCATAAAATTTAACCAATCATATTTACAAATCTTTTTCGCACGTTTATCTTCACAATTAAAAATCAGATCATCAAAAGTTTGCCACAATATAGAAACATTTCTGTTTTCGTTTTGTAGAAAATGTGCTACACATATATTTGACTACACAAAGCCAAGTTTGAAAATAAGTTCATCAGCCTGTTTTTTGCCATTTTGCGTTGTTCTTTACAAATCTATAAGCCAAAAATAGAAGCAACCATATATGGGTTTTTTCTTCGAAAACTGGCGTGTTGGTTTCACCTAGGAATGAAGCTTAAATTTTCCAGACGGAATAACAGCGGCATTTAGTGATGGGGATAACTCAGCGAAAGATAAATTCTCAGAACCAACTATCTTAAGAGTTAGGTGTTGCAAGCTTTAAAATTGCTACATTAGTATAGTTGTGGGTAGAGTAAGAGGGGTGTAAAGACGTTGAATGAAGCGGCTAGAAGTGGAAGAATAACATGAAGGGTCTAACATCTCTGCGAAATGACTACCGTTGACGATACGCTTCTTAGGCCAGATGCTGACTTTCGACTTTTCAACAGTTTTCGCCTGCCCTTGCATTTATCGGTCAAATTGTTTGATTTATCCTAGAGGAATCGTTTTTGAGCTTATTTAGAATTCTCAGGTAACCTTAAAGTCTCAAACAGACATATTTGATACCGTAAATTGAATTCAAGGGAATCATATGGAAAAGAACTACTAACAGCACATAATTTAAGAATAAATATCTAAATGTACTCATCAAACTCTCCATCCTCGCTGTCAGACCCAAAATATTCTTTCAAAATATCCTATGTCCAATACAATCCATAGAAAATAGTTGAATGGCTCACGATAATAAATAATTTTCTCAGAAAAATCTAGACCTTCCAATCATCCTTCATGATTGTGAACCTCCTCCCTTTTCCCTAGTGAATTGTGACAACCTCGCTCTCTCCGTGACATTCGACTTTCAAAGGAATTTATGAGATATAAATTCGAGACATTATGGCTGTTTGCATCAAGTTTTTGAAAGGTTTCCTAAACCACTACTTGGAACTAGAAGTTACCCTTATTGTCTTTAGGTAAAGAATAAATTTTGGTTCATCAACAATTCTTAATTTCATTTTAAAATAGAATCTTCTACTGTATTAGAAAAATTTAAGACTAGGCCCTAAACGAGGAAAGGAAACGGAAGTATCGCTTCTGAAATTTGCTTGAAACATTATAAATAAGCTAAATAAGGGAAAATTAAGACAGATTAATCTCAAATATTGGCCTAGAATTAAAAATTCTAAGGAATTTGTTCTTTTTAATCCATTGATGCTCGTGGTACAGGAGAAACGTAAATTGTATTTATTGTTGTTCAAACTAGCATTTAGAACCGCGACAGCTTGGAAACGTCTCATGTAGCAATAATGCCAATTTATATATTTTTTAAACATTTTCATAAAGTAAAAGAATTGGCTAATCATCCAAGTTCCTATCATTGATTGAGCAGAAATAACCCAAATAGCTTTAAAGCATAGGTATCGAAGGGAGCAGCACTGAAGTACAATTAATACACTGCTGTGTTTAGAAGAACTCTTTATGAAAGTTTTTACATTATGGTTGTCCTATTTCGGTACACTAGTGCGTATATTTTCGCATAAAAAGGGTTTTTTACTTCCCGCAGATCTGAAGGGAATTTTACACTGCTTTGATGCAAGGATGATGGAGTTGCGATGCAAAAAATTTCTTTTTTTTGGAAAGTTAGGTATAAATTGTAAGAGGCGGCGGATAGTCAACTCAAAGAAAAGTCCATATTTCGAACCGTTGACGTTTTCTGGATTATTTACATGAACCAGTTCTGAATATGAATCTTCAGTGCTTTTAGTATAAACAGCCAGCATTTTTATTCTTTCTAGAATATTAAATAGTCACCCTTCATCTCTAATAAATAATCGAAAACACATTTTGTGCCGCGACACCATATTGTATGCTATGCAAACACCTGGAAAACCTCGTCTCTAAATATAGTATTGAAATAATGCTGTGAAAAGGCTTATAGAAATGAAATAAATATACGAAAAGAGTGAAGCAGGAGCACTTTATAAAACGCTTACCAAGGGAAATTGAGGAGAAGATCAACGGATCCGTCTATAACAGAAGTAAATTTAGAGTATTGTTTTCAAAAAAAATAAGTTTTCATTGAAAGTACTATATTCTGATGGTCCAAAACTTAATTAAAATGATTTGATATTTACAACCACTGAAAACCTTAAAGAGGCCAAATATACTTGCATAATGGGTTTAAATACCCAAACGTTTTGATAAAATATATTGAAATGGACGTTTCACAGAAATGTTTTCTCCATATCTAAATTTATGTCGGAGACCAAAGGATTTTGGCGGTACTGTTATGGGACGCTTGATTTAATTTTTCTACTTCTCTCATTTTAGTTTTATGGAACTTAGAGAAAATAAAGAAGCATTAATGTTTAGGCATTGCAATGCTGCAAATATTTTTTTGGATAAAGATATCGTCTGTAGTCAAAAAAAGATCGAGCCGTGAAGCTCTCGAAGACGGAAGGATGGTAGAATTTTCTTTGCAATTATAGTTTATCGAAAAAAAGATTATTTGAACTATTAATCTTTTATTCTATTATATTCTCAGACCGTTCAAATAATTTATTAATCTATTGAACTTTTACTGAAAGTAATTTGCAAATAAGTTTTCATAGGGTGTAGGGATTGTGGAATTAAATATTTGATCATTCTGAGAATCTTTCGGGAATTTAGGTGAAGTACAGCAATTATTCTGATGCCAACGTATAGGCGAAAAATGTTTTCGAAGAGAAATTCCATGCATTTTTGAAGTCCTGGACTCAATTTTCGAACATATTAAATCTTTTGTATTATTTTTTCTAATGAAAATACCAGAAATATTTCCCGATGAGGTCCAAAGTGACTAAGTATATTTTTTTTTCACGATTAAGAAATGATTTCCTTGATATATCACCCAAATTCAAAATATTGTGCCTCAAAAAGAGCAAAAGAACATCAAGTATGTTACATGTACAACTAGAAGATTTAAAACTCAAATGAAGTTCTTTTAAATTCCTTCGCAAATTTTTTGCACAAAGGTGGTACTTCTAATATCCAAAAAGCATCTTAAATCTTCCTTTCATAAGGAAGATTAGACATAATTCGGCAAATTTATGCAGGGAATTGTTTGAGGTGAGTTCGTAAAGGTAAAAAATGAATGTTTCTTACCTATGTGATAATTTGTAGCCATCCATCAATTTGTTTTGACTTTCCTAAATTTGGTTTCAAACTACACAAGATAGACTAATGCCTTCATCTTGTTCTATGGTTTCTCTTTCTTAAAAATGAGGGTGACATCTGGAGTGTAAGTTCATAATAAAATATTTAGAACGAATTAGTAATACTACTTGTTGAGCCTCCATCCAGTAATATTGGTCTCCAGCCGAAAAAATCATAAGTAAAATAAAGTGCTATATACCATTACATAGTACTAATTTTATGCAGTTTTAGTATTCTAATGATACAAAACTGGAATTTACAAAGCATGATCGTATTGCATACCTCAAAAGTTTTTGATGAAGATTTAATCTCAAATACATCGCGAATAAACACTTCTCCAAATAATTTGCATCAGCCAGCTATTTGAATATATATCATCTTCAACAACTAAATGAGCTTTCTGTGGGTCTGTATAAATGAAAGAATCGATATTTTCCAATTTTTGAACAAAAGTTAACTACATTTTTTTGTAAAGCCCTTTTTATACCGTTTCCCTTGCTAAGACCGCTGTTTCATTCCTAGAACATTAGAATTATAAATATGTACAATGAATCTTAACTTAGATAATTTTTCGGCGTATAATAGCTGAATTATTTCCCCTTGATGCCCTTCTGAAATACATTTTTGATCAAATTAAGACGATTTAGGTGATTATATCTCCTCACGGGTTTTTCGAAGACTATATTATCTATCTAGAAAGAGCAAATTTGTTCTAATACATAGGGCTTTCAAGAAGCGTTTTATCTTTTGAAGCAGTTTTGAACTAAGTTATGTTGATATTTAAAAGAATATTTGAGATGTGATTACTTCACAAGTGTTGGAGTACATAACTAGCGTCGATGGTAATATCAAGTATATCATCATAGAACACCTTCTTCTGATTCGATTTTGGAGCTTGTAAAAATGCAGAGTATATATTATTTGAATAAAATAGAATTAGATTTATTTGAGATCTTATTATGGAAATGATATGTCGAAGTGGTTTGATGTCGTGGCTTATTGAAAAATAAGATCAAACAGCTAATTAACAACATGATTGCCATATTACAATCTCTTATCTTGAAACAATGCTTTAGTCAAGTATCATCCTTCTCCTGCCAAGGCGATTCATAATATAAAGTCAACAAATGCCATAAGTCATTTCCAGCCCATTAAAAATTTCCCCCCCTATCTCTATGAATCTCTGTATGCCACGTTCTTTTTGAAAGTTTTGAAATACTTTTCGTGGCCCCTGTTGTTTGTTATTCTCAAAGTCTCAATTTTAAGTATATGGTCCACTTTCAGTTTGAACAGCTGGTCTCGACTACTTTTTCTCTTCAACTGCAAATGCGTCAGATCCTACGCAATGGGACAGCCACCTGTATTTATGTTCACTATCTTGAATTTTTCAGTTGCTGAATACAACATGAGAGGCAATAAACATTTCATGAGTGGAGGATACCACAACTCGCCAGTGTACCAGTCGCAAAACGAAGCAAGCGACTACGGATTGATATCTTTCTGGTCCAAAGTACAGTGAATGACGATTTGTGCAAAAAGTACCGTAATTTCCAGAAGTTTCTGGTCGGAATACCGAAGCTTGCATATTCTCGAAAACGACGCGTCTGTCAAAGGCCAGGTTAGAGATCACGAGAGATTGACTGGCTTGTACCTGCGAGTAACGAATTGTTTAAAAAGTGATTGACTTTAAGTATGCTTGAGACAATATTTTGGCTAACAGAAGCAAGTTGTCGCGCAAAAGGAGCAGTTTTTCATCCTCTCTTGATTTCATAGAGTAGCTGTTTTGTCTTGCAATATGGGAGCTCTCGACAAAATATCCGAACAGTTGTTACCATAAGCACTTAGAATTATTGTTGCAAAACAAGAATTAATTGAATAAAACTAAATATCCTGTTAGTATTAAGATTTGAAGGATTTTAAAATGAGTAATAACCCATTAACCCATTGCTGAGCTTAGCTATATTTCAGAAGTGTCTAGAATGAGGGACGGAATAATGATTTGCACTAAGCACTTGCTATGATTCTTACCATTGTCCACTGCAAAAGAAGTGACTTTAATGGTGCCGATAACTAATGTTTTGCTCTAAATGGCTTTTCTGTTGGAAAATATCGTCTCACTATTAATACAATATCAATGGTTTTTTAGTAATAAACCGGAAATGTTTCAAATTTCTATCAATTTGGACTTGAATCCTTTGCTTTCATATTAGTCAAAGTTCTGATTAGTTTTTTGTAATTTGTTTCTGCTAAAATTAAGATGAATTTTTTATTTGTTAGAAGACCTACCATTACTTCTAAAGCTTCGATGGCCCCTAGTTACTTGATAGTTATTGTATCCATATTGACTAACAAAGGCCCCGCTTACCCTCAACTTCTAGCAATTTACTTCTACTCTATCTTGATTTTTGCCAACCAAACGTTTATTGACTCATTGATAGGGGTTTATTGGGTGTTGCATGGTTCTGACCGCCAAAGAGATGATCTTAAAAATATCATACTCCTAAATTGATGCTACTTAAATTGCTACTCTTAATCATTGAGTCAAAATTTGCTCTTTCTTGCCCAAATTTGTCTTGAGAGGCTTCTATGCCTCTAATAAAGTCGTTTAAGTCATGTCTGATATGTTTTAGAAAATATTCATTAGACCATGAGAAATGCAGGATCGTTACATGATGTGCAATTTCATTGTAAAAAGAGTAATCTAGACAGTTTTACCAGTACCTCAATTAAGACAATGTACCAAATACTTTGGAGTATTTACTCGATCATAAAGAAACCATTGGGATGGATCATTTTATTTTTAGAATAGTAGACGAGAATGAGTATGCTGATTCCAGAAAAATACAAAGTTTTACTGCGTTTCAACAAAATAAAATCATAGTTGTAGCTCCAGTGGAGCTAAGAATAAGTGGAGCTAGTCAAAACTTTGGGAACGTAATGGGAGTTCTCCCCAGTAGAAGCAGTTTTTATGCACAGATGCTTAGAAAAACTTTAGTTTTGACTAGCTACTTGCACCAGTGACGTAAAGATTTACCTATTTCGGTGGCTTAGTTGACGGGGCACTGTTAGGGAATGGCTCAGCGAACAATTCTAAATTAACCACAACTTTTCGTTAGGAAATTTACTTTTTCATTACGCCCATCTCATCCAGTTTGAGCAAAACTTTTAATAGGAAGATTTACCTCTTGAGCTGACTTACTGGTTCTTCCTTAGCTTTCTGCAAGTACCGCCGGCTCCAAAAGTCTTTCTTCTGGATATGGAAATGTTATTGAAAATATTTTGACAGGTTCTTTGGGCAAGACCTAACAACAATTGCCATCTTTAAACTACAGGGAAGCTACCTTAGATGAGAATTCTTACAGTAAAAATCAGTTTCTTACTTTCTTCACCTCACTATTTGCGCAATCAAAAAAAACTTCAGCCCATGAAATAACTCAAACTTGCTTTGATCTATCGTGCAGAGGCTCTAAATTTAGCCTTGAGATATCTATATTTTAACCTTACAACTCTTGGGTTTAGATCATCTGCAATTCCTGTTTCCATGTAGTTTAATAAAAAGAGAAATGCAACCTGCAAATTGAGTACAATTAAAAGCTCCTTTTTATCGATATACATACATTTTTACAGACAAGTTAATGTCAAGTACGTGATTTAGTCAAAACAGACATTTCGTATACATAATTTGACACGTACTGAGCAATATTTCGCGACCGTTGCTATAATTCACAAAACTGACCGTTTAACAACCCTTTAGAACTACTAGTGTAGCTTTACAGACGCAGAATATTGATCTTATAATACTTTTTGATATCTATTAATATGTTGCGTCCGAAAAATATTAGAAACAGGACCAAATTTGCGTAGAGTATTTCAACTCAAATGATTTTTAAGTTATGTCAGCTTTGGAAGCTTACGGTAAGTTTTTTAAAGACAAGCTGGTAATAATTAAAGAAACGAGATACAAGTATCCAAAGAACCTTTGTCCTCATATGAGGACATAGTTTAGAGGTAATTTTTGGAAGTGAAAAATAATCTTTTTCTGCCTTTTTTATGCTAACGTATAGTTGTAACAGTAGTGAAGCCAGATCAAAAAAAAACATTTAGGTAATTTTCTCTCTAATCAGGGTTCGAACTACTTTATTCCACTTGATAAACTTTGTTTCTAATTACAATTTTCCACATTTTATCCTATAGTTAATTGCTTCAGCCGAAGTGGTGTAGAGTTGAACCCACTTAGCGTTTAATTACCGTCATAAGATGCTATTAGTTGTAGTTGTGCGAAAAAGATAGAGAGCTTCTATTTTCTGTCAACTGCAAACAGTTAAACCAAATTGTGATACCTGGTCAATTTTAGACTCCAAAATGGGGGACATTCTCGAAAAGTTGAAGGGCAGCAGATGTTTCACACCAATTGACTTGAAAAATGGCTATTAGTAGATTAATTTGGATGATGAGTGAAAGGAGAAAAACATTTTACCAGCAAAAATTGAATATTCAGGTTCGGGGTCATGTCTTTCGGTCTCATGACCGAACGACTCACTTTAAAAAGAAAAATGAATGATGATTTTGAAGGGACTGATATTTGCAAAGATTTACATTTAATATTTATGATATTCGCAAGAAACGTGGACGAGCGTATTTCGGATTTCAAGAGAGGTGTGAAGGGAAGATCATCACGCTGCTTGAAAATCAAATTAATTAAATGGTTCTCTGCACGGAACTCCGTTAAGCTACTGGGCCACATTGTAGATTGAGATAGAATCAAGGTCGACTCGGAAAGACGAGAAAATTCAAACTTGCCCCGAGAATGACTCCGGAAACGGAATTTCGGAGCTTCCCTGGTATTGCCTCGCATTACCTAAGGATAATCTAAGTAGCCATGATTAAATCGATACTACACGCCTTCGCGAAAATGAGCAGTTCTTCTGGAACAATTGAATGCAAACTGAAATCGAAGAACCTAAAGAGAGCTATGCACTCCTCCAGTACTAATGTATTCGGTTTGTAAAAAGCATTTTACAGTGGAAACAGTTCACTCTAATCAATCTTTGGGAGCACTTCTCTCCAAGGGAATGAAGGCGAAGTACCAAGTACCGTTCAACTCGCAAGCCGCACTCTGAATATTGAAGAAATAATATACTATTTGTACGAGAAATAAAAATGGCAATATTTTTGAATGGAAAAAGTTTGCATTTATATTTTCTCACTCGAAAAGCTTACTCTCATTCTCACCATCAAAGGATATAAGGAAATACTCGAGGAGAAGGATGTACATCAGTGGTTCTAGCTGGCTCGGTAGTTTAGCAGAGTAACAATGTGAAATTATACGTAATCCCGAACGCAGAAATCAGCAGGCTGATTTATTATTTCGTTTTCGGAACCCATCAAAGCAAATTGACTGCTTTCACGAGAATGTTATTGGAGTTACAGAAACGCCGGTATCCCGCAAGAAGAAATTCGAGCCTAGTATCCAAGAACTCATTCAGTTCCTAGAGGACTTTTAAATACGAAACGTAGACGTAAAGTACAGAAAAAAATTGCTTAGGAATCACAAGGTGTTTGATCTGTGCGAAGGAAAACCTTTTCCAATTACTAAAGCCCTACCCCGACTAATAGCCCCTGTGGAAGAAAGAATCAAGATCTTGAGGACGTTTCGTAATCAACTATACCGCTTAGTAGATTTCAATTGGGCGACTCTAGTTTCGATCTTCACATTTTTTGGCCTACATTCAGTAGCTAAATTGGCCCAATGCAACTCCGCACCCAATAAATTTAGTTTCCATTCAAAATAGGACTGGACCAACACAATACTGCAATTGCAACATAAATTATTACATTATAAAGCTTTTGCTACTCATTACGGCATTTAATATCCTCGCTAATCTCTTTACCCTTAAATATCTCGACGTTTCGTAATGATATGCTGCAAATCGTCGCTTGGATGCCTCTATTCCGAGCATCTATTGTATTTTTTCAACATGTAAATGCGAAAAAATACCTTTCCGACAAATGACACCCCATTTCTTTCTCTCTACCGATTGAAATCGTGCACGGCTGCCGCAATTAGCTTTTGAAAAAACCGCCTACCTAGATTAGGCAACTTGTCGTTTCCTTCAGTGTACTGATTAGAACGAATACAATCGTACTTGAGCTCTTCCAACCTCGAACGCCACGCGTCCTTAGTTCTCCCGAATGGAAGGCAACAGTTCGTTCCATGTGCTTAGTCTTTTCAGGTATTGTTTTTAGCCTACAAGTTTGCACCCGTAGCACGATGCGATTTGCACCCACCGGATAGAAATCTTTTTCTTTATATGGTAACCGTTCTCAAACGACAGACTTCCGTCTTGTCATTGCTCAGTAATCCGCTTTGCATAGACTTGAAGCACTGATTAGGAGAGCTCCATTCTTCATTTGAGAATTATATCGAAAAATCTCAACAATTATTCGTAAAGCGCAGCCTCCCAAGCAGATAGTTTACGTACGCGACCAGAAAGGTCCTTAAATCTTGTACTCCATATGCATCTAGTTTTGTCACCTGAAAATTCGTTGCCGCGCCCGGATAATGCCTTAAGCTGAAAGTTCTGCTCTCCTTTGTTATTCCATAAACTTTCATTTTACTTCTTTGCTTTTTCGTTGCTCGGAAAAAATGTGGGAACTGGCGAACAGTTCTCTACATCATTGATACCTTTCGTTCTGACTCTGCAGACTTGATCATTCACTTGGTAAGATTGTATCTATCGGCGAGTTTGCATACATGCACTTTACGAAGTTTAGTCCTGGCAACCACGGCCTTGACGTCGCTAGTCTGAGTTTCACCGTGGGGAGGTGGTTGTGTATGCTGCGTCGGGGGGGAATGTTGATTGTCCCTGTTGTTTGTCTGGCGCCGGCTGAGGGCGCAGTAATGGACCTTTCCATGGGGCCGCGATTCGGCATGCTTCGAAGAAGATGATAGGTGGATGCTTCGGCTCCTATGAAGATGAATATTGTGCGCTGAGTCGGTAGAATAAGATCTTGTTTTAACGGAATTGGTTCGGGCGGCGCTAAAAATTTTCAATATTACAGTGCTTTCCACAGTACGGTTGCTATGACAACCAAACTTCCTTAAGGAGCGTTCATAAATTAAAATGGCCTGGTCTAATTCCGCCCCCATCTTAATTTAGTCACCCAATCCATATCCGGTATTTACTGTAGATCGTTGGTATATCGGAACATAAAATCAATTCATTACGGAAATAGGTTGGTTGCACAACATGCATAGGGATGTTTACGAGTTCGGAAAAAATATATGACGTCTTTCGAAAGTTGAATACAATCCGAAAGTACAAGACTACACTAAGATTCCTTGTTTAAGGTCTTCTCGAAAAGTTTCAATCGAGTTTGCCGGTCCATTCAAAGAAATGCCTCCGGAAAATTCTTCTTCTCATAGGAGTTAAGCAACTTACTGGATGTTCAATATCAGTCTCAACTAAGGAGTTTCATGAAGGTGTGATCCTAAATTTTGTGCGAAAAGAAACAATTGAGGCATTTGTTCTCCCAATAACAATCATATCGGATAATGCCCTTTTCTTGGCTCCAAAGAAACTTCAGCTTTTTTGAGAGGGAAAATAATTAAACTAAAAATTGTTCTCGACTACGCTTCTATAGTCAATAGAAAATCTGGATAAACAGTAGTAACAGTCAAATGGGCAGTAACCAAACATATTGCAGGCGAAGATATCGAGTGGGAAAATGTCACTAAAGGTATTGTGAAGGTATAGTATCGCCGAATAAAAGGAGTAAATGGTCGCCTACCGCTCGAGCTCATGCACAATGAAGCTGCGAGGACTATAGAAAGAGATGTAAAATCAAATAAAGTCGATAAAAAAGTACGGAAATAGAGTCATGGGCCACAGAAAACTGGACATGACATCAAGCGTTATCAATAATAGAAAACGAAATTGAGAATAATCTAGCTCAAAATAAAATTTTCAGTCGGCTTTAAAGCCTGTGTTGCCCATAAAAAAGCCATAAACAGGCTATAAAGTGGCCACCATTCCAATGAAAGTACTAAAACCCATGCACTACCACGGAGCACAGACATTTGCTTTAAAAGCTCTGTTCAAGCTTTGGGAAGAGATCTATTGTGCCATCCATGAACGTCTTCTCCTCACTCCCCTTTGAAGACCATAAAAAGTAATTTTCAAGCAGAACTACTTGCAACCTCGAAACATATTCATTCGCAACTAAAGAATGATTACTCTGGGGAAAAGAGAGATTGGGAATGGCTTGCATTGTTTTCACAAGATTTTAACGAGCTACGTGTCATCACTCACTTATGCATTCATAGAAAATTAT
The DNA here is from genome assembly GCA_002205965.3 of Kappaphycus alvarezii. Taxonomy (NCBI): domain Eukaryota; phylum Rhodophyta; class Florideophyceae; order Gigartinales; family Solieriaceae; genus Kappaphycus; species Kappaphycus alvarezii. Next base: position 488,313 of record NADL03000047.1, on the reverse strand, counting down.
GTTTCCGTACTTAGAAGGTACTTATGCTTCCCGAAGAAAATTACAGCTATTACTAGGAGTTCTTTTATCGTTCCAAAACGGACAGCTTGTGGAAGCAGGTCCAAATTACGTTGAGGTGCCCTATCATTATTCTGTCGGAAGGTATTGGAAAGTAGCTATTAGTGACCTGTCGCAAACCTATCTGAATATTTTACGTCCTTTTCTTTTAATTTCTCAAGAGCCGTGAAGAATTATACTTAGAGGGTGCAACATAACCTCTGATATGGAATAAAGATTGATGACTTATCCACTACTGCAGCCTCAACCTACACCTTACCACAACGAAGTGCCAGAAATGAAGAAGATACTCCTAAAGAAGTGATGATGATACGAGAAGGACCTTGGGTAGAACATAAGACAACCAAAAGTGGTTCTGTACGTCCCTAAGAAGGACGTTCTGCAGGTTCCAGTACACCGAGAATATGTCGTGAACTTCTATCGAGAGAAAACACCGCATATTCATATATATCTCTCCTACACAATCTTGCACTTCATAAAGCGGGTATAAGTAGAACATATTCTTGCCTGAGCAATACATCCAAGGATGCGAACAATGCATCCGAGGATGCGGAAAATACTGAAATAACTCCTTACTTCACTATAAGCATCTGTTTATGTTTTAGGGGTCTATACGGACAGAACCTACCATGAAACGATTCATTGTTAATGATACGCGCCTTCTTTTGTACAGATATCTTCCGGATGATTTTGCATATCGCATAAAATATTTAACTCCCAGAAAATACGGAAAGCTCACGGAAGAAGAATACATCCGACACTATCTAGATGGTATCAGACCTGCATATGAATCCATGGGACGAAGTGAATTACCAGTGAACCTTAATTACTTTTTAGAACATAACAACGGTAATCAGGCCGCTGTATCCATATCCATTTTACAGGAGTGTATTTTAGCCAGAAGGCAACGGAAAATAACGGAAATATAAGAAAAAAATGAAGAGCTAGGATTTTTGTTTTGAGCTGGAAGCCATGTTATTACGGAAAAGGCCCTTTCCGCGAATTATTGTTCCTTTCATCCCAAATTCAATTCTTGACCTCTCTTTTTTCAATCCAATCGCACTACCTTTTTTGAACGACAGATAAATACTACAGTGCATTTACTTCACGAATAAAAATTCACTGTAGGACCCTATTATCTATTTCATGTCTTAAGATTTAGGCCTCCTTGTCCAAAAATAAAGCTTTGGACTCATAATCTGCTCCGGCCAAATTCAGTTCCGACACTTTATCAAACGTATTCTTTACTATTGCCCAGAATTCTTGCAAATTCGGAGCCGCAAAAATGTCTCACATTTTTTTTCATCCAAGGCCATCAAAAGTTCTGAATAAGTCACCATATCCAAATTTCAATGAAAACATCGATGAAGCGACACCCCTGCCATAAACCACTCCATCAGCTCTCCCCCTTTTTCCTAAACATGATCAACATCCGCACGTTCGTCTCCATTGCCAAGCCATCTAGAGCCCGTCTTTACATCAAAGCCTGGACTTTGATAGCCAAAGGCCAATTGACGAAGAAAAATACTTTAAAACAATAGACCAGGAAAGCGTTGGGAAGTGGATCCGCCATCTTTAATTCCAGGAAGAGGAGAAAGGAGAAGAGGAGAAAGGGAAAGAGGTGGTGGCGGAACCGGAGGAGGCTGAAGCAGACGTGGAGGGATCGGAGGATGACTAAAAATGGGTGGAACTATGGGAGACATTGGGGTGAAACGATGGGGAAGCTGTATTGGAGGACGAAGGGGAGAAGCGAGGATGTAATCATAGTCTTGGAATCCTCTGCTTCAAATGGAGGGATTTTGAGGAACATGAGAATGAGTTAGAGGCTCTCAATATGCTTGGGGAGACTATGTATCATTCTGGGCCGTTCGACGGAATTTGTAGGGACTGTATTAGGGATTCGGATTTTTTAAGAACTTTTGGCTCTCATCTCGAGGACGGATATTTTGAAGAAAAATTCTAGATATGTATCCTGACATTATCTACCGTCTTCAATCTCTCTCGTCCACATGAATCCATTTAATACATATTTTTGAATTTAATATGTTTGTTCGAGACTTTAGGAATAGCCAAAAATTACATGTAAACTGAGTAAAATAATCAATACAGAACAGGCCAAGCAAGTTGGGAGACAACTCCAGGTGCAGCTTCAAGTATTACAGAGGTAAAAAGTTAAATTATGCAATAAGGAACAGCTTTTCTTCAACGCTAGCCCCTGATTATTGGAGGTAAAGAATGCCCCGTCCATATCCTCTGTAGCCGTTTGGCCCTCGTCCTTATTTAGATCTTCTAGTTCCCACAATAATACTTCATTAGTACTACTTTCGCTTGCAACATCTCTATCTTGGGATAAATACCCTTGAAATATCATACTCCACCGATTTATCTCTATCACTATTGATGGATTCATGCCACTTTTTATGTAATGATTCCTTTCTACTGAACTGCATATAGCTTCCAGTTAATATACAGTAATTAAGGGAAAAAGGGTTTTAATCAACTTCATTACCTCCGACTAAAACATTTATGCATCTATTGATATACCTGGTTGTTAATGCTAGCATTTTACGGTTAAAGTGTCATTAAAAGCCAAGGAGGACTCAAGCTGATATAATTGGATTCTATCATCGACAGATGCCTGCTTCTATTATAGTAAAGAGTAATTTTCGCGAGATGTATCTCGATAATCTGTGACTCTGTTGTGAGTTGGGCCTGGCGATGAGGAAGCTCGAAGGATATTCATGCTTGTAGGTTTCATGCTTAACTATTGCTGGTGTGACAAAAAAAATGACTTTTCATAATGGCAACGTGGTGTTCAAGCTTTTAAAGACGAGGTTTGGCTCTTTATTTTATTCTTCATAGAAGATTAAAATGGCTAATATTTTTATTGAAATTATTTTAGTTTGAAGATTTTCCACCAAACTTATTAATCAGAAAATTTGATGCATAATGTGGGCAGAAATTCCTAACATAATACTCTGATTGAATTAAAAAGTCTCAAAATAGTCTCCAGTCCTTGCAACGTCCAACATTTTGTTATTCGAATAATCTATTTACATTCTTGGCGGTGCATCTAAAATAGAGGGTCTAAGAGGTAATAGATATTAATAGAGGAATTTAGAGGATGGACTAAGGTGCTTTCTTTCAGTGTGCCCAAATAGCTCTTTACGTCAGAAAAGTAAGTAGGAACAGTACTGCTAATAAAGTTGGACCAAAATAATTCATTGTGAATGTTCAAAGTTAACCTATCATCTCATAAATCTACACATTGATTGAAGAGGTAAAAATTACCTAGAATTTGATCTATATCTAGCAATTCTAAAAGGAGCTGCTCGTTGTAATGTTCATTACGTCCATTGCATAGGTAGACAAAAGGGTAAGTAAACCTTTCTAGTATTCTTGCGGTTAGAACTTACGAATTTGCAGAAGGGTGCATAAGGTAAGCCTGCAACAAACAAAGAGCTATTAACTGAAAACCATAATTCCATTCCTAAACCGCAAAAGAACTAATCGATGTCAACCAAAATAGTTCACATGTTTAAAGCGCAAGGTTTTAGAATAAAAGTGGTTTAGATTTTGTCTAGATAAGAACGAATACGACATGAAATCGTGGAACAAATCAGGAGTTTAATTGAAATGGAATAATTGCAGTCATAAACAGACGATTTTTTAAATAAGAAAACATGACTTATACACAATTCAAGTATCTTTTGTGCTGCGGTTTGATTTTTTGCCACTATTGGTGTGTCAGGGGAAAATTAATTCATATGGATTTAGTTACGTATAGACCGATGATAGAAAAACATTAAAGAATTCACTGCTCTACTAAGTTGAAAAATTATCTTCAGTGTAATTTTCATTTTAGTATTAACAGATGTGAAATAAACCGAGCAATTTAAAAGTAGTCCATTTATCTTACTTGGTAGTCATACTTGGTATTGAGAGGAAGAAAACTTGTACTTTTTCTCCATTTGAAACTAAATTAATTTAGATCCGGTACAAATTTCCCTAAAAAAGGAAGAGAATCTCATTTCTTGGCAATTTCAATACCCACGAACAGTAGCGTTGTAAGAAGAATTGATCCTACTTACATTGATAAATTTATTTTCCGTTTCAATGATACTAATGGAACTGTGAGATCATATGCAGATAGGTACTGTGTCTCATCTGCACATGTATCCTAGGGCTATAGCACACGACGAATCCGGCTGAAATCCATCGAAGGTCTCTACAAGATGTTGTCATTACACAACCTGCATGTAAGCATCCTGTCATCACGCACCGTTAGATTATCGTCGCTTCCACGCGGTATGCGAATGAGTAAGCGCAAAGGACTAAGGAAGGAGCTGCTATTGGAATTTTTTAAGTGCGACGTGCGACTCAAATCAGTTGCTCCAGTTGAAAAGAATATACACCTTACTACATCTCATTTATCTGGGCAGCAATTAGACCGTTTAAAGTCAATTTTTGGTAAACTTACGCGTTGATATTCACCTACAGTGCTGTCTACTTATGGGAAAGGCTACGAGCTACGTTTTGGACAGTATAAATGTTACACTATTCGTACCATTCGGTAGATACTGAATCATGCTTTGAGCCCAACTTCATAGGTCTCTCAACTGTCGCAATAATCGCAGTAGGCCACCACTTATACTCTCCTTTATGATAGCTTATTACGGTTGCTATTTTTTCTATATGGTCCGAATATGGAGGAAAAGAAATATTCTGTTGATGGAACAGGTGAGAACTATTTCTATGGAAATTAGCTCTTCCCTATTCTTCTCTCTTCTCTCTGAGGCAACAACTTGTTGAGTTTTCCCAGATTAAAAATTTGACAATTTCGCTCGATCGCCTGTTGTTAGACCATTAGTCTAGGGTGGGGGTTATTTTCAATTAAATACAGACAGTGTTGATAGCCAAATCGAAATCAAATTCTTGTTGACTGAGCTTGCAGTTGCTTATGAGTTTCAAAGAATTTGACTGGGTACTACTCGGCATATCTCTTAGAGTAAAAGCACCTCCCCCCCATCACTCCGTTTTGGTTGGTGAAAATATTCAGTTAAAGCAGAAGATCACAGACAGGGTTTTTTCTTAAAGGAGAAATAAAAATTTGCCAAGATAGTCTGTTTTCTCAACAGTGAAGTTATCCAAAACGATAATTAAGTCTATCCAATCAGATTGGATGTTGATTGCCAGTCGAAGGAAGTTTTACCGCTAATTGATTACGTATTGCACCTTGTAAAGACTTTTGTATCCGACTCAGAAGGTGTTACAGAGCAATAGTTTTAGATGAAGAGTATATATCCATCTAAATATAGCTAAATTCCCCCACTACCACCACTTAAAACGTGCATACTAAATTATGTACTGTACCTTTTTGGTGCAGTACTGTGTAGTAAGGTGTTGCGTAAAAGTTTTATAAGTGAAAAAATATTTCTAAAATAATCTATACTGCGCTAGTAACTGTAGAAAGTATAGTAAGCTTCAGGAATTTTCGCACTTTTACAGCACAGTAATATACTGTACAATATACCTTAAAGTCAGTTATTTAGGTAAAACAGAACTAAAACATCAATTCTTAAAATCGTAAATCTCGAGAAAAGTGGGTGGTGATAAAAAAAATGACTGCGAAAAAGGGCAATGTCTCAGGTATGTTCGAACTGTGCGAAATGCGTGGAAATAATTAGTAATTCTAAGAGTTAATTATTGGGATACTGCCAATCATCTAAATCGGACCAAGTCTCCTGATCAGGGAGATAATTTTATGAGTTGCGAGCCCTGAATTGAACCTGCATTCTCCTAAGCCTTTTGTTGCAGCACTCTGCTGTGATTTAACCTGTCGCTTCTTGTCGTTTCTTCTGCCATTGCGTCCAAACTATGCCTCACACGCACCTAAATACCCTACTCAGTACCTCGCAAAGCCCACCATCCCACATGAATGTTCATCAAACCTAAGCACGTACGGAAACATTCAGCGTACAACTCCTAGTTCTAACGCCACTTGTGTGATAAAATTCTCAAGACGACACGTACGGCCGCAATAGTTCTCGACAATGATTGTATCAATCGCAATAGTCTTATTGGATATGTTACTCTCACGACGTAGCTCTCTATGACGTAACTACCCATTTCGGAAATTCTGCTGAGGATGTAAATATCCCGTAAACTCCAAATCACATTGGTATCTCTATCATTAAAAACCTCCCATAAATTTTCAAAATCAAAGACCACTCTATCCTCATCTAGATCTGTACCTGGTTATCTGTTTTCTAGAGTTAATCTTCGTGCCAATCCAAAAGTCCAATCAGAGCCGAGGTACGGTTTCGAAAATCCAGTAACAATGCCAGTTGGTAAAATTGAAACTTCCGACATCAGTCCATATAATTTATGCTTCTAGAAAAGCATATCTTACCCTTCTGCAAAATCCCGCTTGGCCTATCGCAGTTCTGAAATTTGAAGTCGGTAGCATAACAAGCGCAAGGGAGATTTTTTAACTGGTTCTTGCTGCGACGCAGTTTTTCAAACCCCCAGTGGTAAGAAAGTACACTGACCAAAAGAAGATAAAATTCACTAGAAGACTTCTATAAAAACGAACACGCGGTTCTTTCAAAAATCGGCTCACCTATACCAAACGCTTTTCCCACACGTCCAACCCCTCCTTTATTCGAACAAAGTCAACGTCATCAATTAAAACATCTTTCCTGTTAGTTGAGAGTGACATACTCTTCCAATGTTGTCGTTGGTCGTGATACCGAGATTTTCGGTACGTTTTACTTGCCAAGCTTTTGCATGTGAATCCTCTTCCTTGCTTCGAGAAGGCGACTACACAAATTTATTTTGTATAAATTTGAAAATTTTGGAAACGACCGCCAAAATTTGGAAGAGATTGTATGATGGTGTATTTACTCAATTATGAGAATTTTATTCAAATAAATACTTGAAGCTGAATTTTTTTAAGATGATACTATTCATTCAATTCGAAATTGCTACAATCATCCCTTCAATCAATTCCAACACCATATGTGACCAAGTACCAGCGTTCATCCGAACCATCATTTCCAATCAATTCAAATCACCCTTCTTGGACTTATATCTCAATAGTTATGCCTTCAAGAAGGCAACTGGATTTGTTCTGCACCATTTTTGCAGCATGCATATGACAAATGTCCCTCTTTGCCTGTTCCTCTGGCACCCCAGCTCGCAATGCAATCGCAGAGGCCAACAGACTTGCACATTTGGAAGCATCCAGATGCCATCCGCCAAGGGTCAAAATCTGTAACGTAAAGAAACGATTCCTCAGGCCCCGATCACGAATGAAGTCCCCAAAATGGGCCTCTTTCGCGGGTTTGATCTGGTTGAGCGGGTTTTCTGGGCACTATGCCAAGGTCGGAATCGGGAAAGGCGTTACGGGGTGAATGGGCATGAGGGAGAAGAAGACCGCCCCCTCTTAAGCACCTAACGCCTTGATGTCCAGCCGAACCCTGTGGCCCCTCGCGGCAGGTCTATAATCGGAACACAGGCGGCGTTGGACAGATCGCCAGTAAACAAACGCTCTTGCGAGTCATGCCACCATCCGCGAGTCGAACCAAAGTTCCAGACCAAGGCGTAATCCCCATTCACGTCTATGCGGATCTTACATCCATTCTTAGGGCAAGAAGAATATGTCGCGAAGAGAGATACCCAGAAAAGTACTAGAACCACGCCGTATAACTGCAGTCAACGAAATAAGTCCCCATTACCGGGGCGGGCTGACATTACAGGCAGTCCTTCAAGCTAGCGACCCCCAAAGAGGCTCCAAACCCTTTTATCCTATCTTCGCCCTTGTCCAAGCTCTCAAACACCGCGCCCTCCGCTGAATTTACAAGTTTCTCCTGGCGGAACAGACGAAGCGAGTCAAGCACAGTCAGCAGGATGACGCACTCCTCAGATACTTGGCTCTCCGGCGTTTCATGTTACTTTACTACAGCATTATAGAATGATAGAGCAGTGCTAGGCAGAACATGGAGGAGCTGCGCACAGAAAGGGCGGGTAAATGACACGGAGAGAAGAAATTTCCCAGGTGCCGCGGTCACAGCTGATAGAACTCCGATCCTTAACGTGGGTCCGTTCCTGCGTAAAGTTATGATAGGCAACTGCAGTTCAATGAACACACCCTTATTAAGAACATCTCCAATGAGTTCTCTAAGTGTGCCTTCAACTATTACACCAAAATCAACGGCTCCAGACTTTGTAGCCTTGAGAGGAGCCATCCGTAGCAAAATTTTGACCTTGCTTATGCCAAAGCAGGCTCAAAGCGAATTTAGAGATACCTGAGTTCTCGCAGCTTCGTAATTTCCTCCAATAGGATCGAGAGTGAAGCGACGTGAGAAGAGAAGCTATTTCTCACGTAGTAATCATCTCCAACCGGGGTGCGCAGAACAAGCCTTTCGGCAGTGTATTGTTGCTAGAGATCTTGTAAGTAGGCATTTTGAACCTCTGAAGATGGAGCGGCGGGCCACCGGACAGCGCACTTTCCCATTTGCAGGTGCAGTCCAAGAGACTTTGTCGCTGGAGATTCAAGAATCCCCAGCCCCTTGCGGATAGTCTCGTGATTCTCAACTATGTATATATCATCCAGATACCACTGCATTAGAAGCAATGGTTTCTCCCGCTTCTGTGCGGGGTCCTTTGCAACTCTTGATGCAGTCGCAGCACTACATTGTGCAGTACTAGAGAGAAAAGCAAGGGTCCCAGAGGATCCCCTTGCTGCACTTCTGTGACGCTGCGAATGGTGTGCTCTACCCACCGCAAGTAGGCAGGGTCCTTCAGATAAGTGTACCTGACCCAGGGCAGTAGCTCCATGAAAGAATCTTTCACCCTCTCCAGAAATTTGTCTAGACCTGAACAGGATGAACGATTTTTTTGGTCAATGGTGAGCATAGCGTGGGTAGCGGAGTGTTTGAGGTGGTCATACACTCTGCACGTGGCGTAAACCACGGTCTTAGTTCCTCCGAGTTCGCTATGCCGAGCTGCAGCGGTTGAAAGTGTGAGCGAGCTGAGTCTGCGATACAAAACACGAGGCAACTTCCGACGAGGCGACGAAGCGTCTCGCCTACTTCTATGGGCCGAATTCCTCCTGATGGTTTGAGGAGAATAGTGAGAGGATCACCAGATATCCAAGGAGTGAGGGAAGCAGGGCCGTCACCCACCGCAAGCAGATTAACTACTTTAGTGAGGCTGGCGAGCAGTCCTCGGCCCCCTTCATTAACCTGGGGGGACATGAAGGAGCTTTCGGATGTGATCGGGCGGAGACCAGATCCTTCCGCCGTACACCCCCGTGGGAACTTTATCACTCCCCTCATCACCTCTTCTGGTGCGAATCGGACGAAAAGGTGCGCCATAAAGGGGCTGGTGTACGTGGAGGACTCTTCATACAGGACGGACTGGGGGTGTTTCTCCCTTAGTGCTTCCAACACTTCAGAGGATGGAGCCGCGATACCCGTGGATTCCAAAGTACTTGCACCCTTTTCGTAAGCCACTTCCTTTGAAAAACAGACAGCACGTTTGCCGTTGAATGCAGTTTGTTGCTCCGGTGATGGATCGGAGAGTGGTCGAGAGGAAGAAAGCTGCTGGGCGCGTTGGTGGGAGAGACGCGTATACTTCCCTTCGCTCCATAGCTGAAGACCATCGGTGGTCCCTTGACATTTGCTTGCTGTGCCTGGAACGGGAAGTTTGGAAATCTTGGGCTTGGGGCTCGCAAGGATAGAAGAAGGAAAAAGCGTGGCTTTCGTGAAACTCTTTTCTTTCTTGCGAGACCCTTTAGGCACCTCGGCGCATTCCCACAGTATGCAACCGAACTCCTTAGCGATGGACTGCCGCTCACACCTTGGGATGTGTTGAAAGGGAGGCAAATGTGTCATGCAGATGTCCCGCAGCGATGGAAGTTGTTGCAAAGATTCCTGCGAAGAACCCTATTTGTCTCCCAGAGGTTGTCGAGTAGGCGGTGCGTCATCCGAGATTGGCTATAGGATGGGCTACGGCGGTTCTTGCGGGAGGGAAGGTGAAGAAGTGATTCTTTTTCGCGGTTGAGTGACCGCTGCGGAAGACCCCTCTGCCTTCTACGAGCAATTACCTCATGCTAATGCCCTTTCAGGCCGTACCGCGTCCTCGCTACTGCTTGCAGTGCTCGGAACAACACCACGATACTCTGGGTCACGACGCATGTTCTCCATGAGCGGCAAGTAGCGGGGCAGGGAGGAAGTTCAAACAAGGCATTCTGGGCAGAGCCTGTACGTGAAAGCGTTTAGACCAGACCTCCTCTTACGGCTTACCGACCTGCCAAGGTACCGCTTGTGTCATTAACAGTACCAGGACCCGAAAGGGACAAGGCAGGCTTGCAAGTCAGTCATTTCAGCACCCCTGGGGTAGGCCGAAGCATCCGTTACCCCCGGCTTGTGCATGGATCTGAGGTGGGAGAGAAGGTCTTGAACGTTCTCTGCCGTAATATTTGCACAGCCGAGAGGGCAGCGGTGAGGAAGGTGGAGGGGGCGATCGGCGAGTGGCTTGAGGACTTTGGAGCATATCCATGTCGGAGGATCCCCCTCCTTTTGTCTGGCGGTTCAGGGGCGCGAATGGCCAGACGAATGCATTTGTCCAAAGCTAGTAGTGTGGGCTCGCCCTAATTCCTACCCTGGAGTCCCGTCGCGGAAATACTCTGTAATATGGGAGTACCTCGGCTGCCCACCCTCGGTTAAATCCAGGAGCTCCGCGAACAAAGCCACAACAACTACCAGCAGTGGAGAAATAAACGGAGGAAGAAAGAAGAAACTTTACTTCATTGTGTACAGTATCTATCAAGGTAAGTACACGTGTATGACTTGTGAAGGGCGGCTGTGCTTAAGGGCATATTTGCGATGTTCTGTCCATATGTTTTTGTATTTGCTTCCATAATACTGAAAGACGGAGATTATTACAGTTAAATTTAACTATTTTCATACAGTCAACTGTGAGAAACCCACGAAGCTTTCAGTTTAAAACGGGGCATGTACCATACCTGCTAGTACAAATGGGTAACGCGATGCTAACAATCTTTTAAGACATGCTGGAAATACCGGTTTCTACTTGAGTGACTGAAGTAATTGTTCCACTCACACAATACTACATTTCAGGTGGATTTTGAGACAAAGAAATTTGGTCTTGTCCCCCAAGTCCACTGTGTATGATTGTTTTGATTAATTCAACGATTAAAATCCTTGAAAACCACGTGAAGCCATGAATAGTGCTTGCATATCTTTCTAAAGAGGGCCTCCAGGCTTCAACATACAGATCACTCCTTTCTATCTTCAACCTATCTAGCCTTGCTCGAATTCGATCGATATACCCCAGAGATGCAGAGGGTCTATCAAACTCATCGATGCACCATTCAGAAATCAAACCCCTCGATACGCAACTCCAGCAGGTGAGGATGAATATCCGTAACGAAGCCGAGTATGTATTCAATCCTTTCAAACATGTTTTCTTCGTTACATACGTCCGTTAGATGAAGAACTAATACCTTCAAAGTAGTACTGGACAGAGCATAAGACCATTCTTAGTTGATTCCTTTTCATCAAAATCTTGGACAGGTGCAAGATTTCAAGCCGTTGAGCGTAACGAATAGTTTCAGATAACACTGACCATGGGGCAGAATATAACTGCTGATATACTGATTCGTGCCCGTTTCCTCAATTCAATATCACCCTTCTTCCCAACCCCCCCTCACAGAATGCATCGCTCGTGTCCCATTCCAAGTCAAGGTAAGAAATGTTTCCAATGAGCGGAAAGATATCAAGGAGGCCAAACCAGTGCCATTGAAAGTTTCAGCGTTAAAATTCGGGTCCTCCGGAAAGTACTGCGTTCTGAGCATTCTGTACGGAGGACGGTGCGCTTTCTCTCGAATAAGAAATCCTAACCACGTCGTCCTGAAATTCGGAAAAGCATGAATCCCAATTGAGCCCGACAGTGTTAAAGCCAAAGGATGCCTCAACACCCTAGTTGCTACTTGCCCGGGACACTTGGACAATTGAAGGATTTCAGGTCCGGACATGTTACTAACCAGCGTCCAATATCCTCTCCCAGATCCTGAACACGAACAATTCAAAATGAGCCACCTTACCTCCCGAAAGCCTCTGCAACCGCTACAGCGACTCTTCCAATGCCGTTGAAAAAGCATGAACAGTTTCCGACGGTACAGCAACGAATCTCTAGTGCTTGCAGTGCCTGAAGACTTGCAACAACAGCGCTTATTCTGGGGACTGAGGAATCAGCGTGAACTATCAGGGAAAGTCTTCTGATACTATTGCTGCCAGTAATGTCGCGAAGGAAATGCGAGTCCCCTGGCATTAACAAGGTGTGCAAAGCTGGTGCTTCTAACAATTTTGTCATGTATGGTTGAACCTCTCCATGAGGATGAAAGTTGAGGTGAGATATGTAGGGCCACAGCAGTTCTGATAACTGATTACGTACCCTGCTGGAATCTTCGTAGATGCCTCCTCGGTGGCAAGATTTTCTATTTCAAACGGGAGTTTTCCATGTCGACAGAGCTCCACGGTTAATGATCGAAGAAAATTAGGTGATTCTTGAAACGCCATTCCGAATCATTAATGCGCAGGTATTGGCTGGATAGCCTGCTTAGCAATGTGTAGATTTTGGTTTCAGGTAGCTGGTTTTGTACTGAGAAACCGGAAGCTGAGGAACCATTGCCCCGCGAGATGATTCACCGAGGTCTAAAGCATCAGTATTAGCTTCGTAGGAGCAGTTTCACAGCGATTCTGTGTCAGAGGCATGTTGCTCACTCGACGTTTGGATGCAGGGATCGATCACTAAACGATGAAAGATAGTAACGTTTGTAGCAATTGCTACTCAGCTATAAGGAATGGACTGCAATCGAAATCTCCGCAATGCCTACTCGTATTTTGTAGAGGGGAGAAGTGACCTTTTATGAGCAAGCATAGAGACGTTTCTGAGAAAAACTGGTATCAGGGCGAGGTTTTTCTTCAAGAGGAAAGTACAAACCTGATATTTTATATTTCGGTCAACAGTAAAACTACGAGGCTGAAAATTAAGCAATGTTCACGACACAGTACAGTACACATGTAGGTTCAAGTTGCGCACCAAAGATCAATTTTTCGGTGTTGACGAACCCGGCGAGGGCGAAAGTTGCAGTACTGGTTTGCTCGATATACTGTAAGAAAGTACAGTACACGAAGGTACAATGATGACACTGTAGTGTACATATACTCACAGTACTGTACAGTAACTGACCGACCATTGAGCTAGGATCAAACTGATGACCCATTTTGCGACTGCGTGCAGAATCGCCAATCTCCATGTTTTCGTGTCATTCCCTTCTTTACATGACATTACCGTCCCTATCCTGTAGCGTTACCAAGTACTTGATGGAAATACTCTGTTTCCTCCAAAACTCCCTCGGTTCTCAGCTCTTTGAAGGTGAAACGCTAGGGTGTTTTACTCCTACAAGATAGATTCGACTCTATCTTCAGATACTCTAGACAACCACAATCGACTCAAAGAGCACCTTGAGGCCTCTCATCAAGGAGTCCTCTGAAGTAACGTCTCACTGTAAATCACCCCTACTTCCCTCTGCTACGTGTACTTTAGATCCTGCCACATGGCTTGAATGAAAAAGTTCAAAGGACCACAAGCCTCGCACCTCTTGCAGTAAACCAATCCAATTGCCCCCTGTATGGTTTCATCCCCGAGACTCTAAGTATTGAATCGTGAGAATTCTCGTTGTGGCTCCAGTACTAATGTCACGGACCACACCCAAAACGAAAATGTCCCTAGAGGCTAAGCTGCTTCCGCGACTATCTTTCGCATTGTTTGCACAGAACCAAAATGAAGCGGCGCCACGATCGTCATGTCGTTCTGCTGGCTTGCGATTTGGAACAGGCAGCTAGACACCGGGGAATGATAGGGCAGTTAACTTCGTCGTCTGACATTTCTAGCGAGGAGAATCTAAACAGAGTTTGGACACAAGAAAAGGAGAAAACAGAAAAGGGTCTGCGCCTCTGTGACCATGTGACTACTTCGACCGGTCAAGGCAGGCGAGCTAGACAGTAATTAAACTCCTAGGAGGGTTTCATTGCACTAGACACGACATTCGTGTAAGAGAGTATACGTAACAATGGTTCTGCTTCACCACTGTGTAAAAGGACTTGTTCGCTCTCTTTATAGCATTTCTCTACAATACAATGGTTGGCAGGGAAACTGCATCGTTCTGGATGAATTTAGAAGCTCCGTGTAACCGGCTAGCGGATTTATTGCTGCGTATTATTTTCTTCAATGTTTTTACTTGAAGTGGAGTCCCACGTCGTCACTTTATTTATTCAGATATGTCCTCGACAGTACTATTCTGTTGTTAAAACTTTCTAGGACTTTCTGCTGGGTTAACACAAGTATAAAAGTTATAGAATAAAGCTAAAGTGCTGTCTATAAAGGGGGGGCTACCCTGGATTCGTGGAGGAATCAGTTACTATTTATTGGCCTTTTGCACCCAGATTTCAGATTCAGACTGCTATTGCCTCAACAATTCCTTCAGCAGCACCTCGGCTTTACTTGTCTCTGTTTCAATGGTAGTATCGTTTTGCCTGCTCTGCTGCCGGTTTATTTTCGTTTTGTTCAAGTTCGAAGTTCTTGTACAAGTGTATTTGTCTTTATGTTTGTTTTGAATAAAAGAAAACGTTTGTTGTCAGTTTACTCAAAGCTATATCGCCTATACTGCACTTGTGTGTTGAAGTGCCGAGAACAGCAGAGAGTCCACGGGATAGAGTGTAAAGTATGGCACTCTAATCCTCATTGTTCTATATCAGTCGCGGTTACCAATTATATATCTTGGTAACCGGGAACGATAATGTGCACAAAAGGCTGCTATATCTATGCTAATCTGTATAGTTACGTAGTGTGAAGGCCTTATGAAGGTGCATAATCCTGTACAGAATACTTACACTGGATATTTGGGCTTAAGTAAAGTTCCCTAGTAAAGCCTTGCTTATGAAGAAGTCTCAAGTTGAGGTTCCCACGTCAGTATTTCTCTACAATCCTATTTCACTTGTTGGCGTTAGATAGGTCACTGAATGGTCAAAGATTCAGGTAAATCTTAAAGAGTTGATTTCGACTAGTCTGGGACTAAATGACACGTGTCCAGAATCGGTATTATTTCGTTACTCGTTAGCTTAAGGTCGGCTTAAGGGGCTTCATTATAGGGTATGGGCACAGATTGCGGTCTACATACTGGACCGGTAGGGATATATCGAACGGATTGCTGAGTCACACCGGAGTGCAGGTGAGACCAGAGCTGCTAGTGAGTCACTCTTTCAGAGGGTAGGGAGCTATCCGTCGTCCAGTTACGACTCCCTTGCAGATTTTAACTTCGGACCCTTCTATTATAATTTAAGTGTTGGTGTTAGGCTTAAAATAACGGGTTTGTTGAACATGGATTTCGTTATAACAAGTAGACCTGTGTTGTTCGATGGGAATTGAGATGCACTAACGATTCTTTCATGGTTTCATGCAGTCAAAAAGTACCTAAGGCTTATTCACGTTGATCAGAGCGGACATATTAGTACCTTGGATGCTATTGACGTTTCTTCCACGTTTTTGATCAGTACCGTGGCAAACTGGCGGTAGAAGCTTGTTTTTGAGAGCATTGCCCCACCGACATGCGAAGCTTTCATACTATTAGTTGAAGCTGAATTTGTTCCCCGGGATAGTTTGATTAGAGCTCGTGACAAGCTTACACAGCTCCGCGAGAAAAAAGGGTGTGGCATTTGTACTGTAGTTCGGTAGTTTTGTTATCATTATTCTAGATATGTATGAGCCAGAAACGTTGACACGGTTTTGTGAATGTCGGAATTCTATATTTTGGTGGAGGTCCGTAAGGGAAGTCCATCAAGTTCGAATCTGCTACTACTATTGCTCTCACCTTTGATGGAGCATTTTAAGGGGTAATTTTATCCGCTGCCAGAGGTTAATTTTCTTAAAATGGAAATAAATCACGTCCTATTGCAATTTAGATAGTAACCTGGAACGTAGTACCAATGGGCAGTGTTAGAAAGGCTGTATGGGAAACCTATGCTTTATGTCCCCAAATGTAATATGTAGACCCTGGAAACATGAAAACGAAACGTCAATAATGTTAACAGAGGTGATAATAGCATTATTAAAAACAACAAACAGGCAATACAAGATAATATTTCGAACGGCTTTGGCTCTGAAAACGAATTTGTCCACCAGACTTGGTGAGCACTCAGGTGAGACCAGTGGTGAGTGTGAACGATATGTCAGTGAGTAGATGGAAACAGTTGCGGGCATCACCGGTGCAAAAGTCTCAGAGGAGGGAGCAAACGCGAGAATCTCAGAGGCTGAGTCTAATTGGAATCTCATCTATCCATGATGAAAGCGTCCCAACTGATGGAACGAAGATATTGGAGCCTTTGTTATTGCTTGATGCTAGGTTGCATGGAATATTAGTCAAAGTGCTTAAGGGCGATTTGTTCAATACAAACGTATTTTCAACTGAGTTTCTGGAGCCCAAAAGGAAATTTTTTGAGATTTAGAGTGAACGAGTCACTGCTTTCCATTCACAGAAGGTATTAAGGAAGAGGCATATGAGATTATTTTCAACGGAATTATAAGATTGAGTGATCATACCTGCACTTCTAAATAGGTTATCTCCCAGACTGGGAATAATTTTCTGTTAAGAATTCTGTGGCATGTTGTTCATAATCCAAATATATATTACCAACGAAGGAATATGATGCTGAAAGATGTTTACATCTCATTTATTGATCCAGATACTGAAACCAGTATTTATGTGTTCAATTTGGGTGTAAAGTAATTTGGACGAATGGTGAGGCATGGAGGTAAGTTCGAAGTATTTCGATTACTCGAATTTCACAGACTGAGAGGAATGACAGATTATTAGTCCAACAGGGAGGTAAACATTTTACCCCAAAAATAAAAGGGGTCTTCTGTGGAGATGTGCTATGATGTATTACCCCGATACTATCAGCGGACCATGAGATCAAAGTGGAGGAAGGGGCAAAGGCATCAAATCGAAATTTCTTCTGGTTGCTCCGATCTGAACTTAGAGAAGCAAAGGAGTACGCCGAGTCTCTTTTGAGTGTAGGGAAGATAAAATCCCGTAAATCACAATATGGAACACAATTTTTCTTGGTGAAGCTTAGAGTTCTTGTCGATTACTGTGCTTTAAATCACATCATAGAATGGAGCAATACTCCATTAACTGTTTCTCATGAAATGTTCGATGGGCTTGATGATGCGATATTTTTCTCCAAGCTTGACCGAAAATAGGATTCTACCGGATACAGGTGGAAAGCAAAGGACACAGAAACGACCTAGTTCAATACAAAGTATGGGTATTTCCAATACTTTGTTATTACCTTAAAACTTTTCAGTGGTCCCGCTATGTTACAATCTGAACCACATCTTTTACCACTGTATAGACTTCTTCTTTTTTTTACATGGATTAGATTCTCCTTTTCAGAAAAAAGTAGTAATGCTGGCATTAGTACTGTTTTGTCACTGGCAGAAAACTTTTTGGTGGTGGTTTTTAATCCAATTCTTTGTACAGGCCATACAAATGCCATCCGGAGGTAATGCATTGTGCAGTAATGGCATTTATGTCGACTTCCACCATCGGTACTGGTACTATATAACCACCCGAGAGGGCCTGTGGGTGGGCAGTCCGGACCACTCGGTCCCCAACTTTTACCCTATATTTGCGCAGGTGAAAGGCACTTATTACGCTAAGTGCAGACTTTTCTCATCTCTAAATTGGATTCTCAGTACTTGGCTGGCATTCACTTTTATAACCCCGCTGTAAAAGATAAAAATAACATAGCTAGCTATTAGTTGTTCCTACCGGGCCACTATGGCCTCAGAATAAACAACTACCCCGGTCGGCTCGAAATTTTACTCCCAAGTTCCGCATTTGCAACAACCTTGCTAGTGGCAACTTTGGCTATGGCCACGTTTATCCACCCGAATTACCCTTCAATGTTATCCTCCATATCCAATATTATTCTACGGCTCCTATTTTCTGATTTTGATATTTACTCACACTTAGCCCCCCAAACCTCCGACGTGTATATATACAAAAAGGAACTTCAAGTTTGTCGTTGGTGACAACAAAGTTATCTCTAAAGGAGATAATCAGCACTACTGGACCATTACTTTCTCTGCATTTTTTCTAATATTGAGCCACTGGTGTCCACGGTTCTTCGGACTCAATTCTTCTCAAAGTTCTAGCATTCCGCGGATCCCGGCCCGGTCTTTCAACCCGGAGGAAAACTATTCCATTCAAGGAGTCCCCCCGCTGTAGCATTCCAACTTCCCTTCGCAGTCTACTAGCTGAGCGACTGCATCTGAGGAGATATTTGTTCCTGGAGGATGATTCCTTGAATGGGCCGGAAAATTCGATTGAGAAGGTTTCAAAAAGATCACAAACTGGGAAGCTGAGAGTAGTCTTGTACTTTCGGATCGGAGTGAATTTTTGACAATTGTCACAGCTCTTTACGAAATTGTAGACGTCCTTATGGATGCTGGGCCACCAAAATATTTCTGTAATGAATTTCTTAGTTGTTTCTAGATTCCAATGTTCTATTGGCCATCATGAAAAGTCCTTAATATCTTCATACTTTCTTTCAACCGGGCTACTAGTCGAGGAACGGTTTCGCAGGGTGCTTAATGAGAAAGAAGAAGAGCGAAAACCCTGTGATTCCTGGTTTTTGTGTGTTGTTTTGCTCATCGTCTGATGGGACTCCGTACCTATTGTGTATCGATTATTTCGTGGTTCTAATTTGATGGCAAAACTCTTTATCATACAAAAATTTGCTGTAACTGAAATTTTTTTTCGGGAGCTTCGTAAATGTTCTCTAAAAACCATAACCTAAAACATAGAAAATACAGTAACAAGTGCTTAACGGCTTCAACCTTATACCACTTCAGCTGAAACATTCACCTCCAGGATAAAATATGCGAAGAACAAGGTACAATGTCTCAAGTTTCCACTAAAATAGAATGTTATCAAGTGGAATAAAGTAGTTTCTACCCTAAAAAGCGCTAAAATCATCAAAAAGTTTGTTTTAATCGAGCTTCACAACTGTTGAGAGTATTGGTTACCAAAAAGACAGAAAAGAGGTATTTTCTCTGAAACAAATTAGCCATTAACTTTTTTCTCATATGAGGAAAAAAGTTCTATAGACGCTTGATGAGAACAATCGCACACTGGACTGCACTACAAGAAAAATAAAAAAATATGAGCATATGGAATTTGCGTTGACGCGACTTGAGGAACATGAA
The DNA here is from genome assembly GCA_002205965.3 of Kappaphycus alvarezii. Classification (NCBI taxonomy): domain Eukaryota; phylum Rhodophyta; class Florideophyceae; order Gigartinales; family Solieriaceae; genus Kappaphycus; species Kappaphycus alvarezii. The sequence continues at coordinate 468,894 of NADL03000047.1, read as the reverse complement.
CTTTCTTTAACTAATAAAATGCTCTATATTATAAGATGAGCTTGCGGTTGTGGTTTTAATTGTTGGGAAATATTTCATTTGCGTCAACTTCTACAATGCTGAAGCCAACAGACTTGGCCAAACCCTATATCTTTCACGGGTTGTGAATTTTTCTGGTTCTAATACAACTTTTGCAAAGCTTTACAATAGCCATCTCCAAACATGCTGCACTTTTCATGAATATGTCGGAAAAAATACCGACAAATACATAATTGAGATCAAAATTTCATATAGATTTCCAGAAGCTAAAGTAAGTAATGAGTTGGACTCCAGCATTAGTCGCTTCTAATTGAGAAAAGCTATTTCGTGGTCACGTATACGCTTCACAGGTCGCTGTCGATGGAACACTGACAAAATTGTATTAGGATGATAAGGAGCTTGTAATTTATTTCTTTTCAAAGACGCTTTAAGAAACTGAGTCGGACTATTGCGCAAATGGCAGAGAGCTTCGGATATTGACTAATTTTCTGGGAATATTCAGGTGCTATTTTGAAAGGTCAAACTTGAGATTTTCACTGGCAGCAAGTTGCTTTAGAGCTTCTTCATAAACAGAAGCATATTCGTGAAGAAGTATGTTGTTTGGAAACTCCCGGTAACTTATGAATCTTTCTAATCACACTCAAGCCTGGACATTTTCACGTATTGGTAGACGTATTATCACGTGCTCCTAATATGATGAGAAGAGATGTTGACGTCTGCAGTGAATGGCCTTGAAGTTTCCTATCTTGATATGGACCAGATTATCTTTCGGTCTGATGACGACCATTTCTTTTATCTAGTGGTAAAATCCATAGAATGAGAACTCCCAATGGATAACTTCATTAAGCAGAAACTTGGGCAAATTCTGCCGATATTTCGGAAAATGGTTCCAGGATGTTTTACAAAAGAAGTTTGTATGTTCCGCGAGGATTAGTATTGAATATTTCTGCAAAATGCTCACTACTCGAAAGTCGTTCTACATTTCAAAATTTCAAAGGCAACGAACAGATTAGAAAACTTCCATTGGAAACATAAAAAAATGGATGTTCGAAAGTACTGTGACGTATTTTTTACATGTCAGAATTGAAAAGGCTCTATCAAAGATAGGTTGACATATCCAATGTCTCTGGAGTTGCCTGACCGCATATAGGGATCTCGACACATATTTCTATTCGCGTTTACCAATAACGAAGAGCGCTCATGATTTAACTACGACTTGGGTTGATCGACTGATTCATCGAGTACATTTTCTGAAACAAAAACATGTTGATAATGCTGAAGAAACGGCTAGAGACTTGTTTTTCAACATGTTTAAGAACCACGGTTGGAATGTGACCTCAGACAGGAAAGCATGTTCATTTCAAAGTTTAGGAAGAAACTGATGGAAATTTGAGGTGTGAATCGAGGAGATTGTACTAGCAGACTAATACATACAGATTGCGCTTTCCAAATTTAAGAATAGGACGATCGGGAATTACCTCCGTTGCTATTTTTTGTACCAGCAGAATGACTGGGATGGTCTGCTTCCTTCTGTATATTTTGCGTATAACTCGGCTGTAAGCATTGATCTAGGTATGTAACTGTTCGAGATAGATCTTGGATAGACAACTAGATCGACATTTGACTTTTAAGCTACCAGCAACATTCCTCGTCAGGGTTGGGAATAGTTTCGTCTGGGGCCCAAAGTTTCTCTTGAAGGTGCTCAATTTTCCTACAAAATGGCAAACCCCCGACAAAGCTGTTTATGCTTCGAGGCGACACAATATTACAGATTATAATCTCGAATCAAGCTATGATTCAACCGTACATTATTCACTGATAAGTGTTCTAGATCGCAAGATTTGAACAAGCTCGGTGCGAAAAGGTTTGGACCATTTGTGAAAAGGGAGCTCATTCGCAAGACTCATGTTCAATTAGATCTCCCTTTTCACCTGATTATCATCCAATCATTCATATCATCTATACAACATCACAATTGGAGCATCAAAATGATATATCTGTACGCATTCTCCCTGTGATTGAACCTATTCAATTGCCTGCCGGAACAGAACAAAACGTTGAAGCTGTTTTGGCTGACATTAAGTGTGTCGTGGATACAAGTTCCTGTTTTCAATGTGTATTGATACACATCATCATGCGGAGTGAAAACCAACAACGTACTTTGCAGATTTAATGGAAGATGGATCTGTGATGGTAACTGGAGCTTTCCGGTATTGTATTGGGAAACATAAAAACACTCCAGGCAGTATCATCGACAAAGAATTCAATGATGCAGGGGTATAATAGTGTAACCATTTCTCTAGCAAACCACTAAGAAACTTTTTCGCTATCGCTATTCCAATTCACTATAACAAAGTTGTGTTGTGAAGAAACTGCATCGTCTTCGATGAGCTTAGAAGCTCGTTATAGCCGCCTAGCGACTTTATTACTGCTTTTCTAATTTTCTCATTGTGTTTATTCGACTTGGGAGTCCCACGCCATCGTTTTGTTTACTGAGCTATATTATAGATATTATCATTCTTTAATTACAACTCTATTTTCTAGGAATTTATACTGGGTTGACAAAAGTATAGGAATTCTAGAGTAGAGCTACAGTACTATCCAAAAAAGGGGGCAACCATTTGGATTCTAGTGGTAATCCAGGTACACTCCTTTTGACCCTGTGCCCCAAACTTTCAGAAACAAACTGTCATCATCTCAGCTACAGCTTTACCAGCGTCCCGACTGCCTCCCTATCTGTTCCAGAATACCGTCGGCAAGAACGTCCAAGACGTTTCTTTCGCCGACATAGCACCCTGATGAATTCGATGTTTGAATTATATGGCCAAGCATGTGAGTGTGAGAGCCGTGACGATATTCGGACCATTTAGATCCGTCTTCATGCAAGTAGTCGTTGACTCATCCGCTTTATGGCGTTTGGAAAAGTAACAGTGTGGTGCCCGTTTCATCCAATACAGATTTCACGGGCGCGCGTGACGCATTTTTTTGGTCTCCCTCTTCCTCTGAATTAAACATACGGTAGCACTTTCTCCTTCGCGAATTTGGTTACAATCACGGTCTTCAGTCGTCCTCTTTTACTTTGCTAAACAGGTACTACCTATTTTCTCCTCTCCGGGTAACCTTTTCTGCGATCCTCTCCAAATTTACAGCCGTCCTGCCTAGATATTTTAATACTGTATCCAACCCTCTAAGTCAATCCCTAATCACGATCTTTTTTCTTTTTGCTTATATCCTTCTCAAATTCCTTTTTTTAACGAAAAGGGTGCAAATATATTACTCTAATTTCCCATTTTTGATTTATTTCATTTCTTTCAACTCTACTAAATGCGCCCTCCGGATCCCATGAGACCCCTTTATTCTAAGTTTAAAATCTCCTAGATCAATTTACTCACCACTTGTTTACCTCTACCCATTCAAAGCACCTTCAAACGCCAACTACTCCCTAACTTCCACCAAAATGAAGAACTTATGTCTCTCTAACGCTATTTCCAAAACTGCCACCCTCGCCCTAAACTTCGCCCCCTTACCCATTTCGGCCCTACTGGCCCCAGTGAATATCTCCGCCGGCAAACTAAGAAGAAGTGATCGAGTTTTGTCGTTTGTTCATCGAGTATGAAGCGGAGGACGAAAGTGAGGAGCAGGGAGGGAAGTCGAGGAGGAACTGGGGAGACTTATGAGGAGTGGGTGGCCCCGAGACTGATATAATAGGAGGCGAACGAGGACGAGGACGAGGGGGGAGACACGAAAAGTTTTAGAATGATGGGGCAGGTACTGAACAGTATTGACCAGGTGGTCCCGACGCTGGAACCGATGGGGCATCTTTAGTGGATTAGATGTATCTTAGGAAAAAAAGAGAATTGTAGGCCATTCGCGGATCTTTGTGAGGGCTGCTCGGTTGGTATGGATATTTGGAGAAATTGTTTGCTCCTATCTCGAGAACTAAGACTGTGAGGAAGAAATCTATATAATTATCCTGATAGTATTTGATGCTAGTCTTTCCCGTTCACACCGATTTTATGATGCATCTTTTCGTACTTAGTTTGTTGTATGAGACTTTAGGGTTAGCCAAAAAATCCATATAAGCTGAGTAAACTGATTCCTCTTGTGGATGGAAAGTAAGCTGGCAGACAGTCCCGAGTCAAGACCAAGTACTTAAAAAGTTGAGAGTCAACTTCAGACCCAAGAACCATATTCCTTACGCTGGTCGCCGAACATCAGTTATAGACCCTGCCCCTTCTATACATGCTCGTATCCCTCTCAACTGTCTTCCTTACCCACACCTTTATGTTCGCTCAAATATACCACAGTGGCACTTCTGTCGCTTCTGTCGCTCGCAACACCTCCTTCTTAAGGTAACTGGTTCTGATTATTCTCCTCCCGACGATTTACCCTTATCAATAGAGTTACTTTCAGCTTGCCTAGCGCCATATTTGGTAAGACCATTTCCTCCTTTTCGTTCTAGTGTCGTACATGTTAGTCCTCCCTCAGTGGGAAGAGCCAATTTCTTAAACAGTAAAGCACCCTAGCGTTTCCCACTCTCGTAAAAACTGTCGCCTCCTTCCAAAAGAGAATGATAATCTTCAACCAGCTTACCTCACTTGCTGCAGCAGAAAATACGGAACTCAGGAAGTGCGATATTTTCATCTCCAGTTCCGCTAGAAGTAGGCCCGTTCCCGTTCCCATGTCTACCCTCGAAAGTTAGCACCTCGGACGCTTATGGGATGCTAATCGACTCGCATAAAATGTGAAAGTGAGGACCACAAAGACAGATGGGAAGGTTAAAGAGGTGCTCGCTCAAAGAGCAGCGCAATCAATTTGTAATGCCTCATGGCGGACGGAATGTCTCCAGCTCGTTCCCCAAGGTATGGACGCATTGATGATATCCTATTCTGTATTCTCACATCCATCATGCTTAATGCTTTTAAGATAGCTAGTCATACTTTGGCAAATATACAGCTTAGATTCCCACGATACCGCTCTGAACGTCACTGTTGCACATACCTATGCTCAGTCACACCTCTATTGGCGCACTGCAATATGCAGAACAGCTGCTAATTTTGGAACTCGCCAAAAATCACACTACGGCGATACGTTTCGGGAAATTAACTTCATTCTCGTTTGTATCGAGTGTCGATTTGGTACTTTAATATTTAAAAGGTGCAGATCGGCTGCCCTGCTGTGAATAACGTGTTCAGGATAGTGAGTACAGTAACTCGTCGCCTAAGGGACTGGCTCAAAGCCTGTAAGCAGTGCTTTATTGGAGGTCACTGCCGCCGCATGCATTTGGGTTAAAACCGCTCGAACCGTTCCGTTTGTGTCATGACCCTAACAGCCATGTTCCGCGCTACGGCGGTTAGCACTACGTAGGCCTCGATAATCTTTCCTCCCTTTGCATCTGGTCCACTTCACTCTAGAAAATGACGTCTGTTCCCTGCTCCGTGAACCGGAACAAGACTCCAACCGGTTACATGCACAGGTCAAGCACCTCGTGTCTGAACTCCAACTGTTCACCCGCCTCCACAATGTAACTGTGTAGCGTGACTATGGCATCTGTCACAAGGTGGCGGCAATCGTATACGATCTGCTACCTCATGTGGAAGCATCCAAGTTAACAAAACGTGGTTTTGAACCGCTCCGAAAAGGACCGTTTATCGCAATACTTGATAGCTTAAGGTCAGATTCTCACTCCGGTCCGTCTATAATCCAAAAAACAGGCCCATAGTGAGCTACTATGCTTGTATCAGACCTGAAAACAGCCGCCTCTAGGTTCCCCGATGAATGGGTTTGTCTGCATGACACTTCATGCTGATTGATAGCAGCATACTGTACCGTTAATTAACGAAATTCTCAAATGAGCCGACGGTCCAAGGATCTGTAACCATACTAGACAGATACTGTAATTAACTCAGGAAAGGCTGAATAAAAAAACTCTTCTATAAAAGTCCCCGACGGACCCTTGGGCACGCTCGGCATCGTCCATCGCCAGCAAAGCTTCGCACAGTAATAACTCCCGCAGCAGAAATCGAGTTTGGAGATCACCCTTACTGTTAAGCTTTGACAATGAGACAATACAATACTATCAAGACGCTGCAATCGACAGCCACATGCAGTCTGTCGCAACGAGCGCCCTTGCTCAATTGCAGTCTGCTAACCTGTCGATCGTCTCGACGACGATGGCACACCAGCGTCTTCAGCACGTGACCGCTGAGACGACAAGGAATTTCCTGAATCACTACGATAAATTTGTGCGAGAGCTCGCTTAGCGCGCGAGCCATATCGCGCGCAGTGCACTCTCAACAGACGTTGTTCAGCCCATCGCGCTCAAGTAATGCTTAAACCAAGAGTATCTTGAATCACTTCTCGCACTGGGTTTATTCCTAGTGCATTAGCCTATGGAGATCTAGAAAATGAAAAACGGAGAATCAATTTGGAATCTGAAGCATCGTCCACGAAGACTGCTCTGACCATTGTCAAGATCATCTGTTTAGTGAAGATGGAGCTCAAGACCAACTTGCGTGATGAAAACGCTGTCAGTCGAACACGCAAACTTTTTGTCTCTTACCACGGCTTGCCACGGAGAAATGGTGTGAGCTGCGTTATCAAAGAGAAACCAGAACTATCCGTGTGGTAAGTAACTTCAGCCGACCGCCCGGAAGCGATGCGGGCGCTCCTTGAATCCGATTTGTCCTCCGGGTACCGGAACCTTGAGTATGACTTCACATCCTTTAGGCAGCACTGTGTCGAACTCTCGAAGGCATTCCAGATGCCTGACATAGACTCTTTCAAAGGCAAAAGCACTGAAGCCGATGAATACTAAAAGGAGAAGGGAGAAGGTTCACATCCCTACACCAACATGGCGAAGCCCAAGAACAAGGCCCGAAGACCATGGGAACCGCTGCTCTGTCTCTACGAGCTATGCAGCTCATTAGGAATCAAGCGTTTGATCCAGGATTGAAAAGCATGTCCTGATAACATGAAGAAGGCTTTGTTTGAGGAGCACTTCGCAGAATTTCGAAGAAACGGGCCGGCTGCAAACACTTGCTCCAACAGGACCATGTCGGACAAAAATGCTACGAATAAGCCAGGAAACAATAAGAGATAGGATAATTCTTGCACAGTGCGCTTCGTCGACGGCTCTGCATTCACTCTGGCAATTGTCGTTGCGATGATGGTGCAGATGACAAGATAATCTCGCCCAAATAGCCGAGCAAGCTGTAATCAAGGGTATCGACAGATTGCGCATCATCAAGCCTATCGTACTCGAGTTTGCTAAGCGCTTATCACTCCCGTGTTTGTAATTTCGATGAATTTGTTATTTTATGATATGCAACCGGATAGGGACATTTCTTCATGACATATATCGGGTCCAAAAAAGATAACAATTGTGTAACTAAACTCGGTTGTTGCAGCTCTGATGGTATCCAGGAGTTTCTCGTCATGATATTTTGGATGTCTAGTCGTCCTCATTGTTTTATTAAGGCAAAAGGTCAAGACATAGGATTCGACTATCATTATAATAAGAAAGCGTGGACGAATGCGGTTCTTTTTTGAGTGATTGCAAAGTTTCAGCCGGTTCATTGTGCATTTTGTTGGCCATAGGGTTTTTAATTCTCATTGACAACTGTTCAGTGCATAAAATGAGAGAAACAGTTCCCATTTACTGTTTGCTCAGATTTAATTTACCTCCTAATACTACATCTAAATTTCAACTCTGTGGTACTAATATAAAACCAGCATTGAAATGTGGATTTCGGAAGCTTCAAATGGAGAGAGTATTGGACTCGGTCGATGTCGATGCAACGAAGATGTACAAGCTCGGTCAGTTGACTGCTATGAAATTGGTTACCAACGTATGGAGTGCAATTACTGCTACAACAATAGCAAATCGTTGGAAAAACACTATTCTCTTGCGGGATAACTCATTGGTTGCAATTTCTATCTCTTATTTGCTGAATGAGGCTCCCCCATAGCTGGAATCACATATAGCTTCAGCTGTTTTTCTACCAACCAGGATGTCTGTGGGGCAGTTCTTAAATCCTGAAGCCGATGATAAAATATCTGAGGCTGAAGATTAAGCATATATTGCTAATGACAATGTTGCTCAAATCAGTACAGTGAATGACGAGGTAATGTCCGAAGAGGAGAAGTATGAGGAACATGGTGATTTTAAGGTTGCATGTTTAAAAGAGAAGCTCCGAACTATTGCGATCTTGAAAATATTTGGCTTTCGATAATGCCAGAGGATATAATTTGGATAACTCGTTTGGCGAGCTTAGAGAAGAAGCTGCGAAGGCTTAATCACGAGAGTCAGTCCCCGTACCGAATTGAGGAGTACTTTAAGCCGTCGTAGACAATATTTCAAGTTGGCTGGACTACTTTAATAAAGATATTCTATGACTCGGCTGTAACGGCACAGAGGCCTTGTATCCTTGTTCTCGCTTACCTGCATTCACTGCTTTCGCTGCATGCAGAGTATACCTACAAATTTCATGCAATTAAGCCGGAAATGCTGTAGATATTTATTTACTTTATGTTTCCAAGGAAGTTAACTGGGGAGCTGAACGACAAAATTATTGGGTAGTCTAATCATTAATCTATAATTTGACAGTATAAAGTAGTCTATATTTGACAATCTTGCAGGGCAGCTAGGGTCATTTCTGAGTCTGATTTATCTGAGATGGAACTAGTTTGGGCAAAAAATTTTGGGTTTTTACTCATAGAAGATATTTTTGATCCAGTAAACACATACTGATAATTCAACGGAAACGAAAATACCTGAAGCAACTTCTGCTTTAACATTTTTGTACTGTGCAAAAAAGGAATGATATTGAGGAGTACTGAAATATCATGCTGCCATGAAAGTAATGATACCTCAAATTACATATTATGTGCTTTGGTTTCGATGATACAGAACAAGAAACTGGAATAGTTTTGCGTGTTAACCGTAGTTTCCTGTTCATACCAGCTGCTCGTCAGCATAAATGGATTGAAAGAACCAATTGGCAAGATTGGTGATTCTTGGACGTAAATTACACAAATGTTTGTATTTAGCGGATTGATTTGATATCTGCCAATTCGAAAAGAAATTGAGGGCGGTTAAAATCTTGTTCTTTAGAAAGTCACTCAAATTATTAAGCGAATCAAGTAGTTTCTGTATTATTTGCGGCGAAATCAGAGAAAAAAAAAGAACAATCATGGAGGCTAAAGAATTGTCAGAACCAATATTTCACCAGACATTATTTTTTGCTTCCACGGCTTTACATCTTATTCAACTGGAATAAAAAAATCTCTGCTTAATCTACAGAATCAAATGCACATTAAAAGAGCTGTAAATATAATTTGAAAAGTGTTTTGGATATCAGTTCGCCTGATCAGAGACAAAAGGGAAATCTGCAGGGTGGATTCCAACAGTGACAGATAGAAGGTGTAAATTATCTGCAGGCGCTTTAAGACGTCAGTTAGGGGAAATAATGTTCCTAATGTCGAAATATGCTTTGAATTATCGTCTATTACCGTGTTGATTTTGAAATAAGGGAGCTGAGTGGATGTTTGTGGGTCATGGCACCAGGTAGTTCTCTGAATATTATCGCCCTGGGGTGTTACGGGATGATTTTGCAAGCATGTTTGGTAAACAATAAGCCGACAGTTTTGACATGCGAGTTATTGAGGTATGTATTAAATGAACCTCATAAAAACATTAAGTAAAATGAGAACAATGCTAGATCTAACCATTCTTGATTGAAATAAAAATGGAACAAATTCTTTGCTACCGAGCAATAACCGTCTCATTTGTTTCAAATTGCTTTGTTTAAAATATCTGCTGACGGAAAACCGGCTCCTGACCAAGTTTTATTTCTCTATATAGAATGAAGTAACAGACGAAGACCAATTCATCCTTATCCTTCAATCCAAATCTTTATGAAAGTTTATTTTCTTTTATGAATTCGAGTGTAGCTTAATTGTATCTTTATGTTTTTACATGTAACCATTTCAATCATTTTCAAATAAATGACCTCATTTTCATCATAGCTTTCCCTTTTCCTCCAAAAATAGTTTGTTCAGAATTTCTTATATAATTAAATCAATAAACTTGCCAATTGAACCGTGGAAAACAACTTTTAGATGGTGTTTTTAGAAATCTTAGAATAATATCATTTCACCCAGAATATCTGCATCGAAAACCTTCACATCTGGTATAAAGGACTTCATACACCCACAACCTCATGTTTCTGCCTTCATACGGTTATGTAGAACCATTTGCACTAACAAATTACCAAATATCAACCAGGGTTCTACAAAACGTCAATGAGCGCTTAGTGGTGTTTTGCTTCGAGTTATGGATCCATTTATCATTTTGAGGGATTATTTTGGAAAACAATTGATAGGATGACATGTATGGATGGTTTATGATAGTTATGAAATGATTAAACCTCTGGATTAGTTTTTATGTTTTTTTGCTAGGGCTGGATGACACTTTCAAGAGACTAGAGCTCGATCTGTTGTAAGAACGGCAGAGACCAAGCATCCGAGCTTGATATTGTACTCATCTGTCGCGGGATTATCGGAGCCTAAGATCTTTGAAGAAGTGTATCTCTTTACTTTACCACAGAGATATGCATGTGCGACAATACCCCACGGTAACAAACCTAAAAGAATTAGGTTTGAAAGGTGGGCTAAACTATGCATATTTGGGAGCGCGAAATATTTCAAACGCGGCACGCATGGACCAAATCCCTTAAGTAAGTTGCTGATAAAGCCGAATATTCATTCCTCTCGTCGAGCATCCGCTACAGGTTTGGAGAGCGACTGCGTATTCGTCGGTTACCTTCGATGTCGTCGCGGACGGCGATCCGAGCGAGTCGAAGGCTAACGGCACAAATTTTATCCCAATTTGGATCGTCATGGGAGTACTTCACCTTGGATGGTTACCTGAAGAAGCGGATTAGAGATAAAATGATTCCGAAGATGCAATTTAAAATCTTTGGAAATCCCAAAAAAATGTTCAATAACGTGCAAATGACCAAGACTTTTGGTAAATTTTTGCGGTTCTGGTGTAGTGAATTGTAGCTGTGAGGAATATGTTCAATTATATATTAATCCAACACAGCCTAAATACACGTATATTTTTCTGAAGAAACTAACAGTGGCTAGATTCATTCGCTAAATTCATCGATGGTTCGTAATTTTGTAGAAAATTTGAATAATGCAAAAAAGTTGGTATCGCTATTGTTGCTCGTCATCATCATGAATTATTGCATTTAGTGAAGTACGAAAGCAAAGAGACCAATGAATGTCGTAAATTCAGTCTAATGCTATACTATAATAATCATTTATTGAATTTTTAAATAGGATTTTGTGTTAAAAGTTTCCCCGTAACAGCTTCTCAGTCCAAAACATGTGGCATTTCTGTCCGACTAGCACCTTTCAATCCGTGTTTTAGTCGCCCTATATGAAACTCCCCCGAAATGGTGTGATCAAATTCGTTGCTCTAGGGTTAGTCTTCTGCTTAGATTTGGGTTACTGAAAACGGGTGACTAGCGGCAAGGTGAGCTTTCAATCCCAAATACTTATTATTTGATTTGAAATTTGTGTTTTTCCTCGCAAACTATTTCGCAGTTTCCCAGAAATAGATTTTTGCACTGAAAACATGAGTGACTATTGCGCATCTGACTTCAAATCCGAAAACCGTAAGCATACCAACGTTCTCTCTGGGTGATCAACTGTCGATACGTCTCGAAAATAAGTTGTTCACTTCTTTTTCTCCATTTCGATCATACAGTGCATACGAACGCTTGGGATTCTTCCCCTTTTTGGTTTCAAGCTCCCTCAAGGAAATAAAGATGAGCTTAGTCGAGGAAATTTCTGTGTGATAGATACTCAAAGATCATGGCTAAAATACCGGATTAAGTGATTAATACTTTAAATTGTCAACATTTAGCGATTAAATTGTATTTGTTACCCAATGTAATATGTACTATTCATGCATGGATTCAGTTGGCAACTGAGCCAAGCTCGCTTTCTGGCGCTACTATTGTTCGCCTTCTAGGGCATTAATGTTGCTTAAATATTTGAATTGACATGTTTAAATCGTTTAGTTCGAGAAAAGGAGTACAATTAATCGTAGAATAAGTAAAATCCTTAAATAAGCTGGAATTGATAGCAAAACGATACGAACAGAAAAAACTTAATGATCAAATTTAGATGGTATCTATGTCCATGTAGAGATAATTAATGAGATTTTCGAACGCATAAAGTTCGCGTACTAAACTAAGGAGAGTAATATGTAGTTTGTTCGTATTTGAGAAATTTGCATGCTTTTCAATAACTGGCTTGATTGGGTGGTTTCCCGTATACAAAAAATATAAAGCGTACTGAATCTATAAAATTATGTTCACAGCTTCGTCCATATTTACCTTCTGAAATTCGCTGTGTTTATTAGACACAATTTAGCGTACGTTCAATACCTAAAAAGACGTTGTCTTGGCAAATTTCCCATTGGAAGTCTTTGAATAGGAAAATATCCCCCTAAAATCTTCTTATGTAAATTGTCGCCAAAAATCACAAAAGAGACTGAAGGATTATAGCTGATATAAGGGGAAGCAAGCCTTTTCTTTTTATTCTTGGCTACTGGCTGAAACTTCACCTTCAAGTATTCTTAAGAGTGATTCCAGCTTGTTTAGTACTTTATTGTGCAATTAATATTTGCGTCTGATTTTATCAACCAAATTAATGAGGTAAGAGACTTCTTACTGTATTTATTCTGTTAATTTACTCCAAAGTTTTAAATATATCATGAAAACTATCACAAAATGCATTCAAATAAACACATTATAGATAAAATTTTAATGAAAATAAAAATACAAAAAATGCTTTGTAGCTTCATATAATCAAAAATTAGAAAATAAATGTTAATTCAAGTTCGTTCAAATGCATGTCTACATATTTTTCTGAGATAATTTACAGAATATAAAGTAATGTTGGATAAATTATGGGTTAATTTGAAACGATTAACATGAGAAGCATATTTGTGGTTAGTATTGGCTACTCTTGTTGACGTTTTCGGTCATATTAGATCTTTGTCCGAATTAGATAGTAATTTCAAGCTGTTATAACTAGTGATAGGCACCATTTATTGAATATGATAACTACTAGAACTATGTTTTTTCTTGAAAAAAGAAAGTCAGGAAGTTTTTAATTAGAACAGCAGTTTTCGGCCCCGAAAGATATTAATACAGTATAATAGAATCTGAACATTGGTACCTCTAACTATTGGTTGTATTTTTACGTATGGGAAAGATTTTGTATCGTGCAAACATTATATTTGTTGGCCACGCCGCCACGGCATAAGAAACACAATGATTACAATCAGAAACATATTGAAACTAATATTTCCTGTAGGAGATGAAACTAAGGGTCTAAATGAAAAGGTGTAGCTTTGTTATTCTTAATTGTTCACATTCCAGTTCATCATTTGATTATTTGGAAATTATGAAAAAACTTCAACGTAAGGAAGATAGAAGAAAATTAAAGCGTAAGAATTGATATCCTTAAATTATGCTTCCCTTTTCGAAGAGGATAAAGCACGAGTGATGCTATATTTCATAATTTTGTGTTGTATTGAAAATGCAGAGTAATTTTGACTTCAATTCGCTGACTGGAAGAATTTCTATGCGACAAGAGATTTTAAACTTGAACTCGGTGGCCAATGCGAGCTATAATTACAAAAAATGGAAAGTGTAGAATTATCGTAAACAAGGTGAGCAAGAAGCTTGAAATTTTTTTTGCAGAAGTTGCGGGACTTTGTAAGTGTACTCTGACACCAATATGGTTCACTTAGGTTGGTCGCGAAATAATTTCAGATGGAAATTATGCTGTAAAGAATCACAGAAGTTACTTTATTCACTTAACAATGCTTTTCGGAGCGTTTATAGCAAAAATAGCATATTCGAAGCCCTATAATTGCAACACTATGATGATTCAGGGTTGCAAAACTATTATGATTCAGGTACTTTAAATTATGGTCCTCCACAAGTGCATGTCACAGACCATGAGAAGTTGAAACCTATCGCGACTGTTAGATTTTTGCGCTTCTATTAAGCAATGTAGTTTGACTCAAAACTATAATTTAGATTTAATCTGAAAAATCAACCTAATGGAGTCAACGGTGGGTCAGCTCACTATGCTTTTTCCTTTTTTCTGCCCATCGATGAGTGACTATCTTTTACTATGGTTCTAAAACTTTGATTCTTAAAATCTTGAATTAAATCTTACAAATCTCTCACCACTTAATGGCTTGGTTATAAGAAATTATAACCAGAAATTTCACTGCCGATACACAGAGCAAAAACTAGCAGCTTTTAACCATTTAACTCACCAGTATGTTTCGAAAATCGAGATTAACTACCATATCTTGTGTAAAAAGAGAAAGAAAACATAACTATAATTTTTAGTCAAGGAAAAGCAATGAAGCTTAAAAGCATTGAAGTTAATGTTTAAATCCAAACCTTTTGCGGTAAAATGTATGAACTAATAGAATACCATATAACTTTCGATGGTAGTGTTACTTTCGTACTAATGGGCCCAAATTGTGGACTTTGAAGCCACAGAATGTACAAATTTATATAATTATAATAACATCAGACTTTGAAATATCAAACAAGCTCCTAAACATTTAAATAGCTATCTCACACTACAAAATGAAGCAAGGATTACCTTTTTTGTATGGAAACGCAAAACTTTAATTTCTAAAGTTTGGAGAAAAAAGGTTAGCCCCTAGGACAAAATGTTAGTTATAAGAACTTAGAGTTGTAATCATCTGAAGAGCATAAGTTTTAATATATTTGTTACAAATTATTGAGTAGGTAATTGTGGGAATGGAAATAGGTGCGGGGATATGATTTGACGGGCGAAAAAAGTTTACATGAAAAGTTCGTAAGACCATACTTGGTACAAGAGAAACATACATTTGTCAATCTTGAACCAAAACATCATGTTTCGGATGTATTTTATGATTATGAATTGCCTTAGTTACACGTTTTCTTGGTAAATGAACGCTGGATAGTTGATTACAAGCTAACAGTTTAACAATGATATGAAATTTAAACGACGCTTACGTCATTAGATCTACTACTTTGTGGTGTGAAATTCTAGAGTATTACAGTCAAGATATATAAATAAATACTCCTTCTTTTACTAAAAGACTTTTAGGCGTATTCTTTGAGATATTTAGTTTCTTTTTAAGCCGTTCGAGAGTCCCATCATCACGTAAGGGTGATAAATATCCCTTCTTTTACATATTTTTTTTCCAAAAATGTATTGTCAAATGGTAATCATCACTTAGTACTGTGCACCACACCCTGTAGGATATTTCGGGAAACAACCGACCATATTTTTTTAAATATTAAATCACCCCACATTTTCCCCCTAGTACTGCATCAAAGTACATACCACAGAATGAGAAACACAAAGTAATACGAAATTCATCTTATTATTATATAAGAATCTCGAAAGACATTTACTTTTTTACAGAAGACTACAGAATATATGGCATCTCATATAATTCTTTTTTTCTAGCCTTGGACACTTCCATTTTTTAAAAACTAAAAACACCAGAAAAACTGCTACTAGAAACCACTTTGAACTGTGCCGGTATCACTTTAAATCCATTCTTAATTTTTGTGTATTTTTACTGAAAATATATGCCAAAATACATATTAAATAAGCTCTAAGGCTCCAGAATACTAAAAGTTGAAAAATGTACTTCATTGGAAATTAATTTTCTTCCATAAATAAAGAAGAATAAATTTTTATTGTATATCACAGATTTAAATATAGAAGATTAACCGGAAACGTTGCTCACAAGTACTTGTGAGAGATCCATTTAGAAAATTAATTCAGTTTAGTAGATTTTTAGATAAGATTAAATAAAGTAGAACTATTTCAAGAGCTCTATTCAATGGAAATACTCTTAATTTGATAGTGACATCATTAAATGTACTGAGCTCTACATATCAGTTAAATGTATTCGTAGTGTGTCAAAGTTGTCCTGTTTGTCAATACACATGTAAACGTGATAAATCTACACCTATTCAAAAACTTTTCTGTTTGAAATGGTGAAGATCAGATGTTCCAATTGATACGAAATATTTCACGACTACTGAAAACTATAATATTTGAAAGTTCAAATCATAAAAATATTGCTTCGCGAAATGGAAATGATATGGACACAGATTGTGCTAATAAGATTATTTCCTTCTATAAAGACATTTTGATATATGAGAATGAAAAAACTTTATGGAACTTTCCTTTGACCAGAAATGAAATATATTGAAGTGCATTGCAAAATCATCGAATGTATAGGACTTTAAAACTGCATAATTTTTAAGAATAGAATTTATCTGTTCATTCAAACACTCACAACCAAAATATATATACAGCTCGGACTCTCTGCAGAATAAATAATTGTGAACTTAAAAGTAACGTGGTAAATTTAGGGATAAAATGGATGAATAAAAAATGAAGTGATGTCAAAATACATTCACACTTTTCCATATAAAATTTAATTAATTGGCCTTTTTATCTAAAAGTGATTTATACAGAAATAATAATGGAGGTGACTGGAAGCAGTTTCACCTACATCAATTATGGTGCTTCACCTATGACAAAATGTTCTTCCGAAAACAGTGAGTACTATATTTTCCATCAACGGATCAAACTGTGTAGAAATAGAAGCTTTTAGACCTCTCAATATCTTTAAGCTGCGTACCAACAGAAGAAAGTAGGATTCCAACAATATAGTAGCAGCTTTGTAACAAATTATGTAAACATCAGGGCCATTGTATGCTTACTTAAAAAGAGCTGCCAATCAATAGAATCATTCCTACACGATTTACAAAAGTAGAATTAGTTTTCAACTTCAATATCATAAACAATTTTCAGATGGAATGATACTAAATAAGTAAAAATCAAAAAGAATATCTGAAGACTTGAGTAGCATGTAAAGTTATAATTAGAGTATAAATTGTTTCGTCTACGAAGCATATTACATATTAAAATTTCTTTCAAGCAACTTGGAATTCTTTTAGCTTACAAGAATTTTTGGCAGCATCCATCCTATGCTAATCACAGCTTCAACCTGACTAACTAGAAATCGTGAAGAATTTCTACTAAATTTTACCGACATGAGAATCTTCGGAATTTTTAATTACGCAGGCGAGGGCAATAAATATCATTCAGATTAATTTTCTTTTTTCATGATATCTGTTATATTCCGCCCATATTAATGATTATGCCTGGTAGAAGGGTTTTGACGGGTCTTTGCCAGTCCTACTGGCCCTTTTGCGGATATTTCCCCCTGTTTTCGGCTTTTTTCAGCCGTCATTTAATTCTTCCGCTTTTTAATGAAATAATCAGCAGCAGCAGCAGTCGCAAAATTTGTTTTCTATTGACCTCAGAAAAAGTCAAAATTTTATTTAATTCTTAGGTTTGTGCACATGCACATACTGCGCATATGAAAAAAACTTAAAAGTCTAGGAAAAGCAACTAACACTTTTAGGGTCTTTCTAGAATATAATGCCCCGATGTGCACATACTGTGCACATCCATAATTTACATGAAAAATTAAATGAATTTTCCAAGGTTCCAAGGTTCTAGTACATGAGACCTTTCAAGCCTCGAAAAATGCCGTGTGTAGGTCCTCTTGATAACAGCAGCGGGCCAAGACCGAACAGCGGGGGATCGACGCGGAACAACAGAGAAACGAGGATAAACAGCGGTGTATCAAGGCCGAACGGTGTCGGGGCGACAAAAAATAGCTGCGTTACACGTTTAAACAGCAGAGGAGCACGTCCAAACAGCGAAAACGCTCTAACAGGAGCAGAAAACCTCACAGTCATCGTAGAAATCCCCCATATGTCGATGCAGATACACCGGTTACACGAGAGGCGGATAAAACCAGCACATCGGGCCCCGTTATAGACGCCACACGTTAGTAGCAAGTAAAATCGACCTCTGCGGATGGTATATGGATCAGAAGCGAAGAGCCTCCTTCTCAGAAACGTTATCTCAACGTCCCTGTCCCTCTTCCGCTTCTACCTTTTCCTCCTTTACTTCACAGTACTCTTCCTTCTGCATTTATTGAAGATGAGAATCCGAAGTGGGCCGATCCGAAGGGGACTTAAGGGCTCCTTCTTTGCGCCCTTGTTATAATGTAGTAATTGTGTACTTATAAGTATAACTTTATGCCTTCAATGTAGGTGTGATCCACTGTATCTGAAATTTGGTTCAAGACCGACCCACTGCGTCTGGAATTTGGCTCATTGGGTTATATTCTCAAATAATGAGATAAGACGTATCTTCACTGTTTTAACTTGGGTTACAAAAAGGAATTAAAGGTGAAATTTCAAGGATAAGATTAGAAAAAGAAATATTTCTGGTCCAAAGTAAAATTCAAATTCTGAGAGATCTCAACCATATCTAAGGAGTTTACTGGAATCATTCTAAATGCTTAATTTCCTTTCTTACGGCTTTTTTTTGTATTTATCTACAATCAAGCGATGCTGGATTCGTCACATTTTCCAGCTCAAACTTAAATTCAGTTCTGCTAAGGGGAGAAATTATTCATTTTATTTGCTTCTTAATATGTACTGTACAGTATGTGTAAGTGGGAAATTATATTCAGGCTCGTTACGGAAATAACTCCAAATTACAAAAGAAAAATTTAAATAATGAGCAAAATATATTAAGAATTTAAATCAGAAAAGTTTACTTAATACCCTTCTTATAAGTTAAGTAAATTTTTAATAAATATTCTTTAATCCTGCAACTGAATTCTCGTAAGCAAATTAAAGTGTGTTGTATTTGGTTCCATATTTACTTTGGAAATTGTTTTAAATGAAAAGCCAGTATCAGCCATTGTTGCAAAGTATTGCTGTACTTTGAAAGTTCAGGTGAAATTCACATTTTCATTTTCTAGACAAAATTAAAACCTTCTGAATTCTTAGGATATTTAAATTATTACTATTTAAAGTCGAGAATATAAATAAACGTTCCGAATTTTTGTTATTTTATTCGTTAACTTTCCAGGAGAGAAGCGGTGACCAACAGCCCCTCCAGAGTCCGTGCAGTGCCTCTACCCGAATGTCCTCAAATAGGAGCATAGTTAGGGCACACTCGTCTACAGCGCTCCAACTGACACAGAAACCTTCACCAGTAAAGCATTCTCTACCCATTTGAAGTCCCTCGTACCGTCCGTTCCTTGAGGCTATCATCGCGTTAATAGCGTTACAGCTGCTCCAAAATTTCTCCGGAGTCTGCAAACTCGGCTACTTACTACGCATAATCCCGACGTCGTCCACCGCCGAGGGCGTTGCAATGTTTGACGATATGATTGAGCGCTGCGTGCACACAGTGGCAGTGGGGGTCTTGGATTCAGAGGTATCCGGTGAACTTCAACTTGCAGTAAAATAACTGGATTCGAAGCGGCACTCCCTTTGGATGGGATTCACTTCCACCAAAAACACCGCAGCAGCCGCCTTCCTCGCCTCCAGCACGGCCATCAACATTTTGTGCAAAGTTATTCTGCTCGCTCCTATCAAGGGCGTTGCCACCTACAACGACGCTCTGGACGCCCACCGGAATTGTTCACTTTCCATTCTGTAGTCAAGAAGTCTCCCATTTAGTTCCTTTTGCTCACTTATCACACCATTCCAAAAAGAAAATAACAGGCGCGATTCATGCAGCATTGCAAGAAAGCATTCCACCCGGTGATCAAAGAAGGCGGGCATTCCGCGCCTCTATGGCCCTCTCTGGCGCCAAGGAATGAGTCTACTGCGCTTTGTTCCCCGGCCTCAATCCCAGTATTAGCCCTCATTAAATTCTAGGTGCGGTTCCAATACTTCTGTCAAGTCCCGCTGTTCCCTTTGGACGTGCCGTACTCGAGACAAAACTGCCCCGAAACCCCCGACTGTTTCGGGGATCCAACAGACACAGAACTCGACGGCATGACCACCCAGTGGCTGTCTTTGCCTAGACCTGCAGAAAGCAACCTATCATCCCGCCGTCGAACCGCGGACGGCGTGCATTGCATGAAATCAGACACCCGCGCGATGGAAGCAGCGGAATTACGGAATTATTTGACGTGACGTTCGTTAACCCGCTGGAAACCTTCCACATGAGGGCCAAACGTTTAATACGATCAACTCTCTCAATGCAGCCGTCTCTGCGAAGAAAAGAAGGGATGAAACTTTTAATGTACCTTCCATGGGAAGTAAGCTCGTGCCTATCGCTATATCTACTCTCGGAGGTTTACACACAGACGCTTATAGGGTGCCAACTGACATCGCGCGGTACGAGGCCGCTCGGCCGAGGGAGGCATTCGGTAAGGTCCTAGCAGCTACTTACTCAGAGGCACGCTACCACGGCCGTAATGCCAACCGCCGGTTGTCTACTACGTGGCTTTGAACCGGCTTTTTAGGGAAATATAAGAGGCACTACTTGTCCTTCTGTAGGATATTCCGGGTCACAACCGACCACGTCTTTCAAATATTAAACCACCTCAAATTCCCGCCAAGAAGAGAAATCAATTAATTGAAAGAAATTGATTTTTTTCTTTCTTACTTTTGTTTCGGTTGTTGAAATACTCCGATAATTCATCTTCCTGTTAAACGCCTGTGCGTAGCTACTTCTTTTTGCTTCTATAAACTCATTCCTATGATACTCAATATATAATAACACCCTATTATTCTTTCTAGAGCACCCATCAGGAAAAATATACTTCCTTCGAATGTATTTTCCACCAATTATTATAGGACATTTACGTCTAACGTCATAAGTTTCGTGCACAATATAAGACTTTACCAACACGAAGCATTACATTGGTGGTAGATTGAAGCTAGCAGCGCCTGTCGTAACCTTTCATGCACATTTTCACTACCATTATACAACCTGACTAGGTATCAACCAGCATTTTTGTAACAGTAAATGACCCATACTCAACTATTCAAGTAAATGACCTATTTGACCCCTCGTGCCACACCCAATCATTACCAATGATTATTTAATCCTCGAAAAGAGATTGAATATAATCAAATATTATTAAAAATATTTTACATTCAAAGAAAATAATTGCAAGGAAACACTTTACAATGGGAGAATTCGTCCTAAATGGCTCTTTACAATTAGAGAATGAGTCATAGGATCTACAATAAGGTATTTTCAATTTAGCCAACTACTCTGCTTTCCTCTGCATGCTATTAGGGGCCTCAGAATAGACCTAAAAGGTGTAACCCTTCATTATCTTACGAGGATTGAATAGAAATTTACCCATAGCGCGATATTCCCTCGAAAAGGAACGATTATTCAAAAGACTAGAAAAAAAAGTGACAGCAAGAAACTTTTCGCAAACATCGATGCACTGGGAGCAGAAATATGTCTCTCTCTGTGGATATCTTTAGAAGCTAATGAGCTTATCAATCATGTAAAAAATTAGGATTAAACTAAAATATATGAACATGTTCAAGATACTTCATGCCTAAAAGTCTTTACATGTTTAAGTAGGTTTCCAAAGTGTGCAAAAATAGTTTGCCATATTTCCAGCTTCCGCGTCCACTTCTACCTTTGTTTTGGCCTTGACCGTATCTTACAAGATGATACGTGTAAGAGTATGTTCTCATCAAGTAATATATATACAAATTAGCTAATATAAACAACCCAGCGACGAACAGTCTGGGGAAGAAGTTTTCTACATGAATAAAATGAAATCATTACACGGAATGAAAAGAATTTCTTAGAAAGCTCAGAAGGTCTTATTTTTTGGTTGACTGGTGTTTGATTCGAGTCAATGCCTTCAATCAAGATGGGTTTACTGCAAACATTTCGTCAGAAAATAGTTTAATTATAGGATCAGATTCTTATGTACTTGCGTATTTGAATTATTTTCTTTCAAAATGTTAGAGATATGTCTCTGCATTGACTATAGCCGATCACTAGTATTTTTAATAGCCTGCATGGGTCTCAGCTCTGCCTCAAACCCCCGAGAATCCTATATTTATTGCAAATTGCTTTAGAAAAATATGATTTGCACATAATTCGTTTCCAAATGCAGCATATAACGTAGCTGATAGTCTATTGTGTAATAAAGGAAATAGATTGGTTCGCAATTTTAAGAACCGAACCGAATTGTAGGAAGTCGCAGATAGCTATATCGGGACTGATATATTTGAACTTAAAGTTCAAAAAAAATCGATCTGTTCTTCTTCATCAGTTCAACTATGAATCAACGAACAATTTAAATATTGCTAGTTGAGCTTTTGGAACGCTTTGAAACATTCTCAGGCCTAATTTATAGTTCAATATATACTTAATTTGCCAAACTTTAGTTCAGTAAAGCAGAATGCAGTACACGTCTTCACTCAATCCATAGATTTTGCATCTAACTGAATATGCGAAAGTCAAAAGGCTACATTTCTGCAGACAAAATCGATTACTATGGCTAGAGACTATTTGGATGTGCTCTACTGTCTATGAATATAAATTTAATGCCATTTAACCATAAGAGCTTAAAATTCAAGATCTGCTGAAATAGTGAAAATTGAAAAAGGTTGGATCTCAATCCAGATATAAATCATCCTAACTACTCTTTGTTTTCAATTTCTTGTGGTTTATGAAGTAAAATGTGGTTGCAAGATGAAATTATATGAGATAGAGACTATTGCTTAGTTTTTCTGCAATTTAGTATATAATTTTATGCGTAAAATGAATACAAACCACTAAATTACTAAAACCTCTAATATTATGTTATTTTCTAGTTAAAAAGAATAATATAATAAAATAAAAGATAGCGAAACATTTTTCCAAAAAAGGGAAATATTCATTTTGCTTTGCGACACGAACGTTTTTGTAAATAGATTCAATTTTATAACATGAACCTAATCAATTCAAACATAAATGTACACCGATAAATGCGTAAAATTATTAATTTGGGATTTTATTGGTAGTCAATACGTTTCTTTTATCTACTCGTATTTTTTTCCCCAATACTCGTCTCAAAAGTTTTACCAAAACTTTTGGTTGTCAAAATCTACTTCATTAATCTAAACATTTTGCTTAAGAGCCAATTAGGATTTGTAGATATGATTATTGTTACGTTAACATATCTTGCAACACTTGGAAAGAATCATGCAAAAGGAGTAAGCCGCAAAGCTCGTTGGACTTTATTTTCTTCTAGGCCTTCTCTTTCATTTAAGTAAAGTTTGTGTTATATATTTTTGATTAATATAGTACTATTTTCTTTGTGAATGGCTTCTACATAAAAGAAAGTAAATATTTATTAGAATATGAATTTGCATAAATCATATCTTTGCATTCAGATGATAATTCTACATTAATCGAAACATTATATGATCAAAAATAAATTCAATAATATGTAAGATAGTTTCTGGTAGTTAAAGCACACTAGTTTCTACCTATCAATCAATATAAAAAGAGAAAGATAATTCAAGATTGTGATAAAAAAACTTGGTGAAAAGCAAAAGCCGAAAAGTATTTTAAGAGTAGAATTATAAATGGAATGAGTTCTGTCATATCATGTGTCAAAATACCGAAAATATTGGTAATTATAAATATGTAAACAATATTGTTATGAGCGGCACTTTTTATTTTATTTTTTTGTAGGCAACGAAAAACTTATCTAATTTTGCCCAGGTGTTTCTAATTTCTTCACTTTTCACCTAATAAAGCGAATTAAATAGGCTCTTGAACTTCCTCTTTGTTCAAGAGCTGGAAATAACGCTGAATGAAACTAGATTTTACTACATAAAAATTTTTAATTCCTTGACTCTTCTATGATTAATGTAACCTATTTACATACTGAGTAATCCTTCGTATGATTATTCCTTTTTAGATGTAAGAGGTCATGAAAAAATAATACACGCAAACTTTAACATGAGAGTCGTCGAATATAACTTCGAATTGTAAAATTGAACATTATTACACGAAGTGAGACGAAAATAATTTAAGCTATTTATTTTGAAAATTAAAATAATAAGGAACTATTTATTATATCATATCCATCCAAAGTATAATATTTAGTTTTTGAAACTTTCATATTTCACTTACTAAATATCATGGTACTCTGTATTATTATGAAATTTGGTATACTATTTTTTCACACGTAATCATTCGAGATAATTTATCCTCTTTGATTGAAAGAAAAGTTTTGAAATTGACTTATTATTTGGGATTAATGCATTATAATTGACATACAAAGCAAACAAAGTCTTTCTCGGTATCATAATGTGTATTGTGGGGGCCTTAAGCATTCGTCTTAATCGGTTAACCCCTTAACATTTTGTATACAATATACCTGACTTCCGTTTTAGAAACGAGTGGCTGCGAACTGTAGATAGCTTCGTGTCAGGTGTAGTTTTCAAAATATAGAAGATATTCTGCCTTGATTCAATTTTTGGAGTAAACTGCATGTATAATTTTCCAAGGAAGTAATATAGTGAATAAAGGAACCCAATATCTGTTGATCCTTAATATTTTTTATATTTTCACCCGAAATGGTTTTTTTGTAATTCTTAGCCGTATGGTCCTGAATCAAATCAGCTCCATAAGATGATTCTCAAGAAGAACAATTTCATGTCGTTATGGAAAATTTCCTGAACTTTGTTGGTCAGATTCAGTACGGTCGCTTACTTCAATGAATAAATATTCAGTGAGGCTGTACAAATATATCTGTGTTCAAGTACTTTGCCTTTTTATTTTCTGTATAGAAATTCATGCATTCCTACTACGTCAGTTAAGATGTAGCGAAGTTTTTTTGCCGCACCTCTGATATAAATGAGATGACCCTATTTTGTTTTAATACGACTGTGTAGCTATTTGATCTTGACCAAAATATTTCTTCTTTGCTAAAAATCGGTTATTTCATCGCATGTCACTCGAAACCCGGTATATGATGTTTTCAATAGCTATTACTGTCCCCAAATTAATAGATGAACTAGTAAAAACCTCGCCAGCAGATCACAAAGTACGTGAATTTATCATTATTCGGCTCAATCTGTATTCAGTTTGATTTGAAACGAGGCTTAGTAATAATTTTCTTCAACAGTTATTATAACTATATAAATCTTTTTCCTTATTTTTGGCAGTTCTACCAAGGCACAAAAAGCATTTTTTGTTTCGGAAGCCAAATATTCAATAGTTACAGCCCAAAAATCTGTCACCTCATTTCATTCCCTTGTAACGTTAAATATCTGTAAACCATTCAGGAAAAGTACTTAGAGATGCCGAAGTTGAGTTTCTCAAAGATTTTGAGTTTTTGTTTGGAATCTCAGCCGTAATTAATCGAGTTTATGGGGTTTCCGCGCGTAATTTATCTATCTTTTTGAACGTAAAATAGAAAATCAATTTTCCTTCTGCGCTCAATCTATGATGAATTCATTTTTAAATAGGAAAACTCTCAAGATTGAAGATGTTATTTTGAAGTATTTCAATACCTAATTTGAAATTTCTTTCGTACAAATATACCCTCCGAAACCAATAGTTGGCGTTCTTTTCATAATACTCATTTCCTAGTTGTGTATGTGTACACATAATCAGGAAAAAGTACGGTAAATAGCGCTCTTATATGATATCAAATGATGCAGTACATCATTTAGAGAGTTTACATTGTCCAAAGATGAACATATTTCTCTGCATCATAAATAACTTCAAAGCAGTTATTTATCAGAATTGGATTTTTATGAAGTTATAATTTAGATTTATTTTTATATTAATGAAAAAAGAGTAGTGCTATAGCTCGAAAATTTTAATCGTTTCAGCATATATTTGGGCAATATAAATAGATATTTAATACAAAACTATTTGTTTTCATTTCTCCTCCTCCAGAGACTACACGTACCAGGTTTGTAGGGTGAAATTATTCCGTCTCCTCAATGTACGTGAAGTTTGGACATGTAATATTCCTCCTTTTTAGGCACTATTTGATACAGAAATCAACGAAATAGTCTTGTATTCCGAATTTTAAAATGAGTTACTGAAAGTATTACAAATTATTAAATTTGAAGGAAATAACATTTGAAATTTATTCTAAACTGCATACATATTTAGTGTAATGGAATTTTATTTGACGACGAAAAATCAAATGAGAGTAAAAACTTGTAATGGATAGATCTAGAACTACGCATAGAATGTAAAATTTGAAGAAATTTTGAAATTACCGAGTCACGAAAATGAATACATTCTTCGGTGGTATTCTGAATATTACTTATCTCATCTATGATGCAAGTCATTTCGAAATTATAATTGTTTATAATATGCATTAATGTGTACAATTTAATACTTGTAACAACTTATATTTATGTTAGCTCCCGATTTCCAGCCATTTTTATGGGTTTATTTGTACTAATTCAGTGTAAATTTATCGAAATTTGATCTGTTCTGCTCATTCAAATAAGCATTTTTTGCGTATTGTTGTTCAAACAGTCGTTCATAGTACATTATTATTTCAAAAGTGGTAAAATGAGTGCCCGAAATATGCAAAATTTCGACTAAAAGCACTTTTGGCCACTATAATCTCACTGATTAAATTCAATTTAGGTTCTGTGAGCCAACATGGCCGCTAATGTGTTAATTCATAAAAATATTCCATACGTCGATATCACATTAATAAAGCAAAACGGAGGATTTATTCCATGTTAATGCTGAAGTTGGTACTCCAATAACAAATATTATAATTTTGCTTAACTATTGGTTCTTATATAGTTTTGAAAAGTTTACGAACTTTATCTAAGTAGAAATAGCAGAAGATACTTATATGAAATATTAAATTATTGTAATATTGTCTACATTACAACTTACCCATTTACATCACACCGTATGCCGATATAAGAAGTATTACTGATTCCGTCGTAGTTTTTCTATTTATTTGCTCTGCAGGAGACCACTTGCGATGTTTATGATACAATAAGGGTTTTAAACACTTTACTTAAATTGCAAATTCATGGATTATATATGAATAAGTATTCGAAATGTTCTTATATCCTCAGAAAAATTAATATTATTAAATGTCTATCCTTAAAGTTAGATTGATTTATGTCAATCCAAAAATTATTAAAAATTTTATAATTACCCTTGGAGGGAGGCTTTATAGTTTACTGATATCATATTTTTGTTTCTCAAAATATCATTTTACTGTCAAATACGACAATTCAACTTTCTCGACTTATTTCAGTCCTTTTAATCAAGGAAAATTACGATTTTCCCTCTTTGGTGTAACTTTATGCTTCGTTTCAGATATTTTCTGTTCTACTCGTATTCATCTCCAAACAATACTCGTCTTTTCAGTTTCTCTTTTAGCAATAATCTGCGTCCGCTGACACATATGTCTCAGAGTTGAATTTTATAACTAGAAATGATTCAAACAAACATATTACGGTGTGCAAATAACATGACGTGGTAAAGCAATAAATTAAACTCCGAAGAAGCATAGCTTATCTCATCACTGTTGATACAGTTTTTTCTGTATGTATCAACATCAGGCTGTAGCACATCTGATATGATCATGTTCGCATCATTTGATATTTCAGCCAAAAAAGGAGCTCTTTTGATACATGAATGATCAAATTATTTCTGTCTCTGCATTAATGATTTTTGCGTAGTCAAAAGTATAACTACCAAAATTGCTCTAGAAAAATAAAAAGAGTTATATCTTAACTCTTTTTCGTTTGTGGAACATCATTAGGAGTTTCAGGGACATATGATGCTCGTATTTTTGGACCTTTGTATATCTTCTCTATTGGACCATTTTATTTACGCTTTATAAAATGATCCATAAAATTTCACTAGATATTTATTTCGATCTTCTGACGCTCAACTTAATCTTTATATGATCTTCGCGTATTTTATTCTGAAATAAAGATTATATACTCAATAAAGAAAGCAATGGGCCAGATTTGTGTGTGTAATGAAGGAAATGATAAAAAATATCTTGGTCATTAGAGATAAATACTCTGAGGCACAATTTTTCTTTAACTCCTGTTTCCGTCTCCACTCATATATGAAATTCTACTCATTACTATTGGAAAAATCATCTGTACATAATATAAGAACTGAGAAAGAGTTCTATTAGCTTTAATTTTTTCCATATTCGTATGAAATTCATCAAAGCTGTAATTTCTCCTGTTTAGGATGAATGCTTGGAAATGCATTACTGTAACAAATACTGATTCATTAGTTGATTCTTCAATTTTAGTGAAGCAGATTGCATACGATAATGAGCAGTTCAAAACAATTTATCTTTTCAGAAATGTCGAAGAGAGGGATACATATTTATTAATTTAAAATGAGATATCTTCTTATCTTATAAAGATTAATGGTAGCTTTTTGTACGTTTTCATGACTGGATAAGGAAAAATAACTATTAAAACTTACCGTTAACATTTTAAATACATTGCAACGTTTCAGAGTCTCTTATACAACCTTTAATCTTTTCAAAGGTAAAAAGTTTGAGATTTTTCCCTTTGAACTGTATTTAAGGATCACAAATCTTCGAAAAATATGGATGAAATGAAGTAGCAACCGACCATGTTCGGTTTCAGGGATATTTTCGGTATGAAAGGCTTAAAAGAACTACCACTAGTATTATCGATATAGGCGGACTAATTAAATAATTTTTATTTTATTTTGCTCCACTAATGTGACAAAAGAAATGGTCTGCAGTCGACTTTTTACTTTCAATCTTTTCTTGATGATCCTTATTTTATCTCTTTTCGAAGGAATATGGCTCTCCAATACTTGTTTATATGGTCCTCATAATCACAATTGAAGCATCCTGTAACAAATAGCGGTTCAGACCGAATTTTTTGTCCATAGCTTCTTCTATATCCAATACCGCGATTAAAATTTCCGTAATGACAAGGTCGTTGATAAATTATTCCAGGGGCATTTTACTATTCGTCAGAAGTAGTCCATGACCGCATGGAAATCTAATCTCTATTATTTTTCAATTTCGACTCTCCGTATCGGTGAAAAGCAGGCCAACAGCTTCCCACAAACTCGCTGAAATGAGATTGTGTCAGAAGCGGCGCGGCTCAACAACAGTTCTGTAGGTCATGAGTAGCTGACTGCAGTGTTTCGAACAAATTCTAACTTGTGCGGCTCTCTCCGTTGTGAAACGGGACCTTGTGGTGTTATTCCTTTATTGATCTCGTATAGTTTTCAAGTTCTGAAAGCTCATCCAAGCATTTAAAAGCATATTTCGACAATCGACGTCAATCTGTATAGTTTTAAAACGTTTTTGGTGTAATTTAGGTACTCGGTTCCAATGAGATTTTTCGCCTCTACGAACTCCTTTACTTCTATTTCGATTAGATCAAGTTATAAACGCTTAGAATTACAGCGTGAGAAGTTGTGAGGATAATTTTTCTTCGGTGCAGCAGTCAGGCCATAATCACGTGCAATTTTCGATATTCAGCAACATACTCTATCCAAGATTCGCTAAGATCTGTGACACTCTTGGTACTTGTACCGAAATCTATAACCGATATAATATGTTCTTTTTGCTTAAGGTATATTGCTAGAACAACAAGAGGGCCTTCGTCCTAAGGAGCTGATGGTTCTTGATTAGTAACGGCGTTAAGACTGCCTTTTCCCTTCTTCTTTCGATATTTCTTAGGCTGCAAGCTTGTGCTTATCATCAATGTAGAGATTCGGCAAGGACTGTTATTCTGCATGTAGCTCCATGGCCATTCAGCCAGTTAAAAAGAGCATTACAGGTGATAGGAAAAATTCAAATAAAAAGGGAGAATAATGTAGCCGGCGGCGAAATTTCAGCAACTTCTTCAACAACCTGGGGGCCATTCATCGATCTAGTTGGAATCCGACTCAGTAGGATGCGAAATTAGTTGATTTAAAAAATTGGCTAATGTTTAAAGCAGTAATTTGCACTAAATAAATACTGTATCCCCAAAATATCGAGTAGATATTAAGGCATTATGTTGCGCTGTAACCAAAAATTGGGAAAAATTGGGGTATTTTAATGATTGAAAAATAGTTTAGCCTATGTTCCAAAACGCATCAAGTAGTTCTGTCACAACTAGTGCTGTGCTTGCAGAGCTGGAATACCAGTAGCTGCGTACTGCTTAGTATTCTGCAGATAAGAGGAACTACTGACCTTGGGGGTGATGTCTGTGGTAAAGTAATCCCCAAGGTAATACTGGCCACCGAGTGGGATATTCGGGGCCATAATTGACCTTAACTTTCAAATATTAAACCACACAACATTTCCCCCCATACGGACGCTACCCTATTGTATTGTCCCAAAAGCAGGGAGTACATTTGAGTTGTTGCCTCAAACCACTGTACCGTATTGGCATCAGCAAATGTACCGTGTAAAATGTGTTCTCCTTTTAAGTTTCTGGTCTCCCCACATCTCTCTAATGAGAATGAAAAGTCGTCAGCCATCTTTGTTACACACCGCCTTTTTCACAAATTCCCCAGGCCCTTTCTTTTTCGAGCTCCCACAGTAAAGACACACTCTATTTTCCCCAGGTTCGACATGCTACTTCGGATGCAGATAAAAATTCTTGGCAGAAGTTAGCGGAGCACACCACATGCTATGGCCCACATCGACCCCTTGATGGGGGTCCCTTCTTCCATAAACGTTCAACACACCACCGCGCATAGAAACAAATAGAGTGTCCATCCCACTCACAGCTCTCACTCGTTATTTGTTAATCGTGCTTACGGTATGAGGCGAGGCAATTGCGCCCATGGTAGACTCGAGTGTGTGTGTCGCTTGGACGATCTGTTCAGGTTGCAGATTGTTATGACGAAGGGAATCTTAGTGGTTTTAAGCACTCTTAAACACAACGGCGCTGTTAGTCGCTACTGTAGATTCTAGGTCAAACGATGACCTTTAACAAGTTGATTTCCTTCTTACTTCTACATTTTACTTTTCTCTACTACCTTAGCAACAAAAATTAGCATATATGCTCAACAGATCTCTTCATCCAGCACAACAAATACTGAAAACAACTCAGCCACGTAACTAATCTTGATGCTGTGCAAACCTATCCGAAGAGCTAATCTGAAATGATTACACATGGATGTGTCTCCTAGCATGACCCCTCAGATTAGTCTTGTTTCAGTTTCATTCCCATTGATGAAGCGCATTGCTCCAACTTAGTTCTCCCTAGGGGCTTAGTCATGCTGTTAGCAACCATTGATATCGTGGGGATGTACTCTATCTTGATCATTCATTTGCTCACATAAACCCTCGTAAGGCGATATGATACATCAATGTGCTTGCTCCTCTCAGTGGTTGACTCTTCCTTGGCTATCCTGCTAGCCATTTTTTTCCGCGTAAATATCCACTGTATACAGCACGCTTCCAAAGAATTTAAGGATTTTTATCATCCAAAGTACTTCATGTGTAGCTTCTGCTTTTCCGATGTACTCTGATTCTGTGCTTGACGGAGCTACAACACTTTGTGGCTTTGACTCCCATGAAACTGCTCCACCCGCGTGGCAAAATGCATATCCACTTGTGGACTTTCTTGTAACATCACCTGCCCAGTCTGAATCTGTGTATCCAATTAAACCCCTTTTGTGTTTTCCAGAATAAACGATTTGATGGGTAATCGTCTGTTTCAAATAACGAATGATACGTTTTGCTGCGATCGAATGATCCAAGCTTTGATCACTATAATTCCTTGATAGACATCCAACGGCAAACATTATGTCTGGACGGGAAGTTACCGCTAAATCCATCAGACTTCCAACCAGCTCTCTATATGGCTGATTTCTTATCATATCATCATTCTTTCGCTTCAATGGCGTAATACCTGGTACCATGGGAGTCTTGGTCCCGTTTGCATCCGACATGCCAAACCTGTGTAGTATATTTCTTATATATCTTCTTTGGTCTATACTTGTGATCCATTTTTCTCTTTCTCTTTGTATGCTTACTCCGAGAAAATAGCTTGCGGCATTGAGATTTCTAATCTCAAAGCGTTTCCTGAACATTTCCTTGACTATTTGATTGAGGCTTGGCTTAATCCATAAATCGTCTTCTTAAGTCGCCACCCTTTGTTCTGCCATGAACTATACTTAAATTCCTTTTGTAACTTTCTTGGTACCTGAGGCGGCTCCAGGTATAGCTCCTCATCTAGGTCTCCATTTAAAAACGCCGTCTTCACGTCGATTTGTTGAAGCTCATAATCATTTATAGCAGTGTACCCCAGCAGGAATCTTACTGTTGAAAACTTCGTAACAGTTGCAAATACTTCATAAAAATCCACTCCTTGGACCTGCGTAAATCCCCGAGCAACAAGTCGAGCCTTATGTTGCAAGATATTTCCGTTGGCATCTTTCTTAATGCCAAAGATCCATTTAGGTCTTATCATTTTCTTCCCTTTTGGGATGTCACTTACTTCATAAACATCATGCTCTGTAATCGACTTTAGCTCTGCCCGTATGGCATCCGTCCACTCCATACATTGTGGACTGTTCTCTATCTCCTGCATGTCTGTCGGTACTTCGTCAGCATCCGAGTTATTGTTTGTCTCCTGTGCTGTCAGGAATGCCATCATACTGTCGTATGGAAGTCTGCCTGGTTGTTTCACCACTCGCCATGATTTCTCTCGTATGTGGGTTATTCATTATTATTTCTTATATTTCAGTGTCAGAGTAGCTTTTTTCAACATCCGTAGATGTTTTTCCAATGTACTGTCCATGAGATTTCTCTGTCTCTCTATTTTCGGTTCTTATCACTCTGCTCTTTGGACTTTTTTCGGTCCCTTTCTCTTCCATAAATGTCACGTCACGGGAAATTATCACTTTTTCCGTTTCAGGAACATATATTCTGTAAGCGTCGCAACCACTGAAGCCGACTTGTATTCCTTCCCATGTGCGATAATCGAACTTGCCTTGGACTTACCTACTTGGCTTTTTTAGATGAACCTTGCATCCGAAAATCCTGAGATTTGACTGGTCTGGTTTCTCAAACTGTATTATTTCATATGGGGTTTTCCTTCCAAAGGAGCCATGTGATGACTTAGTCAGCGATATATTCCTTACATAGTTCATCGTTACTATGGCCTTCAGCCCATTGTTTCATAGTTATACATATTGCTAATCGCTTCAGTTCCGATAAATGCCCCTTGCGCCATCAGTCAGGGTTCATTTCAATCTCTCTGCCCTTCCGTTCGATTCGGGCGAATACGGTCGTGTAACTTGATGCGAGATACCATGTATCCTCAATATTCGTTCTACTTCTTTCGACATAAATTCACTGCCCCTGTCATTACGCAGGTACTTAATCTTTCTCTTTGATAAATTATCCAGGATATTTATCAGCTGTTCCAGCGATTCTGAAACCTCCGAACGGTTCTTCAAGAACTTAATCCATGACGCTCCGCTCGCGTCATCTGAAAACGTAAAAATGTATCTTGACCCTCTAAGTGATAAGATCCTTGTCGGTCCCACTAGATCCGAATGAATGACCTCCTACACTTCCCTTCCCTTTTTCACTCTAGGTGGATGAGGAGCAGCTGTCTGATTCCCTTTGCAACACGCCGGACAAATATTTGAGTTCTCAATCCCAGTGCCGACCTTTTTACACCCTTGGCAGCTCCTAAACGGACCATGTCTTTTAGAATTTCTGTATTGTTATGACATATACGCCTATGCATTATATTGAAATCAATACTCTTTGTGGTCGTAACCATTGCCTATTTTTCATCTTGGTTTCACTGCATGCATGCCGAGTAGCTCACAAATTCTATGCTTCTGTGAGTTCCCTTTCATTATGGTCTCTCCAATCTCGATGGCCAACATATTATTCGTATTCGCAGAGTACTTTATATCTACACCATCACTTTGTGCCAGTGTCTGAGAAATCAGGGTCATCCTGATGTTAGGCGCGTACACAACTCTCTTCAAATTAATGTTGTTACGTAAGCCATCAATATCTTGTCTCAGAGTAACTGAACCATAGCCTTCTATATCCATATTCATACCTATTGCGGCAGTGTTAATTATATCATCATCCTGACTGAATGGTACAAAATCAGTAAAAAATCTCGGCGATTTGTCATATGCTGCGTTGCACAGCTTTCTAGAAACCATATTTCATCAAGATTCATTGTTTCCGTTGTAAAAGCAAAGCACGCAGATTCATTTCTTTTTTCCTTCATGACTACATCCTTCGTCTTATACATTAACCTTTTCATGTTCTCCCTGATTTCATTCGACGGTCTAAGATTTGATTTATAGTTTGACGACTGGGGGTTATAGAAGCATTTGGAGAATGGATGACCCTAGCTGTTACATCCATAGCATTTTTCTGCGAATGTATTATTTTTCTGTCCTCGAGAATGTCGCCTTCACGTCATAAAGGCCGAACTTCTCTCCTTTATTTACGTTCATCAGAAGACCTTAGTTCTTCTTCTCTTATCTCTAGTCTCGAGATTATTTCTTCAAATGTCAAATTAGGTGTGTTCTGCAACACTGCCCTTGTCAAATCATACTTTGGTCCAAGACCTTGATACAGAGCAAATATCTTATCAGCATTTCCAAGCTGTTAGTTACTCATTGTCAGATTATTCTCCATATCTGCAATCTCTTCTACAAATGAACGCATCGTCTTATTCTTCTTTATTTTCAGCTTAAATTGCTTACTTCTTAATGAATACTGACTCGCAGATGATTTACTCTTCTACATCCTCTCCAAGGACTCCCAAACCTCCTTGGGTTCGTTTTTCATTGCCAATGATGGCAGGAACTTTGTGTCCACATTCAACAATATCTCGGCCAAGCACTGCTACTTGAGCTGATACTCTTTCTTTTCTTCTCCACGGTATCTGCGGAGTCCTTCGGTAGAATATCCGTACTGATATCCTCCCTCTCTCTACAAACCTCCAAAGGTCACGAGCTTCTAAAACAAGCTTCAGCTGTAAGGCCCACTGTCCATATTTCTTATCAGTGAGCATCTCTATGGTGTACCGTATGTTATTCATAACGTTCTCTGGGTCCATAATCTGTTAGGGTTTAGGGATCTTAGTGTTTTTAAGCACTCTTAAACACAACGGCGCTGTTAATCGCTACTGTAGATTCTAGGTCAAACGATGACCTTTAACAAGTTGATTTCCGTCTTACTTCTACATTTTACTTTTCTCTACTACCTTAGCAACAAAAAATAGCTTATATGCTCAACAGATCTCTTCATCCAGCACAGCAAATACTGAAAACAACTCAGCCACGTAACTAATCTTGATGCTGTGCAAACCTATCCAAAGAGCTAATCTGAAATGATTACACATGTATGTGTCTCCTAGCACAGATTAGCATTGGTTCTGAAGTGTCAATGGCCCTTGCGATGCTGCTGTACTGTACAGTACAGTACAGAACAGTGAAGTACAGTGCAAAAAAATACATTTTTCTACCGTTGAATACAATCAAATACTGTACAGTGCACTGCCCGCCTTGAACAGCAGCCGCGAATAGGGCATTGTATTCCTGTTGCTGAAGTACTTTTTGTAACTGTGTATTTCAGGTGCCAAACGTAATTTCCAGGTTACCTGAAACTACCACGGCAATGCTCAACCTTGCGGCGATTGGACATTTGGTTTTTCGGTTTCGCAAGCCGTTCTATAACTAGGCGGCTTCCCCGCGGACCACAAGCTGTCGTCAACTCGATGACTGGCTCGGGCGGCTCTCGTCCTTTGCCGACGGAGGGACATTTTGGAAAGCGGCCAGGCGAGCAGGATAGGGAGGTCAACTCTTGGCAGCACAATATTTAGATGTAGGTTATGGTAGTGTACTGTACTGCGAAGTACAGTATTTTGGAAGAAAACAGTAGCCATTCGGCATCAACAGCACATACATACAGTACATGTAGGAGAAGAGAAGTTTAATGCATTCAGTAATGTCGTTAAGATGGCGTAGTGCACAGGATCGAGATGCTGGAAGGGCGGCGGTTGCCTTTCGAGGAGGGGCACTGGACGGAGGGCAAAATGACAGAACGCTGGGTGTGGGGCGGCGGTTACGAGGTTCAGGGTTGGGACGGCCACCTGACTTTCTATTGCAGCACTGTTCAGCTATAGTGAACATATACTGTACAGTACAGTACTCACAGTACTACCTGTGTACAATACACTGTACTATTCCATGTACTGTACTTTATCACTCAGGGATCAGCTGACCATATTTTTCATGCATTAAAAACACCCCAACTTTCCACTTTATCACTTTAATTTGGATGTGCAACACAGTGAAGTCGCTACAAAATTAATTTTGAATAGGGCGACTAAATTCTGCATGTTGCGGGGCAAAACAATTATGTTTGAGTTTACTGTACTGTACCATGATACCGTTCAAATACCCAGTGCAGGTTTTCACCTGAACAGCAATTGTTCCGGGTAAAACTCTAGCTAGGACTTTCTTAATAATTACAGTACTGTAATGTACGGCAGTGTGGAATGTACAGATCGAGTGGGCCGTACGGTGTGAAACGGACTCCTTTCACAAGGCAACATGCAAACGTGGACGGCCGGTTGGCAAGGGGCACGACAGAGAAATTGCTGGCGGGGTTATTTTGTAGGTTTTTTCAAATTAACGTTCAACGCAGGGAGAGTATCGCATTGGCGGAAATTTTTTGTGGGTGACGTGGACGGCATGCGGGCGGATGCGGCGAGCCTTTGTATTTTGTAAATAATATTTGCAAAGGAGAGGACGTGATTTAATTTCATTTTATACTGTACAGTAGAGTACAGTAAAGTACAGTAATGCCAAGAAATGATAGAAGCGGTTTGCAAAGCGAGGTTCTTCAGTCTCCCCTGTTTCCCAAATTGTGTCCGACGGAGGGCATTGATTTTCGCCAGCAAAGACCATACACGTGTCAGGCTGCAACGAAGCGCTATTCGCGCCACTTCAATCACCAACCCACCGCACACACCATGCCATCCTCTCTTTTCTCCATTTAAACCCAGTGACTGTAACCCAATTTACCGTACCTCTCTCCCCCAACCCCCCCCCCAAAACCGGCCAACACATACACCCAAACCCACCCATCCATCCATCCATCCCAACAATGTCCCACCTCCTTCCCGCCCCTCACCCCGTCTCCACCCCTCCTCCCCCTCTCCACAACACCCCACCCAACAGGTGGCCCAGTCAATGAACATCTCCTATCCCACCTTCGCGTCGGCGATGAACTCGACCTATGGTGGCCCCTCGACCGTCGTTACTATCCCGGTCGTATCGCCGCAGCATTGCCCAACGGGTATCATCGTATCGAATATGACGACGGGGACGTCGAGCAACTCTACTTACCCGCCGAACAATGGCGCTTTACTGGAAATGCAGCCGATAGAGTCACAGAGGCTTTGCGACTTGCGCCGAGACCGCAATTGAGAAAGAGAGAGAGGAGAGTTGGCGGCGATCGTGGTGGCGGGAAGAAAAATGCAAACCGGCGTGCCACGGGACGTCGGAAGTGACATGACAGGGGTGCGGTGGAGTGTTTGGTGGGTTGTGTGGGGGTGATGGGATGAGTGGGATTGGGGATGGGCTGTGGTGAGGTTGTAGTGTTGTAGGTGTGTAGGCGGTTGGTTTGCTCGTTTGATGTAAATTAGAGATTGGTAAAGCTGAGCTGCCCGAAATGGTCAACTGGTGGTGTGGTGGTGATGTTGGTGCGACTGATGCGAGTGGTGATTGTGTGTTGTGCTGGGTGTGGGGAGGGATTATGTGGCTTCCTTGTGGGTGGTGGTGTTGCAGTATTGTGAGAGGGGGAGTGGAACGGTGGGTTGAGGTGGCGGATGGTTGTTTTGATGTTTTGCTGCGCAAGTTGTGGGCGCGGTAAGATGTTTTGTGTTGTTCCGTACATTACTGCAGAGGCCATGTACCGGAATAATCTCGTTGATCAAGGTACGTTCGATTGGTCGCTTCAAGTTATGGGGTTTTCGCCGCAGAGTGAGGCCCAGGCAAGTGCGGAACACAGGTGAAGATTGGCACATACAGTACAGTGTACTGTACGAAATTTGCCTCTCCAGTACGGTATCAAACAATGTGGGACTGGTTGTCAATTTTTTTAAATAAAAAAACTGCTCCGGTGCTCGAGAAATTCTAGACAAATTAGATATGTACCGTAATGGAGCAAAAAAAATTACAATGACATTGCTCTGCATCATTAAATTAAATAAAAGTTTCAACAGAGGTCTCAGTCACAGGAGCCCTGTTGATGCTATAGCATCGTCTTACAGGAGAGATGTTATACAGTACAGTACAGTACTACGGGTACGGTAGATAACCAATGAGTAAATATCATCTTCTCTTCATTCGTGTCGTTCGCATTCCGTAATGGATGCCAACTCATACGCACAACGCCGTTTCCTATCACGTTCACCCAGATTTTTCCCTACTCTTCATGTGCATTACTACGGCAATGGATAGAAATTGTAAACCTATTGCAAATGCTGCAACAGCGATGCAACAAACTTGTAAATATCCAAAAATCGAACAACACAAGCAGCAGGCCCAACTCTAACAGCATCGAAATCCCGGTCATAGACATCATCCTATAACCACGGTCGACTGTCCTCCCCGCATCATGTTTTATGCATTCATTGCATACTTCAAGTTTCAAATGAGGCAACTATGGCAGCTTTAAAATGGAACATGAGCAACTAAATAGGTGCGCCTTTTCGGATCACGACTGTACAGTACACTACAATATTCACCGCTATTGAATGCTTTAGATCCCTTGCTGTTTCCGCCTTTGTCTATATTCCGAGCCATTGCCTCAATATCCAAAGGGTGCTAGATCGCTACGTTTCTGATCCGACTACAGTTTTAGCATACTGCACTGTACCCTCAAATGGATCTTGGGCGGCAAAATTTGGTAAATTCTACGCCACACCGTAGTACAGTATAGAATCACACCATGAGAAGGTAAATTTATGCTTGTTCGCCTCCCGCCTCCTTGCTGGTAGAGGAGGAAATTGGGGTGTTTTAATGATTGAAAAATAAGTCCGCCTGGTGGTGGAGTGTAGTCCCATCACCGCCTGCCGCAACCTGTCACGTAAATGTATATTACCTCCTTCCAAGTTGACAAGCCTATCTTTTCCAGTAAATAAACCACCTGTGTTACCCCAATTTAACATTTATTCCTCGAACAGTGCGCACCAGCTTATACGGTAGTTTACTAGTACCACTCCGATCCATAAATCGGCACATCATACTATCAGCTCCATCGGAACTAGGACATCCTGTTTTACTCACTTCTTGATCTCTGTCCCGTATTTTGATAACTACCACACCACCGTGCCAAACCTATCTTTTTAGATCTGCAAACATGGCTGGGATAAACAGTGGCCGGCAAAAAGTTTGCAGTTCGCATGGATCAGGTTTACGCAATGATTTCTACATTGCTTCGACCACCGGTACATGTATTTAATATGACATGCAGATTTGCAACACCAAATGGGTTCCAGCCAATCCATACATCTCAATACAGACAACCCTTTTTTTCCAGGTTTACGGTTGCACACTGACAACTGTAACGTACTTTTGCCATCTAGCCACCATGGTTCAAAGTTTTCTGTTGCGCTTCTGCGCAACAGGGTTTGACGTCCTTTATTTCTTCAGCTTTTGCACAGCAGAGGAACAAACCATTATACTCCATCTCTGCATCCTTTGCACCAAATTTGAAAACAATGTAATTGATGGCCTGTTCTTTTTTTAAAAGCAGCTTGCTCATAGGACATCCCCGTTCCGGATGCGTCTGGTGGCCAACTAGTTGCTGCACAGAGGAGACGTTGCTCGAACCAGAGACAGTTTACCAAACTCGTCCCGTATAATTGGGTACACCACTGATGCCCGTAATAACAAAGTTCCCATCAACGCAGGACTGCAATAGTAATCTATCAGCAACGCGGAAATAGCGAATGGAATGCAGTTTGAATATCACATCCTCCAAATTGATATTTCATATGACTAGTCAAGCTATTCTTCACCCCACTTTTCTTAGGGTTGCTAGTATGCCTAGTTGGTTCCTGACTCCTCAGGTTACGAGAAGCGATTATCGAATGGGATAAAATGATTACCAGATCGAATTCTGCGTTGCTGTGCCGAAAGAGAGGATCTCCTCCCACTGGCGTAGCTAGAAGGCCCAAACGAACCGAAATGAAGCTCCTTCAACGCTCTCCCGAAAGGGGGAGGTTTGGGTATTTTACTCTTGGAAGATATATTCGATCTACGCTAAGGTACTCTCGACAACTACAATCGACTCAAAAGGGCATACTGACACATTATTGAGGGAGGAACTATCAAATTCATGTCAGCACTTTCGCTAACCAATGTGGCCGATAGGTTTCCTTTGAAATAGGTACCCAGTTCCATCGCTATCGTCAATCTGTATGAATTTTAAAAAGTACCTTAAATTCATCCTGGAGAACCTTTCGGATTGAATGCAATCAAAAGGCTTTTGCATTCAATATCTTAACTCTTCTGACTACATATATTTCTTCTCATAGTAGACTCTGCCACGTGGCTTGAATGCAAGTCCATAAGCTTCATAACCTTTGCACCAATCGCAGTGGGCCAACCCCATTAACCCCTTTTCTTCTCTAGATATCCAGTATTGAAATTCTGAAGTGAAAATTTGAGCGTTCTTTGAGGCCTTCCAGTGGTTAGGCTGAAGCGAGATTCCATGTCCAACTTTCGGAATAATGTTAAGCCAAAGGGCCTATCTAACATCTCATTTGACCTATGCAAGTGATCATAATTTCTCTCTGTTATTCAAAAAGGTATTTGAATATTAACGATTTCTCTCACCTTTTCATTCCATTCACGGCGAATTTTGGTTATCCATATGTGATTTACTTGAACTGATCTTCTATTTTCTCAGCAAATATCTCATATACTCCTTTTCAGCTTTCAACTCTGCGGAGGACAACTGAAAAAGACGGTGAGGATCTTGTGACATTTAATTTCCTCCGATCACCTTCTGTGATTGGAATCAAATAATCGACAGCTCTAATATTTCTTTCTTGATAATCGCTAACTATATTTTTGAAAAACAACTGATTCTCTAAGAAGAGAATCAGGTATAAACTCTACAATTGCCCAGTTACAAGTATACAGATCATACCCAATCTTCAATGCTGCTTCCCAGATGTCTTGTGAAGATTCAGCAGATTGCTTTTTTCCCGAACGATTGACATTGACATAGAATTTCTTATATGAAATTTTGTTGTTCCAAACTGCGAATTATTTTTGATTCCTAGTCGATATTATAACCATTGTCCCTAAGAATGGGCACTTTAACATCAATCAAAGTTCTATCAAGTATGCTTGGCTTCTCTATTCTACTTTCCCCTGCATTTATTTTCTCCCATATTTACCTTTCTTTTTTCATCATTTATTCTACAAATATTATTTTACTTCAAAAGAGTCTCATTGGCTTTCATCACACGGCTTTTCGACTTTATCAACTTCAGAGCTATCCCTAGTGCAGAAATATTCCATCAACAATGAGCACCGAATACTAGACACTTTATCTTGGTTTTCTTGGCCCTATAAAAAGACTTTTAAAGGCAGTGATACTTGATCAAACCAAATAATTCTTTCAATTAGGCGATCATTTCTGTTTTTGAGTCACTTTAAATATCTTGAACATTTTCGAAGCAATTATTTTCTCCAGAATATCGGGCTTCTAATACTTGCGACCTACTAGAAAAAATTCAAACCATGGTTCCTTGTGTATAAGCATTCTCTTTCTGGTTCGTGTCTATTATTCGTGTTTTAATTTTATCCTCTTATGCCCTATCTCTACATTACTGATTTCAATTGTTTCGGTAAACTTGCTTGGAATACAACTTGAATATTCAGTAAATCTTCAGATGGTTCCGGATCCAAGTAAAGCGTTGTAATCATTCAGGAGATCCAGACACCCTCATTGACGCTGTTCAATAATATTATTTAGTAATTATTACCTATATTTCGGCTTAGATTGCGTCTATTGGTCGGGGTCATAGTGGTATAATTAAAGCCGACTTGGAATGACGTCATTGGCGGAGAAATATTTAACATTTTTACTACTTCAGCATTTTGACCTCTATGCACGTGGGAGCCAACGGTCTGTTTGTCAGGGTCAAGGAGTGAAAGGTGACGGGTGTCTGCAGCACCTGCAGTACCCAGTCACCGGCTGCGCTAAGCCGTGCTACATGGCAAAAAACATGGACCCATTCAACGTTTTCGCGTCGGAAGACCTGTCTGTCGTAGTCTTGGAATTGAACGAGGGCGGCAGTGAGGAAGAAGAAGAGGTGGAGAAGAAGCGCGGAGGGTCTCAGCCACCGGGAAGGACTTCTAACGTGAAAAGAGAGCACGAGCGGATCGATGAGATCCTGTACCGCCAGTATTTCAGCGAGAACCCCATCTACGATCACAGTACGTTCCGTCGCCGGTTTCGCGAATCGAAGCCCATCTTCGATAAACTTTTTTCTGCTATTCTTGCGTAAGATCCGTTTTTCACCCAGCGTCGAGACTGTACAGGTATGTTAGAGCATTCACTGTTCCAGAAGGTCACCGCAGCAATGCGTTTTCTTTCATACGGTGTAGTGTACAACTCAATGAACGATAAGCTAGGGATGGGCAAGTCGACCGTGCAGGAGAGCACAATGAGGTTCTGTGAGGCTATAGTATCGCGTGTTTTGGTGAATAGGAACTACGTCCACTGAACAACGAGGACGTGAAGCGCATAATACGTCAGTCGAACCAACGCGGTTTCCCTGGAATGTTCGGCTTACCGACTGCTCCAAGTGGAAATGGAGGCAGTGCCCAACAGTATGGCAAGGTCAATACTGAAGGAAGGAGAAGGCATCCACGGTCACACTCGAGGCGATAGCGGACGAGTCTTTGTGGATCTGACATGCCTTATCCGGCATGCCAGGATGCCTAAATGACATCAACGTCATTGATTCTTCGCCGTTGATGGAGATAATCGCGAGCAGGAAGTTCCCCCCCTTTGAGTTAGTCATCAATGGAGTGCGTCGGAACCAGCCCTACTGGCTTTGCGACTTCATCTATCTGAAGTGGCCGATATTTATCGAGACCATTTTGGAACCCTCGACGAACATGGAAAATCTGTTCGCTAAGCTACAAAAGGTAGCGCGCAAAGACATTGAACTGGTGTTCGGTGTGCTGCAGTGCATGTGGCACATCATCTCATCGCCGTCGCGGTTCGAGGCCATGGACTCCATGAAGGTTGTCGTGAATTGTGTGATTATTATTCACAACGTGATCGTGAGGAGCGCTTGTACGCGGCACAGGCAGCCGAAGAGGAGGTCACGGTAGGGATTGTTGTGGGTGCTGGGCGCGAGCCGATGTAGAAGGGAATGTTTCCGATGACTGGGGCAGTGAGCGACGGCGAAACACCGTGGAATGTGGCTCGGAGGTGTGCGTTGGAGGCGTTCAAGGAGAAGACGGAGCAGCACGAAATAACGAAACGGTTGATAATGGAGCAATCTTGAATCAGGACGGTAACGCATAGACACGCTCCGCGGGTAGCGGAAAGGAGGAGGGCTAGGGGCTGGTGGGTGTTTGTTTTATACCAAGAAACTATTGCAAAGTAAAATACCGTTCTTTTCGCTGATAATATCTCCAACTACTCGTTCGTGGTGTCGTGTGACTCCTCTGCAACCTCCGGCAACACGTCCATAGCGCTTTCCTTCTCCTGTTCTGCGTGCATATTTTCAAGTGCGGCTTTTTGGCACATTTTAAATATCTTTCTGACCAGCTCTGACTCCAGCTCCCCAGCCATTGGTGAACAGGAGAATGAGGTTGTCCTCTAACTCTTTCACCTGCTTCTTTTGCAGTTCAAGAGCAGAGCTGGCCAGGTGAATTTTCTTGTTCTCCTGCTCTTCTTTCGCCTTCACCTCCTTCGCTTTCGCCCCATCGATCGCTTTGCACAGCCCAGAGCTGCGAACCTACTTGCCCTCCTTCTTTTTGTTCATCCTCCATACACCCCGTCGTGTTCTTCGTCACATTTGAGGACACAGATCGACTTGGAGAATCGTCACAAGCAGCAGCGTACTTGGGAAGGACTCGCAGGACCTACCATGCCTCGAGGTATTTCAACCCTCTGCCCACGTCTTCGTTCGAGTTTTCACCTTCCTCTTGCTGAAAACGAGGTAGCGAAGCGTATGTCGTCGTCTTTGCTTACGCCGCTGAGCTTCATCGCTTTGAAGCTACCGAAGCAGCCAAAAAAGCGCAGGCACTGCCTCTGGATGTCCTTCACACGCGACTCGATTGAGGGTTTTTCCGGAGTGGCGCTTCCACGGGTTTGTTTCCCTTGTACGAACTGTAGATGCGAGAATAGTACGTCTGCTGGTTCTGCTTAATACCGCGATCGAGTCCGTCGACACATGAACGTACGCACGTGCAATGCACAAGTCCTTCTCCGTGCTGTAGTTCGAGCCGTGTTTCTTCATTTGGTGTCTGCCATGTCGATTTGTCTTCGAGGTGCTACAGAACGTTTGTGAGAATAACTGCGAACCAACTTGGTGCAATATGTGCTCTATTTTTCCATTTACTCCGCACGGAGTTACGGTATTCCCGCGGAAAGTATAGCTCACGTATATTTATTGGTGTGGGTGGCAAA
This sequence comes from Kappaphycus alvarezii, assembly GCA_002205965.3. Taxonomy (NCBI): domain Eukaryota; phylum Rhodophyta; class Florideophyceae; order Gigartinales; family Solieriaceae; genus Kappaphycus; species Kappaphycus alvarezii. Next base: position 424,217 of record NADL03000047.1, on the reverse strand, counting down.
GCGCTATTTGGGGGTGGTTCAAATCTGGGAAATTTAGCACTTCTATTTAGCATTTTATCCCATTCGCTCTTTTGGCGCCTGCTTGGTGGCTCTTGTATTTTTTGCCGAAGTGCTAAATTTTGATCTTTTGATCATTTGACCCCGACCGGTGCACGCACTGAGTCAACCTTACCAACCACTTTTTCGATTGAAATATATATCTTATGAGAATTCACATAAAATATTCTGAGTTTCTAAGGATACCTTCTGATACGAAATCTTAAGTTTCTTTCAACGACATCGAACACCGCATGAGAGTGTGAACTCATCTTTTACCATGTTTTTAATTCTTGAAAATAATCAGGGACAGAATTGGCAGCAAATCTCACTGTACTAACTTGCAGTTGTGTCTCCAGACAAGTTTATAGTGTACGTAATGTTTAAACTATTGTTCAATTTCAGACTCTTATTAAAATTTTACCAAACTAATTATATTTTTGAAGTCAGTAAAACTATGTTTAGGCGAATAGTATATCTCCAACTCCCTTGAAATTCCAAGATTGTTTTGCTTTACGAGAGACATATTTGACAACCACTGTATTATTTACTATAACTTTTCTCTATTATTTTGATTGATGTTCGATGTTTTGGGTATCAGTTTCATGGAGACTGGTCGTGTTACCGCAATAGAGCAACTCATATCCAAAATCTACGGTGACTAAATATTTCTCGGTATTTTCAACACTTTTTGAAAAAAGTCACTTAAGTATTTTTCATACAATACAAAAATATTAATTTGACCAAGATTAACTTCTATATTAGAAAACCTGAGTCCTTTCACACTACCCACTGGAGATTCTCCTTCCTGATTGAAACTAGAAAGCTTTTCTAAACCTTCTTCAAAGCAGTCAACGAAGCTGATACACAACAGCTGGAAGGCGTAAGAAAATGCATGTAAGGAGTCTCAGTGCAGAATAGCCAAAAACAAAAATAGGCGACGATATTGAATATACTTTCCTGCAATCCGGTTCTTTGTGCATAGATGTAATTTTTCCGACATATTGCTCCCCAGCCTAAAGATGGTGATTGATAATAATTAGAATCCGACCTAAAGTTTTTGATACGAATAAAATCTTTCTTTCAAGCCTTTAAAACCTACCAGTGAAGCAGCAGACAATTCAGGGAAGAGGTAAGCAGCTAGAGTGAACCCAAGCATTGACATCGATGGGTACTGAAATGTTTCATTAAGTGGTAGTACCGCTACTCAGTGCCTTTCATTTTTGTACGGATTTTGACACTTCGAAATTGCTTGTAAAACCCGATTATCCAAAGTACCTTTTCCACACTCCAAATAAGCCCTAAACTGTTTACACTAATCAGAAGCAATCATGTGGAGTGAAACAATGAAAATTAAGTGTTTACAAGCAAATAAATCTAGAGAATAAATTTATCTCTGTAATTATCCGTATTTGGAAGGTGCTACCTCGATTCGTTCTTCCGAGTAAAAGGGGTGATGGCACGATTGGCGCTAGTCTAGCTTTGGAAAAATTATATGTTTCCATAGTCATTTTTCTTAAAAAGTAGCGATAGTAAGCTCCAACTGTGCCTATTTGTTGACTGGGCTTTCAAATAGATTTTAGTTCTTAGAAATATTTACTCATTCACTGTATAGATCCGGAAAAATTGTTTTGTAGGACTTCCGACCTTCTTTTCATGCCCAATAAACCAACTGAACTCAAAAATTATCTTTTACTGTTATCCAGGAAACTTAAATTTTATTTTCAACCACCATATTTACCCGGAAAAGGTCTAACCTAGGAGACAGGAATTTTACAAAAATAAATTTGAAAGCAAAGATATCATGGAGCAAATTAAACTATTTCACAACATTTGAAGTCTTCTCTGGTTCTGATATTTTCGAAGCTTTCATGATTCTATGGTCCTGTAATTGCGAATTTACAAGTGAGATCTGATCATTTCAATTTTCAATTAAAAAATATTTGGAAAATGCAAGTCAGAAAGAGCGAGGCACTCTATATATGCCTAACAGGAACAATTTGACATATTAAAAAAACAAACTCCTACAATTTGCTTGAAATCCATCTATTAATTAGAGAAAACTGTGAAGATATGGTGAATCGCTATTTTGCCACCCAAAATAATTTCTGAAAGCCTATGCTCGATAAATGTGATCGAACTCGTCAAAATACTGATTTCGCACCGTGCTGTGCCATCTCCTTAGAAAAAAAGTTTTTGCGAACATCTCGCTTCCCAAGAACATATATACATTTCAATATTCAAAAAAAATTAATTTAGGATCTATAAAAATTCGGAACAGTCGTCCACTCTAAGTTTACTATGCAAGTATTCATCCTAGCTGCAATATAATCCAACGGCGAAATTGATTGGAATTGCCAATCTTGATCGAAAAATATCATTCGACAAAGATACATGAGCCTCAATTTATACAAGTTCTTTGCTTCAAACGTTCCCCTCTGTCCTAATTACAGCACATTTTCTAGATTTAAATGATTTATTCCCCTCAAGTAGGTAATTCATAAGCCAAAACTAAAGTTCTATTACTCGACTTTCGTGTTCGTAGCGACATTGTTCAACTTTCAACTCTGACCATCAACCACTGTCCACCTTTTTCTCAATTCGTCCCACCTCATACCACTATCACTTTTGATGCTTCCTTTCTTTTTTTAAGTGGATTTCGGTATTCATTTTCGCCATTTTCACACTACAAAAACTCTGAAAAAAGATTTTTCTGTTTTCCCTGCTGGTAGTTTACTTCTCTTGCGAGCAGAGTTAGTCAGATCTATACTTTCCAGTTCCAAGTATACTCGCATAAAGCAAATTCTCAACAATTTCTGTCTAATGACTCCTGTACTCCTTGCTCATCAAGATAAAACGGAAATCGAAATGATTTAATCCTTCAAATTTTCTCTTCTACCTTACACTCATTTTTTGTGCGCTAATTACATATTTTTAACAGTAAATCCTTATATATTGAAGATAAATCAAAGATTTAATGATTTTCTTCAACTTTCATCTCATTCGCGGAATATTTTGGGTCTAATGAAATTTTTACTGAGGTAATATTTTCTAGGAGGGTGAATGTACTTGTCTTTTTGGCAACTTAAAAATTACATTTTACCAATTGGATAATTTCTGAAATTGACGCGCATGATAGAAATGCAACAATCTCCTTAAAAATGCCAGCTACGAAGTTTTTCATCTTTTCAATGATCTCCAAAAAATTTTCGCGAACTAACAACTGTATTTTTGATATTGTAGTTTAGGTTTGTCAGAATAATATCCATATTTGAAGTGCAAAGACCCTACGCATCTGCTGCAGGGATCGATGGTCCATTAATAGTGGCTTATATTTTGTTAATATTTTAATAGTGGCTTATATTTTGTTAATATTTTCTTCATCTCTTCTCTAACTATTTAACTTGATTTAAATTATTAAGTCCTGCAAAGAATAGTGGTAATAGCCGAGTGGAAGCTGTCCTACTGCTTTTTCTGGTTATGACACTTGTTACAATTTATTTTTGCTCATATTAGACCCAACTAGTAAACCACTTACTTATAACTGTTTTGTGTAACTGTTGAGTTATTACTCATTTAATTGAAACCTTAAATGCACGGCGTAAACAGCTACGAAATATTTGGCTCTGTAGCTTAATCATTCGGATCACACCCCGTAACTTTCCCCCTCTCAACTCTGTGCACTGATGTGGCACCTCTACACCCTCTGGTAGCAACTCGACGCTCACGGTCCAATTATCCGCGAGGTTTCATGGCTTTTTTCCTTCCTTTCCCAGAGAGCACATAATGATTTCCCCTTGCACGGAGCGCTATGTCCGCAAACTGTGACGCTCCCCGTGGTACTCTGCCTAAGGTTATATTCTCTGAGGATCATCGCTTGTCAACATTGTAGCACTACGCACGTACCACGCATAGCTTTTCCCAGCACTCGACGCCCATGTCTTGCTTCCAACATCTCTCACCTTCTATCTGCTCTCATTCCTCTCAATCCGCCGAAAGTGAGCACATTTTTCTGCGTTAAAAGTTTTAGAATTTCGGAATACCAATTTAACCGAATTTATAAGCCTCTTCCAACCACCTTTTATAAGTACTGCAACTGTAAATGGCGGGGACTAGACTTTCGCTAGTCGCAATTTCAGGAACTGTTTCCAATCTTACTGGCGCAGCTATTTTGCTTCGATCATTTTAGAGATCTGCACCCGTCCATGTCATAACGATTCTCTTCAATAAATGTTCTTTATCCAATAATTTATGTTCATAAACATAACATTTGTTGTATAAACTAATTGCTTCGGGCCAATGTTTAAACTTTGGAAATTTCCTTGTTTCATTTTAAGTCGCTTGGGCCAGTTTTTTGATGTCTTTTTGATTACTATTACCACCTGTAAATTTCTTGGTATTGCTGCCCATTATTTCATTGGGTGATTGGTTTCCGTGTCCAATTGAAGAAATTAAAGCAATTGATTCTTCTGTTTATTACGATTGTTATGTTATACAGGAGTTTCTATTGGTTTTCATCAAGGGGATTATCGAAATCCTGTATTTTGTTTAATATGTCATTTTAACTTTAAAGTTTGAATTTCTTGCGGATTTGAATTTAATGTAAGGATTTCATCCATTTATATGTATTCACTTTTATCGACTGCAGGCCTTTTTGGTAACCTTGAGTTTCTTTAAAAGAAATGTGAGAACTTCTGGTGTTCTTTAACTGATTTGTGAATTTGATTTTCTATAACATTAAAAACACCTTATGATCTTACTTACTTTAACTTTTCACTTTAACAGACATTTTAGAGTGCTTTGGAATGTACTTTGACTTTTTGGGGTTACGTAAACGTTTAAAACAGCTCGATCCCAATTTTATGTTTTAATACAGAAATATAGCGGTAGTTAGGGTGTCAAATGGTTTTAAGTATACACATTACTGATCAGGTTTGGTTTTTTGTTGGTATATCTCAATTATTTGTGCTTTCTATGTACAAGTCTATCACCTATAACTTCACAAACTAGAGAGTTTGAACTTGTTTTTGAGGAGCGTGAAGTTAAACTCAACATATTCTAAACTGATTTGAGTCAAATAGGAATATCACAAAGCTATATGAATTCTAATTACGGTAGAAATAAAAAGATCCTAACTTAGATCGATCTATGGTCGGAGCTTCGAAATATTATTTTAATGTATCATAATAGCAAAGAGGATACAAAAACATAATGAGAGTTTTTTACTCTATTCGTATTTAGTAGAGCGATTTTGTTCTATTATTTTCGTCTCCGTGATATATAATTAATTCATTCGCTCGCATGGAAAATTGAAACCGCGGTGATGACTTTTTTCCTTTTTTCCTTAGTCTTTGCGAATTAAAATGAGAAACATTTCAGTGAGGTGGACAAATGCCTCTTATGTGCTGATCTCCGCGCAATATTTTTGTTTTTTTCTTCAATAATTATATAAAGAAGGGGTTTTGAGAAAATAGTTCCGTCAGAGTAGTGTGAATGTCTTAAAACTTAAAAAATCTACGTATCTATTCGAACTTATAGAAAAGTGTACACTGTTGAGAGTTTTAAGTAATTACATTAATTTTACGGGCATTTATTTCAATTAAGAACATTTTAAATGATTGGTTCGATTCATAGGTTAGCACAAAAGGCGACGTGCAGATGGATTTCCATCGGCTCTTTTGCCAAATATCATAATATGCGACTCAAAGGGTATAGATATCAATAGGTATTTGATATTATTGCAATAACTCTAAAGAACATTAATTCGGAATACATTCGTTCCGCGATAATTGCATATTGACGGTTGCTGGTTTCTTATACAAATATCGCAATTATTTAATTACTGAGCTGTACGATATACCTAAATTCACACGTGTCACACATTATTAGTTTCAAATTTTAATCATCAAGCAAGTCAAAGTACAGTACTCGTCCATAGTAGTTTGAACGGCATTGGATGCCTTTCTCTCTCGAAGTGAGCGCTGGATTCTTGCCAATACGCGTAATACGTTCGAACCATGGCTCAAGCATGGGTCAGCCTCAAATACCCTCTCCAAAATGATACCGCTTTCAGCTGCTCGACATCTGATGAAAATGGAACACTAAATGTATCCCCCAAGCTCTCAATAGCTCTAGAATACTCAACTGAGGCCTTCTCAACTTGGCCTAGCACTAGAACCTCTTCAGTAAACTCCTCAGTTTGCGTATCCCTATCTTCGGCGCATAGAATACTGTTCAAATGCATTTTGTTCGCAAGGACGGCAAGTTGAGAAACGAGATCCTCAAAGATTCTTGCATCCTCAAAAAGAACATTTTCAACCGCAGGCAGCAGTACCGAATAGTGCTTGTCTACAAAAGTCAGTCTATTGTGCTTCCAAGAATTGAGAATAATATTAGTAGGCAACGTCTCCCACACCCATACAAGCCATTTCAAAGCCATCAGCTGATCGATGTTTTTAAATATTTTCGACGTTCTCGTCCGATAAATCCAATGCAAGCTCTTATTGTCTAGCCCGATACCTCTTCTTCATTGCAGCTATGATTCCAGTTTCATTGGTTGTAGCCTCGACGTAGAACTCGGAGAAAGAAATTACACTTCGACGTTTTCGGTATCAGGAAGCGAGCTCAGTCTGCCGTGTGCGCTGCAGTTGTCAAAGAGAAGTAATATTTTTCTTTGGAGCCTAGTGCTGATGAAGTCACTGAAGCTATGGAGCCAATGAAAGAGTATACTTGAAGTAATCCAGCCACGCTTGTTATGATCATAGTCGAAACCCAACTCAGGGCCATTATTTCCCTTGAAACAACGTGGCTTGGCCGCATGGCCAATTATCTCTAGTAGTATCTTCTCTGTACCATTTTAATTTGAGTAAGTCATGAACATAGATCTGACCTTTTCCTTTTTGTGACCAGCGATTTGCTCCCTCGCAATGCTTTCGTCTGGAGCCATGCGATAGAAAAGTCCAGATTCATCTGCGTTGAAAATTTTCTTGATACTGTACCCTCTACGTTTTTGCTTTACCTACGGAAGCCTCTCCTAAATGGGTTCCTTATTATCATCGCCCCTCTCCCCATGGTGCCTAAACGATTTAGTGTTCCAATGTTTCTGGAATCTAGACAGCCAACTTGTTGAGAAAGACATGACAAATTATTTCTCTTCGGGGAGATTCTTGCTGGCGACTGCAAGCATGCAGGTGGCTTTGCTGCGAATTATGTAGCCGTTCACAGCTCGATTGGCACTTAATTGTGCCATCATCCATTTAAACACGGCTTCTTTAATGTGCTCTGCTTTTCTGTTCATGTGGCGCTTCTTGATATCTGGTTGAAATGAATGGTGTTGGGCTGGAAGTTCAGAAATCGTGAAATGGGAGCTTGTGTGGGGGCCTTGAGGATGTTGAATTCTTTTTGAGCCCAATCCCAAAGGACGATCTGGGTGTAGGTTTCATGTTCTGCTCTGCGTCGTGCAGCTTGTTTGCAGACCAAAGCCTTTTGGACTATTGTGACGGAATCTTTTTTCATAATCTTGGAATGTGAGTTTTGGTCGAGAGGGAAGGTGGTGGACATTCCCAGTACCCGTTGTGTCATAGAAAGCAGTAGGTAGTGGGATTTTTCCAATTATCTTCCACGAAATTCCCAGGGTCCACCACCTGATAATAGAATCGGCATACAGTTACTAAGTAATGTATAAAAGTTTAATTTTCACGATAAACTCGCATTTCCCAACTTCGTATGCACTTTTTGTATACAGTTATCGCTATTATGAAATTACCAGTCATACCATTATCGCGGACCGACTTTAATATGCATAATGTTCACAGCCAATTGTGTTCATGAACTCAATTTACGACTGTTTTAATAAAACTAATGAGTTATTGAAATGTTTCATTTCACGGAAAACGGGTTCCCTTCATTAATGAATACACATTAATCCTTTCAAGAAAGACATATTCCTCATTACTAGGCCTTTATAATTTTCATTGTTTACTCACTAATTTTCTTCAGTACTTGTACAGGGCCACTAAAATTGACTAGTTTTGGAGCGGAAGGTAAACATCTTCATGTTGCGGGCTACGACCCATTGCTAAAGCTTCACACGTGGACCAAATGGTATAGCGGAGCTTTTGATAAAGCTGAGAGGATACCCTCGCCTTAGAGCTTCCGATACGGGCCGCGATGGCAGCCGCATACTCGTCGACAACCATATAAGTGGTCTCCGATCGGCGACCCAGGGAATCAAAGGATAGCGGGATAAACTTCCATCCGAGTTGCCGGCGTCCAGGTGAAGCATAGCCAGGAATTGCGGCGATTTTGGTCGCAAAGTGCCCCATTTTTCGTCGTAACCCCGCATTTGCGGTGGCGCGCACTTTCCGGGCTCCCTTGGATAGGAAGCATTGTTGGAAAAGTGAGAAGACTGTGATGCCATATGCAACCGGGAGAAGGGGCGTAGAGTTTTCCGGAGGGGTAGTCGGGTGGACGAGTTTATCTGCAGGTCTGGCGTCCAGTTCGGGAAGTGAATACGGTACTTCGTAGTGGACGGCAGCTCCAGTGGCTGTGAGCACGTCTTTGCCGAGCACTTTTGCCACCGCTTCGTGGCGGTTCTTCCGACCGAGACCTTTGTTACACAGTTCAGCGGCATGGTCGCCGAGGTGGTCCATAGGCGCCTTGCATTCCACGCAAAGGAGCGGGCAGTTTCGTTGAAGACGGAACTCCTAAGTGGCGACGCAGAATCACCGACCACACATCGTCTTATATGTCGGTGAGCACAGACTGATGGGCAGTGAGGAAGGCCGCAGCAGGTTATCCAAAAAAGCGGTACGGCAGATGCGTTGACGAATCTAGGGTTCTGAGTGCGACGAGGGGTTAGGGAATCGCGACCAACCATCAGGTCTTTAGATGGTACAAAAGCCTAATTACCAACAAGGAAGATTGAAATTTTTAATTTTGATTCCACGGGGTGGAAAATATGTGTCTTAAACTCAATCTCACACTTACAGAAGAATAGGAGAATCTTGTCATTGGTATTGATACTTTGTTTTGAGGTTTCCTAATTTCCGTATCTTTGTGGAGGAAAGACAGATTTTACTACTAGAGATGTCGATTGATATCCATCAAATCATGCACTGTAGATTTCCACATTTCTGATAATTTAAGGCTGTATTTGACCTAGTAGATTTTTAATCACTAAGAATTTCTCTGTTGCAATACTATATAATGCGTTCATATGTTCTTTTTTATACTACTGAGGTAGTTCTGGGCTAAACTATTTGACTAAATCCTTCTTGATAACTTAAATCACAACTAAGATTTAAATGTTTCATACTTGATTGAATCAAAGAACACGTTTCCTGCACTCATTTATTTATGTATGTACAATTGGTCCTCACCAATAATACTTGCGTGAGCCCTTAATTACAGTATAAGTAGTGAATACATATGCCATCACAAGAATTAACACCTTAGGCATCGATATTTGATTAAAAGTGGTCTTGTAAATTATTAAAATCACTATAAATATGAATTGAAAGCCCACCCGAACTGGAAGCCAAGAGCAAATAGCAATCGTTGTTATATTTATATTCAATAATTTATGGACTTCAAAAAACTACAATTTTGTATTTTATGTCGCTTGATATTCTAATTATTGAGAGGCCTCTCATATTCTTCCAAACATTTATATTTCTTAACTTTTACAACTAAACATCTATAGACTCAAATTTTTGCTCTTCCTAGTAAGGATAAATAACCCATTCTTCTAAAGTTGAGTTACATTTTTTAAAAAAACTATTCCCAAAAGCGAAATAGCCCTAACGCACATTAATATTATTAAATTCCAATCTTTTGGATAGAAAATAAGTGACTTTTTCGTTCCTGAGCAGCAAAAGAGAGAAATAAAATCATTTTACAAAAATATTTTCTCAATTTAATCATAAATAAAGCTGATAATGTTTTTGAGGAATTTCCATCCTTAATAATTCAATTAAAATAGTTGGTCAAAGTAGTAATATTCGTCGAGGTATCCCATCAGCTGTTTTACCTTAACTCTACTCAACTCTGAGTTCTAGATTCAATGAAGCTTATACATGTAAACCTACGCAGCCATAAAGAGATTTTCTGCTAGTTCGAACCTAGAGCTCAAGAAGTATAAAGTATTTACATTTTATTTATCTATTTAAACCCCGTAACTTCTAACAAAATGTTGTCTTTTGATATTCTATGCATTTGAGAAAGATTTTTTCAATGAATTAAACCATTTTAAATCCAAAATACCCACCCTACAGTACAACAAATTTTGATTGAAAAATCAGTCTTGCTTTTCAACCACTCTAAAATTGTTTTGAAAATCAATCTGTTTTGTGCAAAATGCCGTATTCGCTAAAGAAATCTTTTAAACGCGAAGATTAATGGAAGAATGGGTCATCAATTCGAATGAATCGTACGTAGATTCAGAACACTATTTGGCATTCTCCGTGGTCTTGAGCTCTCGATCTTGTCCGACAGATTAATGAAATAGGCTTTAAACTCAACTACTAAAACCAGTGTACCCCTTAATACATTAATATCTCTTTACTAACCTTGATATTAGTTTTGCAGTTACACCACTTGCAACTCGCTTTTTCATTATCTAAAAACTCTTCTTATATGATTACAAAAGAATTTTATACTGCCGAATTCTTAGTCTCCTCCATATTATGATTTTCAGATATGAACAACAGGCTGATTATAGGAGGAAGAGTAAATTACATTGAATCTGCTAATTTTCGTAGGAAGAAGCCGATTGAAGCTAGTAGGACTCTATTCTACTTGTTTCAAAATTTCGTTGCTCATTATTGCAACAAAGAAACATGACTGGCCCTTAGAATGTGTTTGTAAGGAAAACTTCCCTCAATGGGTACTCAAAGGCGAAATTATAGATTCAAATGTTACTAATGGCGGATGGATATTCATATGATCCCACGGTGTGCATCTATCAGATAAAATCTCATTTGTGGACAGGAAACTTCAGACCAATCTGGAATCTTACACCTGAGTTAATGGAAACAAGAAATTGATATCCGGAAAATTTGACTGGCAATTCTTTTAATGCTCTCCTGTATGGACGTGCCTCACGTGACTTGTCTCCACATAGGAATTGCGTTGATCTATTCTAATGGATTGCCGGATTACTGGCCTCGATTACCTTTCTTTATTACTTGAGCGATATGCGGAGTTTTTTTAGTAAGAATGCGCGAATTTGGGAGTCGTATGAACTTGCCTTGAAAGCCATGTAGCAGAATCTGTAGTACAAACAATACATTTCTTGCGGTAGAGCACAATTCGCCCGATAAAGCGCGTGATAACGCTTTACAAATTCTCCAAATCCTATTGGCAATTGCGCAGTATAGTGTTATTCGAAATATGTAATTTTACTTCCACAAAGCCTCTTTGGGATATTTTTGTGAATAGTTCCCATTTTTTTTCGTTAAAAACATATGATCTACAAGCCGTCTAGAAGAGGGAGCTAATTTCATCTTTAATTGGAAATAGAATCGGACAAATTTTGATTGCTTCTTAGTTTCTCATCCTAGTTCTTTATCTCTTTGTCCTCTCGATTACGGAAGCAAATATTAGGTACAGTTTCGAATCCCAGTCGATAAATTACTACAATTCGTTTTAATTGAAAGATCGGTAGTGATTTAAATGGAATTATCAGATGCTCTGGATTCTATAGGAGGATTAAATCAACCGAAAAGTAGATCATTAATGGCTGCACTAATTCATCAATTCCTGTTTCAGGAGTAAGATATACAGACTTAGTTTTGCTCTTGATAAATTATATGGGTCAAATATTTACAGGTTTCCAAATCCCCATGATTTTTTCTTAAGCCTTTGGAGCAACGCTGTAATTGGTAAGACGATTTTTATGGTGACTTGTCTCGTTAAGAAAAAGTACGATGGGATCAAGTTGACCATTTACTTTAGTTTATGTGTTTTGGAGATAAAATTGAGCTGGGCATCCATGGCATTGCAAGTTCTGGGAGCTGATTATAAAAAAGAGATGTTTGGGTGTCTACTGTCTAGAGGAACTGACGGCTTTTTCCAGAGAAGATTAAATTTTATGCATTGGAATTAGTTAAGGTGTGCACTACTATGAGAATGGAGAAAAGCCAGTCGCAAGACTCGCCGTATTGGGCAAAACGTCTGCTTCATTTTTCCTTGATTGTTGATACATATTATCCGTTTGAAGTCTCCGTGACTCTGAGATGTTTTCAAGGTCTTTGATCTAGGTAAACAAGTAGAAAATACTTAATGGTTTAATGCTTGAAAATAATGTTCTACTTTTCAAGCTGGAATTAAGGGCTAAGTATGCTAAAGGTATTAAGGAGCAAGATAACTATGACTTCAAAAGAGGTGCCAACTTCGAGGCTGAAGTTAATGCATGTTTGGCGATATTAAGGAAGTTTTCCATCCTTTCCTTGGCAATAAGTTGGAGCTGAATCGAAAACAGCCGCGTATTTGGACTATAAACGGCTAAAATGGGTAACAGTGTTTAGTTACTGTGAGACTTCAGAGAACTGAGAAATAAGGGAGTTCGGAAGAAAATAAGCACCTGTTGGTGGTGCATTTTTTGAAATTTTTAAAATTTTCTGAGCTTTCAATTAAGGTCTTCTAATTTTTGCCTAGGCTATTGTTGGCGATAAGAAGTAATCTAGGAAAGCTGGCCGTTGCAACTGCTTAAAATTAGATGTAGAAATTGTTTTAAATTTAGATTATAAAATTGAAGTCCTCTCAGAATGTAGTGGCTAGAGTGCGTTGAATTAGGGTATGAATGGAAATGAAAGATCTACGGGATCGGAAGTTGGCGGCTATATGATTCATTTGGGTGATGCCTTGGGTCAATAACTCAATTGTCAAATTATAATTAAGGAGACTCTTTTCGTAGATCATGCCTTTATATTTTAGAAATGGAGTACACTTTTTCTGGAGCTGGAAGGTTATCATATATTTATTCTTCAAACGGAGAATTCAGCTGCGGACCAAGTTTAAATTCTTAACTTTGCTAGAGTACAGAGAACGATGTCAATTAGACACTTACACGTCACTGCGTGAAAAGAACCCTTGAGTCTTTAACAGCAGACACGAAAGACATTTATTCGATCTATACTATACACTAATCATCCAAGTAGGGCAAATCAGTCGACTTACATGAGCCAACATGGCATAAGAGGACCGTACTGTAGCCTTTCACAAGTACAGACCGAACATGTAGTCATTAGCATAGCATATAGTACTTAAGATCAGTAGAATACTATTTGTAAATGAGAACGGAGAGGAAGGAAGAAAGGTAGAAAGCCAGTTCTGACAAATATCTTGCAAAACGATTTGCCGGCCCAAGTTTACTGTTGATACCCTGGAACTATCAACTTGTCCCCTATTGATTCATTCTTGAAGTCCTACCTCTGTCGATTACTCCGGAAGATCCTGTCTTCCTGAAATAACGAAGATATAGGTACCTGATCTTGTTGATTACTCCGAATTATTCTTTCCCTGAAACAACAAAAGTTAAGGAGAAGTAATGTCGTTCTGCTACCCTGAGATTTCGAGAACTACGAATCCCTGAAGCACCGAGGTAAGAATTCAAGCTCTTGGACCTGAACACACTAAACAAATCTATCTATCATTCTGTTTAGCGACAAAAGATGCATATAAATTCGGAATTCATGGGCCAAATTTATTATTCAATGACTTATAGTGATTATAACGTTCCCGTTACTACACTTAATACACGTAAGGGATGATTTTTGAGTTAGTTTAATGCGAATGGTATTTTCATACGGTGAAATTTCCATTTAAGTGTGCATTGTGGCAGAAGAGGAGGAAGCACTACCGTGTAAATTGGCTTGCTATGGAACGGCGACTAAAAAGTTGCTGCGAGACCTTTCAGCAAACACGCGGCGTTCGAAAAGGCCATTAACGTAGAATATCGTTTCAGAGGTTGTCCCTGACCCTGGGGGGTCCTTGGCATTCTGAAAGACTCCTTTACTCGCCAGCGAAACTCCTTTTCCACAGAATGGTTTCCTGAAATGCTGTATATCTATGGGGACAACTTATTGCATTGTCCATATGGCTGTGAGCGCAGTGCTCGCCATAACAACCAGTGACCCTTTTATAATTACCTGGCAAGGGCAGCTCGGCTTCCATACAATGAGCCTCGTATACACTGCCAACATAGGATGAGGCGGAATATCAAGTCGATTGGAGCCGCTAGTTGCACGGACTATTTCAACTAACTTCGTTAACCATCTCGCCCCCTCCTTTGTCAAATTGAAGAGCTTAAGGACAATCATGAGCCTCAACTCAGTCCACGCGAAGAAGAGGCCGAACTACCAAGGATTGGTGGAGAAAAACTGTCAGAAGATGATATTCTAGGAACAGATTATTTCAAGACGGAGATGTTGCAAAGCGACAATAGTGTTGCAGAACGATTGTTTTGAGCGAGAAGAGGTGAATGGATTCAAATGTTAAGTGGCTACTAGTGAGTATAGAAGGGGCATGTTCTACCACCTATGCTCATGGACCAACGTAGAATAAATTCTTAGCGCAGAAGTTGACTTTATACCTCTGGAATACTTGTTTCTGTCCTTGAAGTTGCGTCAGAACTTGCTTGCTCTCTCCTATAGGAAGTGTTTTATTCAGCTTAGTGTACTTATAAAGATTTTTTGGCTACCTCAAAGTTTCAAACAAACGAACTAAATATACCATAAAATACATTAAAATGAATCTTGCAGACGAAAAAGACTTACAGGAGATACTATCAGGATACATATCTATTTTTTCCACACTCAATCCTCGTCCTCGAGATAAAAGTCAAGAAATTCCTCCAAAGTATTTATATCCCCCATGCAGTCCCTGAAATTTCCGTCGAACGGCCCAGAACGATAGACAGCCTACTAAAACATACAAATACCCTCCAACTTTCCCCACGACCCTAAACCTCTTCCTCATCCCCACAGGAGTCCTAAATTAAGACAACTCCCTCACTCCCTTCTCTGTCCTCCACAGCAGCTCCCACACGGCTGTACACCAGTGGCTCCAATGGGTCCACGCAAATACTTCTCATCTTCAGATCCCTCCATATCCACTTCATCCTCCTCCGGCTCTTCTGCCTCTTTTTCTTCCGAATTCCTCTGCTTCCGCCATTAAGTGACAGCTACCCCACTCCCAAACGCATTCTACGTCCATCCTTCTGCTAGAATCTGTGTAGTCAGTCGGCCCATTAGACATCGACTGTAGGATTTTGATAGGATAGTGGGTCCAGACTGATTTTGCGATTGTGTGGGACAGGCAGAGGTTGGTCATGTTGAGAACGAAGTGGATGAGCCAATGGAGTGGGTTTGGCAGGTTTTTGCTTCAATGACATTGCTATCGAACTTTATATAAGTTAATTTCTTCGAAGGAAGTGCGGAAAAATGCGAGTCAATATTTCAGCTTTTTAGTTTGCAGGCATTTGAGGAATAATAAAAAACATCTGCTTGACAACACATCGGAACTCATTTAGAAGACGAAGCGGATCACGAGCAGAGAGGTTACTTTTTGAAAAAAGAGGACCAAAGCTTCAAACATTAAACGGAATCGTACAGTGCGTTTTATTCTATAAGGGAAAAGATTGTACGATATCTTTTTGTTGAAATAAATTATAGCACGATTGGTTTGAAGTAAGAGAGGCACGAATTGATCTCGGGATGAAGGAACAAGGATTGCGGAAAGGACCGGTTTCGTACTACAGATTTCTTGCTGAATTTCGAGAGGAAAGAGGGCTAGTTCCAATCTCCATCCAATCCTCGGAGGCTGGCATCCGGCATCGTTCTTGGTCGTCAAGGAACTTGTGATAACTGTTGCCAGTCATGCGATGAAGAGTTTTCGAAAGTGCAAGATATCATTCTACAGCGACCCTCCGCCGTTTCAATAATCTCCAATGCGGTTTATTTGCTTGCTGGTCTCCCTCTACTTGCTGGTATAGGGGAAATGTTTGGGTTTTTCTAATACCCCCATTCTGTTTAACACACCCATCACGAAGAAACGGAAATACCAAGGAACTTTCTTCTGAATTGTCGTGTAAAAGTAGCTATTTCCTGCCCTTACTTAAACGCTGGGAAGATAAAATCCGGTTGCGCTCGCAGTTGTCAACGAATCTGAGATAAGTGGGTAATTCGGTGCTTAGCTCATTAGAAATGTGGGACGACTACTTTCCGAGACTGGTGATGGGTCTGTGTATTGGGATAGATGGGATACATTTTTAAAGATTAAAACACCCAAACCTTTTCCCGTGAATTAAAAGTTCTGAAAGGAAGGCAGAGTCAGGTGAGACTATCTCACAAGGTTGTTGTATGGCCAGCCTTAAGGTATGCTGCGTTGGACAAATCTTTGCCGCAGCGTTCCTTGCATGAGGAAAGATCGCACCCACCAGAATTTCTCCATGTTTGCTTGGTGACGTAACTGTCCACAACTGTCAGCACCGCGAATGCGTCCGGGTGCCACCCGAAAAGAGGGGGAAGGTTTGGGTATTTTACTTTTGGAAGATATATCCGATATCCCACGGTTTTCCAGACAACCAAAATCGACTCATAAAAGATATGTAGACACATTAATGTGGAAGTAACTACGCTCCCTAAAAGGCTACCTTCAGGCCAGCCATCAAGAAGGCCGCAATGGACATGACGGCTGCTGCAGCGAACCTTTGCATCGAATCCCACCGAACATTTCCGTACGTCTCCTATGCCTTCCCGGCCACTTTCATTGTCACGTTATTTAGCACTGAATATGCATCCGGGTGCCACCCTCCAAGAGTTGAATTGGCACCGGCACAAGCCTACCTTTGTTGGAGGTCGCGATATTAGATTTATATTTTCTCTGCTTGGCATTTCGCACCGCTTCGAAGAGGACATCTCGTTGAAAGCCCTCACTCTCATGATGGAGGGAGCGAGGGGATTCAATAAGGTAACATCAAAAATTCTGTCCCTCAGCTGCTTCCCATTGCCTGGATGTCGGGTCTCGTGCGGTGGACAGACCGTACGCTCTACGACAGGATGACAAGAGTGGATATCGCACTGGGATCAGTCAAAACCTGGCATGCGTGGTGATAAAGTCTTGATAACTCCAGAAATTTGATGTATTCGCGCCGTTCAGAGATATCAAGGGGTTGATATATCGGGCTCGTTTGTTTGAGGAACAAGTGGATTGACGAATGCAACATCGAAAAAGTCTGTCCCTCCAGTTACCTATACACGTACTCCCCAAACTCTCCCGCCCGCTTCTGAAAGTAAGTTGGGATCGTCACCCCCGTTGAGATTCGCTCCTCTACCGCGTTCCAGATTCGTCTGTCTACTCGGAGTCCCCCGCGTTACGAGTGGATATTTACATTCTGGCTTCCTATGGGCTTCACAGTACTAATATCGTCGTCGACATTACTGTTGCCCCCCCTCTGCTCCCCGCCACATCCCGCCGAGAACGGTTACCGCAGCGCTGCCGCGACTCTCCCAGAGCGCGAAGAACACCGCCATTACGGCACTTACTGCGACCAAAACGATATCCTCCTCTCCCCTGTCGGATTGATATCTACGGCCCCTTAACCAACGTCCGCCAGAGTTTCTTCCGCCGCCTCGCTTCCTTCGCTGCTCCCCGTTGCGACTCCTCCCCACAACAGGAGCTTCGCGACTTTGTGACCCGTTTTGCGTTTAGTCTCCAAGTGATGCAGGCGCGACAGGTTTCCAATCGCCGCCTGCATTCGTAGTTAATTTCTGAATACCCTCCGTAAGCTTCTGTGCCACGCTGTACAACTCGTAAGTATCTATCGCCACGCTATAGTCCTGATGTCCGGCCTCGTTCTTTATTAGCCATTGGTACTGGGCTTCATGACCGGGTCCCGAGCGTCCTTTGCAGTCCAACGTGAGATTGTAACCTGGCGGTTGTGACAATCTATTCGTTCACGGTCGTGCAAGCAGTGCATGAGATGGTTCCCGAAGATGTCCAGGCTTTCGGACAGTTGCTCCTGGGCACGGTGTTGGGGTCGAAGAGTAGTAGCTGGCAACAGTATTGGAACCAGACGGAGAATATGAAAATTGGAAAATATTTTGACAAGTTTTGGAAATCATTTAATTGGTTTCCATATCGAATACATTGATGAAAAAATGTAGAACATTTTTTTATCAGAGTCGACATGTTTTATTTATTCTGAATCACGAGAATAATTTTATCTATTTTTCACTAGCCTGTTTTTATACTGTATCACATTTGAAGAAAATATTATTGTCTTTCAGTTGGTTTTTATATTCTGCAGATATAATTAATTGAATTATATTTCTAACAAATTATTATTTGGATTAATTCTTACCTAGATAATTATTCTATAATTATTGCTGAGCATGAATTTCGTCTAAAATTATAATTATACCGGTGGAATCATCTTTGCAGTATTCTACTCTGATCTGCGGTATAAATAGTCTTGGGCTATTAGAAAATTGTTGGATGTCTCGGGCCATCGAACTATTCCCGTCGATCAATAAATACTGGTTTCTTTTTATTATTTTTCTCATCCTATTCAGGTAATTTATTATTCATTTATTTGGACTTACCTATTTGGATCTACGCATATCATTTAATTATTACAGTTATGCGCCCAGATCGCCCGAACTCCCTCCAAGGCCGAATTTTCATGGGATCTCAGAACGACTCTTGGACGGATAGTAAAGGATCTCAAGAAAAATATTTTGATGCTGCGCACAACGGAAATCTGTCTATGGTTTATTGCCGGTATCTAATTCTAATAAAGTTCCGAAAACAGTACAACGACTTGTTTTAAAATAAAGTGTTTTAAAAAAATTACATGGGAGTGCTCTTGATATCTGTAAAAAAATTCCAGATACAGAAATTCGGTGAAGTATCTCCCGTTAAAGATGAGTATGCCCCTGGTTGCGCATAGTGCTGTGTGAGAAGGAATTCTTCAGGCCTCTGATGGTAAGGGACAGACGACGTGCATGGATGGCCCTCCTTGATCTCTTCCCTGAGCTTGAACAGAGCTTATAGTGCGGGTGTCTTTCCTCCGTGACGATGCAAGGGTTCGAGTACTTGTTTGGAAGGCCGGCCACTTCACAGCCTGTTGCATTGCTTTTCCGTGTGCTACAAGTACTTTAGAGCCGACTGAAAAGTTTGGACTGGAGGCTCTCATCCTTATTTCTTGTCTGTGTTAGCGCGCGGTGTGATCTCCAGCCTTCGGTGGCCAGTAGTTCGACTTCTCTACTCTCTTCATCGATAATATTTGTTTCCATGTCTCTCTGTAACATTCTAGGAGCCCTTCCGTACATTAGCTCGAACGGTGACGGTCCACTTCTTCTTCTTCTTCGACGATAGCCGTATAACACTTTTGGTAAGGCATCTTCCCACTGGATTTCATTCTCCGACATAGTTTTCGATATTGCTCGTTTGATGGTTCCAACCATCCTCTCCGCTTTCCCGTTTGACATAGGAGCGTATGCGAGAACTGTCTTCAGCTGAATCCCTTTCTCTTCCAAAAACGAAGCAGTGAAGTTGCAGTAAAACAAAGGGCGTTATCCGAGATGATCCTTTTTGGAAGACCAAACGGTTCAATTATTTCTTTTTCGATGAATCTCAGGACCACCTCAGCATTGGCCTCCTCAACTGCAACTGCTATTGGCCATCCAGTAAGATGTTCCACCCCTATAAGGAGATATTTGTTTCCGGAAGAGGTTTCCTTGAATGGGCCGGCAAAGTCAATTGAGAAGGTTTCAAAAGACCGGAAACTGGAAAGCTTAGAGTTGTCTTATACTTTCGTATCGGAGTGAATTTTTGACAGTTGTCGCAGCTTTTCACGAAATTATAGACGTCCTTATGGATACTGGGCCACCAGAATCTCTCCGTAATGTTTTTTGGTTGTTTCGAGATCCCAATGCCCTAACTCATCATGAAAAGTCCTCAAGATCTTCATTCTTTCTTTCAAAGGGGCCACTAGTCGAGGACCGGCTTTGTGTGTCGGAAGAGTTTCCCATTCCACAATGTAAAACCTTTTGGTTTCCTGCGTACCCAATTTCTGTGTTTCGAGATCAACCTTTCTCATTTC
The DNA here is from genome assembly GCA_002205965.3 of Kappaphycus alvarezii. Lineage (NCBI taxonomy): Eukaryota > Rhodophyta > Florideophyceae > Gigartinales > Solieriaceae > Kappaphycus > Kappaphycus alvarezii. The sequence continues at coordinate 404,074 of NADL03000047.1, read as the reverse complement.
TAGTCCATCAAGGAATTTAATAGTCCGTGAATATAGCTTCGTACTCGTTTCTTTATGTTCGGCACTTGAACTTCGGCAACTCCGACGATGTCCTCGGAAGCTTTTTCATTTGGAATCAGTGGATCCCTCAAGCGGGATAGGTAATCGGCAGGCTGATTATTGCGTCCGGGCCTATACACAATTTCAAACCGATATTCTGCGAAAATGTCGAGCCATCGGGCCAAGCGGTGATGTACATCTTTCTTTTGGAATGCTGTCTTAAGTGCCTGGTGATCAGTTATCAAGACAATTTCTCGAGTGATAAAGGTAAACACGAAACTTTTTCAGTGCGAAGACGACAGCTAGCGCTTCTTTTCGGCAGACTGACTGTTAAGACTATCTATCTTTTCCGCATCATTCAGAGTGCGACTTGCGAATTGAACAGGGTGTAGTCTTCCGTTTTCATCTTTTTGGGACAAACGGCACCCAAAGACCGTTCTGAGGCATCTGTCTCCACAACAAATGGTCTCTTGAAATCTGGATACATGAGCACTGGGGGACACATAGCTTATCTTTAAGCTCCTCAAATGCAGTTTGCATTTCCTTGTTCCAGTAAAATTTTCCGTTCTTCGTAGTGCTGGCATGTAACGGTGCTGCAGTCTTGGCGAAATCTTTGATAAATCTTCTGTAATATGAGGCCAGTCCTAAGAAGCTTCGAACCTCCGTCTTTGAAGCGGGCCTTGGTGCCAACTTGATTTTTTTCGTTTTCTCTGGATCCACTTTAATTCCCTCTTGATCGACGATATGACCGAGTAATTGGATAGACGTTTTCGCAAAGAAGCATTTGCTTAACTTAATTTTCAGGCTGTATGCGCTATTCTCTCCACACTGTCTTGACATGCGATATGTGCTGATCCAAGGTTTTTGAGAATATACACATCATCGATATAAACTCTTGCAAATGGAAGTCCTTTCAAAACCTCGTTCATCATTCTTTGGAATGTAGCTGGGGCATTCATGAGACCAAAAGGCATCACTTCGAACCTTGAATGTACCGGATTTGCTGGTAAAAGTTGTTATTTCCTTACATTTTTCATCCAATGGAATCTGCAATAACCAGTGTAAAGATCAATTGAGGTGAAGTATCTCCCGTCCTTCAAGTCTCGAGGATTTCCTCCATATTTGGAATCGGAAATCGATCGGGTATCATTCTCTGGTTCAGTTGTCGGTAATCGACGCAAAAGCGAAGTTTTCCATCCTTCTTTGGTGCTACCACAACTGGAAATGACCATGGGGATGAAACTGGCCGAATAATATCATTTTCTAGCATACTTGTAACATTTTCTGAGATAAATTGGTCATATTTTGGCGGTTGACGTCTAGGCCTGTGGTAAATTGGTTGAGTATCGGTAAGTTCAAATGAGTGAGTGACCGGTACACTTGCTTGTCTTAGATCGGAACGCTCCATGCAATTACTTCGGAAGATGTTAACATGTCGGATATTTTCATTGAGGCGGGGCTGGAAGGTGCTGTACTTTTTCTTGAATTTCTGCCATTTGGCGCTGGTCTTCTTCTTGATCCTCACCCTCCAAATTTTGAAGGACCTCTTCCGGCGTGCTCACATCTTCAGATATGGAATTCGACATATTCTGTTTTCCTTGCAATTGTAATCTTCTTTCATGCTCGAATTCCGTCCTTTGATTCGATATTATCGCAAAAAGAAACACATTCAGGTGTCAAACCTACCCTAGAATTCCAGTCTTCATCTGTTTCAAACCCAGAATCATAATCATCCCATGCCATGTTCATTATCCCCGAGCGTACCCTTTTCACTTCCGAAAGTGTTAGTTGGTTCGGAATCTTCGCTGTCATAGCTAGAAGTGAAATCTTCACTGTCCATTTCTCTTAAATCTTCCGGATGTGTGCTTTTGTCGAAGTCCAGGGGCATCTTCACGGTTCTGCCGTCACATTAACTGAAACGATTTGGTTGCCCAAGTCAATGCAGGTCCCTAGTCTTTCCATGGTAGGGCAGCCAATGATTGCATCGAAAGGGAGATCGGCATGACAAGAAAGTCTACATCAACTTTAGAGTCCCCAAAGAACACGGAAACCTTGTCAACAGTGCCCATGCATTTTGAGACGGTTCCATCCGCCACAGTTATTCTTCGAGTAGTTGGAATAATTTCAAGACCTAGATCTGTCACCAAAGTTTCTGAAATAAGGTTTGGAACAGCGCCCGAATCGAAAAGAGCTTGGGTTTTCATTCCCAATACTTTGACTGGTACCAGCTTAAGACGTCTTGGTGCTGTCGAGGCCGATTGAAGAAACAGTTTCTTACCCTTAGCGGACTTATTAGACCTGATAATTTTTTTGAGTTCTTTTCTCGCATCCTCTGCGTCGCCCCTCAAAAGTTGACCAAACGTTATCCCAGTTGGGGCCGATGCAAGCTCAGCCACCAAATTGTACTTCTTCACATACTTAGTCTACGTCCTTCGGGATACTCTTAAATTTCTTACTTTTTTCGTCTTCTTGGCCGGAGTGACTCCCACTCCTGGAACAACTTGATCAGACCTCTTGGTTCGAGGAGGTACAGGTGCTGGGATATGCTCCAGCATTCCATAATCTAGCCTAGGTTTTTTCGATAAAATGTTCCCTTCCCCATCCCTTTTTGTCACATTGACTTGACTGATTTCTTCAGCGATGGATACGTTACCGGCATCCGTCAACCTTTGATCCTTTCTGTTTTGTAAGATTTTCATCTCTGGTCCTGACTCTCTCCTCGCGTCCGAAATTTGCTCTTCTGTTGTCTTTAAACCAGCAGTTACTTTCATGATGCCCATATCTTCCGCCCTTTCCACAACAAGTGCTTCTATGTGGATTATCAGGACACCCATTTACAAAGTGTCCAGGCTTGTGACAGTAGAACAGACTTCTGCGGCCTTGGGGCCCCAGACTGGTTCTTCTTAATGGTAAGAGTAAGGCTTTCCAACTGCGAGGTTATCATGTCAAGTCGATTATCGAATCGGGTTTCCAACCTTTCTTCCAAGTTTTTGACATCGCTCCTGACAGATTCCAATGCTGCTGCACTAGTAGCCGGCCTTTGATAGTTCTTTTCAGGATGTACAATAGACATCGATGTACGGGTTTCCCTCGGTCCTCACTCAGTGACTGAAACGTCTCCGAATTTTTGACAAATTCTACTATGGTACCCTTCAGTTCATTAAAAGTGTGAGGGCCCTTGATGAGGAGGAAATCGGAGAGCCGCTTATCCCCAGCCGCCTTACGCAGCATTCCGTACTTGGCTTGGGCGTTGAACCCAGCCTTTTCATAGAGATCACAAGTATACCAATGAGCTTAACAAATCGTCGAAGTTGAGCCGGGCCTCTATGGTGGTACGAATCATCTCATCTGGTTCTACCTCCTTAGCATATTCTTTCACAAGCCACTCACATACCTCACCGAAGTTACGCCCATTCCCGTTAAGAGACCACCCGTGATAAACTTGGCCTTATATTTGTGCTTTGCGTCACCATGAAGATAGGCGAAGATACTTCGGCCTTCTCTTCATCGCTCTTCTCACGCATCACAACGTTGACATATGTATAGAGAAACTCCTCAACGTCTTCACTCTTGCCCCCTGTGAACGTTATACGAGCAGCGTTGAGATCCATGATTACAGAAAAGAAATCCCTCCGAAGTGTTCCCTAATACTGCTCAACTCGAAAACCTCGGGTGCAACCCCCTCCACAAGAGTACCAAATGATAGGGGTAAATCGTGGGAGAAGAGATACTCAGAACCAACTACCCCAAGAAGGAGGTGTTGCGAGCGACAAAAGTGCTACCGTGGTATAGTTGAACGAACAAAAAGGAATGTTATATGGAAGAGAGTTGAGAGGGCTACAAGCAAGTATGAAAGGGGCAGGGTCTACCACTGATGCTCTGGACCAGCTTGGAAAAATGTTTCTTGGGTCTGAAGTTGACTCTCAACTCCTACTACTCGGAGCTTGACTTGAAGTTGTCTGCCAACTTGCTTGACCTCCACAAGAGGAAGCAGTTTACTCAGCTTATATAGACTTTTTGGCTAACCCTAAAGTCTCACAGAAACATACTAAGAACCATAAAATGCACAAATGGAATCTTGTGAACGAGAAAGACTAACAGCAGATACTATCAGGATAAATATCTAGATTCTTTCCTTAATATCTTACTCCTCTATATCAGAGCCAAACAGTTCCCCCAAAATATCCATCCCACCCAGGCAGTCCACACAAATATCCGCGAACGGCCTAGAATTCTCATTGCCTCCTGCGAAATATCTAGATCACTGAGGACGCCCCATCCGGTTCCAGATTCGGGACCACCTGGTCCATGTTTTCTGGCTCCTTCCCCACTAATCTACCACTTTCCATGTTTCCTCCCCTCATCCTCCTCATCCTCCTCATCCTCCTCTTCACAGCTCTCTTCATATTCGTCAGAAGAGTCAGAGATCACATTACTCCCTCAGTCTCCCTTCATTCTCCATGGGAGCCCCCCACCGTTACACTAGTGCTCCCACGGATCCACGCAGTCCTCCTCTTCTTCCTCCTCTTCCTTCTCTGCATCTTCTGCCTGCTCGAAGCTTACGGCGGACCCACTCCCGAATGCATTCCCGGTCCAACCTTCTACAGTAATCATCGTAGTCAGTTGGACCATTTTCCATCAGGACCAAAGCGTTGAGTGGCGACGGCCTCGGGATGACTTGGTGATGGTGAGAGAAGGGCGGAGGTTGGTCATGTTAAGGGCCAAAAGAAGTGGTGAGCTGATGGGTAGTTGATGGCGGGAGGTTGCCTCAACGACGTCGATTTCGAACTTTAAATATTGCGACGTCTTCGAAAAGTAAGACGACCTTGGACATGTACAGTAACGACACCTGTTAATGACACAGGGTCTTAAAATAAAAAATTAGTCCATGATTTTGCGACACTCGTTCAAATCAAAAATATCTTGCAAATTCAGAAACTGTAAAAGTATCTTCCAAATTCCGATACTGTATACAATTTTGGTCCTCTTCTAGATTTTTTTTCGTGTGCGAATTTGCGCACATCAAGAGGCTTAAGGAACTCAACGTGTTCCTAGAAATCCTGTTGCGCGAATGCTCTCGAGCCTATCGGAGCGTTGAGAATACGAGTTCCGTCGCTTTATACTTGCTTTAGTCGCGCTGGGTAGACCTTTTGGACGGACGGTGGTGGTGCAATAGGCCACCAAACCTTGCACTTTGCCAGGGACAGATGGAGGACGATGTCTGTGGCGTATGGCGACGAAAGGACTTCTACCGCTCTCAGTAGCCGCTCGTGTGTTCCGATGATATATTTGTCATCATGATACCATAGTTGTAGTAGCAGCTGCCCTATCTCTCTGTCGCCATCCTTGTTAGAGGACAGCAAATGCTGTATTCTCAGGAGGAAGGGTCGGGACTAGGTCGAAGAGCAGTCCTGCCAGGTTGTAGCCCTGTCGGGTTCCAACCACGCTCCGCATGTTCTTGGAGCTTACCCAGATATCCCTGCTCTTTGGCGTAGCTATATCGTACCCATAGAAGGAGCTCGGGGAACAGACCTTTCACGATTTGGAGGACGAGGATCGTCTGCAGAGGTTGATCGCATTCTTGAGGTCTACAGAGAGCAGCAATGCGTATTCTGCCCTCTTTCCGAATGTTTGCACCATTCTTCGCGTAGTGTGCACGACCGTGTCCGTCCTGGCTCTTGTTGCAACCCACTTGGAGAGGCTGAAAGTATAGTGCAGTTTCTTGACACTCTTCGCTATAAATAGGTGGCCTTTTAGGAGCGCAGTTCCTCCCCCATTACTGTGTTGCCATACCTCTTGAGTCGATTGTTGTTGTCTGGAAAACTTTAGGATGTATCGAATATATCTTCCAGAGTACCAAGCCAGGGCACGGTGCACATAGATACATCCTTTTGCAGCCGGCAGGGACGTACTGGCGCGGAAGCGCAGGCGCGGGTGGGTGTCGCCGAGCTGCAAGGCCTCTTGCAAAGCAGTGTGAACTGGACCTGCTAGCTTCTTTTGCAATGGAGGGATACAAGAGTAGAAGTTGCTAAACGGAAGTCGGTCCGAGGTCGGCAAGAGGCGCTCTGTGTATTGAAGGCAGCGATAGCATCCTCGTATTCATCATACCTTGAGCGGAGGGCGGCAACAGCTTATTACATACCTGCTGTGAAGCGGCACTAGATGCAAGAAACGAAGCGGCGCAATGTCCTTGCAGAGGTGACACCGATTCCCAGGGTCGGCTTTTATTCTTTGAGCGATTTCACGGGCAATTGAAGGTCCTTGAATATTGTGGTGTCGAGCGCTTCACCCGCTGGTGTACGGACGCAATTTTCGTTTAGGCCGTCGAGGTAGTTTGGCCGGTTTGGGATCGGAAGCATTATAACTTTTCTTCGCGGATGACTTAGCATCTCGCCATAGTGAAAGGTTTGGTGTTTTACTGTTGGAAGATATATTCGATCTATACTAGCTAGAGTACTCCAGACAACCACAATCGACTCAAAAGGGCATACCGACACAGCAATGGGGAGGAACTTCGCTCCTAAAGGTACTCTAAGACCACCATCAATCTGGCCGCATAGGCATGACAGCTGCTGCAGCGTACCTTTGTATTAAGACACCCCGAATCTTTCCATACGTCTCCGTTGCCCTCACAGCCACGTTTCTTGCCACGTATTTCGCACTATGCATGCATCTGGGTGCCAACCGCCAAGAGAGGGAGATTGGCACAGGCACGAGCCAACCTCTGGTGGAGTTGCGAGAAAGGATCAATATCTTCCCTGCTTCGCATTCCGCGCCGCATTCAGAGATGACATCGGGTTGAAGGCCCTCACTCTTCTGTTGGAGGGAGCAAGGGATTCGCGAAAGGGGGGAATGATGGGGTAGTTTACTTCGTCGTCTGACACTTCTAGCATTCGCGAAAGTGAATAAAAAAAGTCGGTCTGCCCGGCCTTGTGAGGTGGAGGCCATGGCGCGGCTCTACGACAGGATGATGAGCAGCTCTTGCGAGGTCTTTTGCGAGAAGGGTGACCTGGCGATTATTTCGGTTGATCCTATGGGTGCATGCAGTGTATGAGGTGGTCGCCGTGCACATCGAGTGTTTCCGGGCGATTCCTTCCCGGGCATGCGTGCCGGGGTGAAAAGAATCGGGACTTGGCAGTAGTATTTAAGAAACGCCTAGAATTCTCGAGGTTCAATGCTTGTCTGGAGTCCGGGACATGGGGGACAGTGCACCCATCCCTTAGCACCCGGAGGACCATGGAAGCGCGAAACGACTGCTTCCTGGAATCCCCAAAATGGATTCATTTTGTACTGCCTCCTGGATTGCGTCCGGCGCCCTCTGGTCATCCATCGCTCAATATATCCTGTCCCGAGCCCCAATGCGCATGGATGACGAGGTACATCCGGTTAGATCTTAGCCGTATAGTTCGGACGTGCGCATTCCCCAGTAGATACTGAATGCATTAAACTCTTCATCGACGTCTTTTAGCGATGATGTTTTTATGATCAAATTACACTGAACGGATAATCCCATACGACAGACAGAAGGTGGACCATCTTTGATGAACGTCTGCAGCTGCTCCATACGTTCCTAGCTCCTCTAGTTCCTTGACAGGAGACGGAAGCAATCTCTTGCACAACTTGCAGAGGATGAACAAGAAGCCGGAAGGCCGCAGCCGCGATGTTTTCGCGGATGTCAGCCCTGTCTCGCCTAGGTAAAACACTGCAGAAAAAGTGGACAGCCGCTCAACAAACAGGCAGTCAGGGACTTTCTCAAGGAAGAGCTTTGTTGATATCCTTCCCTCCCCTGCCAGATACTGCTACTTTACTGACAACGACAGCCGGTTTTGTTTACCAGCCACGCACCGCACCATACACACCGCACTGCGATTGTAAACAGAATCACGCAAAGCGCAACGCAAACATCTTTGCGAAGGAGCCGCCGCGTTTACCAGACAAGAATGCAGCAGCGATGCAGGTTGCTGTGCTGGAAAAGTTTACATGTTCGCGGAAAAAAGTTTTACAGCCCTCGCGGCAAGAGATCACACTCTAAGGTCGGTCTCGTGTTACGTGGAACCAGTGTGTTTTAAAAGTACGCGTAGTCGACCCAAGCACTGCTAGGTAACTTGGGAACTTGGACGTTCTGGAGGGGGAAGATTTGGGGTGTTTTGATATTTTAAAGCCATGGTCAGCTAGCTACTTCCAGTAAACCATGCAGCAGTTGCAGGATGGACCCAAAGTGTGGAACAACTGCAGTGAAACGAGTTTAGGCTACAGCCAACAGCTTTTGCGCAGAAGAGTCCTACAAGGACAGTTATTCTGGGGATGTGGTGGCCAATACTGCCGATATTGGAAAGTGCCGGTCGTGACGCGAAAACGACTTTGTCCGCTTTGCTGCTAGCGTCACCCAAAACGGTCGCGGGGGCCCATTCCGACCTTGCGGCGCTGCATACGCCAGCGCGCTGTGACAGGCAAAGAGTCGGGCAAGCCCGTCGCCCACTCGCAATGCCGCCACAATCACGAGACATGACAGGTTGAACCACGCCTGCTCTCCACAGTCCAACCCGCTTCTGCTCGCGACGGCCAAAACCCGCGCCACACACACCTCACTGCATTACGTGTCGCCAAAGAGCGCAGCAACCAGCATCCGTTCCCTTGCGCACGCGCACCGACGCAAACCGGACCCGCTCCTTGTTTAATCACCAGCGGCTTCCCGCCGCAGGTAACGCTCTTTCTACACACTCTAACGCTCCTGTGCACACGATTCCTTCATTCTACACTGCATGATTACTCACATCACCGTGACGCACCGCCCGCGACACGAGCGGTGGTGCGAGTCCATCGGTGGTTGGTGGCGACAGCAACGGCGACATGTGTGCGCGTATCAGCGCCAACCATTGCGTCATCTGGACGGTAAATACAGCCAACTCGTTCATTCACTCGACACAATGCGTGTTACAACGGCACAAAGTGAGACTCTGTGCGTCCGCCACCGCAGGCACCACACACACAAGACACCAGCATCCAACGCCCCCCTACCCAAAAACGCACCCCTCCCTGTCACGAAAACGGCCATCCAAACGGAATCCATCCAAAATCAGCGAGCCCCCTCCCAGCGTCCTTCTTCCCCGCGGTCCCCCGACACACACGCAACGCACACGAGATTACTTGACAATAGCACCTCTCCCCCTCCCTTTTGCCTTCCTCCACCGGGTCTTTGCAGGGGTGGTACCCAAAGCATGAGCATCATCCTGAGCAAGGCCATTTTCATCGGGCGGAAACGAACGCCTATCGCGATGATGCTCGACATGCAAACGAGGGTGTTCCCCCCATCGGGGTGCTCCTCCGCGGGGATATCGTCCGGTTGTACGTCGACATGCGGTTCCTCCTGGTCCGGTCCAACATCAACATCTTGGACATCCTGATTTGGTGGATCATCATGTTGATCATGAGGATCGTCATGATCGTGTGGTGGGGCGGTGTGTCGTGGGTTGATCAAGGCCCTCATGACTCGTTCTGCGGACTTGCCGCGGAATTTCCAACGCTCCTTGGTAAGAAAGACGTGCTCTACGTCGCCGTCGGTGTAGTCGATGCGGTGTCGACCGTCGGATTCTATGGCGCCTACTACACCGGGGTAGTAGACTTTGTCCAGAGGCCACCATACGTCGAGCTCGTCGCCTACTTGGACGTGTGATAGGAGGTGGGCGTTTATGGCGCCTTGACGGGGGAGTGTTGGCATGGTTGGAGTGGGTGGGGATGGTGGTGGTTTTTTGTTTGTGCGGGGGGGAGGGGGAAGTTGGGGAGATGGGTTTGCCGGAGGGGGGTCGAGGCTGCGAGCGAGTCGGTTGTGCTGGGATGTATTTTTTTTTTTTTTTTGTTTTTATTGTTTGCTTTGATCGCGGAGGTGTATTTTTTTTTTGGTTTTGCATTTTGTTTTCCCTTCTTTTTTTTTTCCTTTCTTTTTTGATGCTCAAAATAGGCGGGAGGCTATAATGACTGAAGAGTGTGATACTTTGGTAACACTTGGTATTACATGGTTGGTTTGTTGACATTTTGGCAACGGCGTACACCACTCCCGAAAATCAATTATACTTACAGTACACTGTCGATCTAGGATTTACAGTCGGTGGGTAGTAGACAACTGTAAGGAATATATGTTTACACCTGTTTTGTGGAACAGGGTGGCCGGCAGCCCGTTGTCGCCGTACTGCACCAAGATGCAGTAGTGGATTTGTTGTGCTCCAACGGCAGTCCGTCAGCTGCCGTTGTTCAGTAACACTTTTAACGTACCGTCCAATACATGATTTCCTAATTATTCCACGTTTACACCCTTCACTGTCGCCAAAGTCCAACTGAATGATTTATGACTTTCCTGCCGTTCAACGCTATAAATGGATACCTTGAGAATTCCATTGCGGGCCGCCTCACTGAATATCTCAACCTTGAGCCTCTCCCAGCCCTCCAATGGTACAGCATGAATGATATTGCCAAATATGTACAGTACCTCATTGGCTAGTTTCAAATCTACACCTTATTTTATACGGTATAAAATATGCTTGTCGCATGAGTACACTAGTACTGTACTGTACTGCCATAAAATGCAGGGCATCCTCTTCGCTAAATGGTTCCCATGTCCATCTCCCCACAATCTCAACGTTTGTACAGTAAAGTTACTGTAAAGCACACAGCGCTGACCACGATCAATTCGGCAAACCGGGTGTCCTCGCCAACGCGGCCATAGCGTACCACCCTTGGCTCCACATCGTGGAAATGTCGGGTGTTAATGCCCGTCGTCAAACCGGCTGTGGGGGGACAGTGGACCCATTCCTTGACTCGTCCGTACCACGGCGGCGTGCATTGTGCCACTCAGTTTCTTTCACGAGGGGGAGTTGGAGCAAAAAATACTCAACGCAAGCCTGTTGACAGGGCGGCACGTTGAGTTTCAAACGGTCAATGACGTTTTGGCCTCCTGGTTAGTTGGGAGCTAGAAGCGATCAACGCGTCTGCGACGATTTTCCTTGGCTGATGCAAGGCCGTTCCCAAGAGTTGACTTCTTGTCCTCGATCGGTTCAGGGGGGAGATGTAGCTCCCTATGGACTGCAGTGTCAACAACGCCTCCTGCCAGCGTTCTGATTGCTTGCTAAGACATTTTGTCGCACCGCTCTGCTGGTGGGGATGTCCAAGATGCCGGCACAACCCGTAGCGAAAGGTAACCTAGCTTGCATACCCCGGGCGGTTGCGCAAAATCTGAAAGTAGGCCTGTGAGTCCTGTCGTCTCAAGAGGCCGTGCATAAATGGCTCCTGAGAGTGTACGTGTCTGTTAAAATACTGCCTCGTAAATTCATCACAGCCTCTGGCCGCGTTGAGCATTGCACTTCCCTCGCTGTAAACCTGTTGGATCTCCGACGGGTACGTGGCTTTGACCGCCTCGCTTGGAGCTGTGGGCTACCATATCCTACTCTTCGGGAGTGCCAGGTGTAGACCAGATAGTGTTGCCTCAGGCAAAGACGGAATTACGAAAACTTTCAAGAGAGCGTCGTGCTTGGCCGCTACGTAGCCCTCGTCATGGTACCACAGCTGCAGCATTACGTCCTGGACCTCCTTGTCGCCCTTGGACAGCAGCAACGTGACCTTTTTCTTGTACAGTGGTCAGCAAATATTGTTGCAGAACTACTAAACCATTTAAACAATGATGGCTTTTTTCAACTCCTCACGCCTCAACAAGAGCAATTCTTTCATGCCTTCACAAAAACAACTATGGCGCAAAAAGGATCCAAGCTAAACACGCTAAACACTCGCTGGGTGCGCAAGGGAGGTCCATCATCTCGACAACGTCCTCCGTCCATTGATGATAAGACCATACCTCGACGGCCCTTGAGAAACTTGCGAGCCCAACTGTGCCGCATCAACTTGCCGCGCCTTCAGGCTGCTGCCCCTTCAGTAGTAGAAATGGTGTAGCCCATCTGGCTTCTTTATGCGCCATCACTCGGTATCTCTGGCTAGGTTATCGACGTGATCCATCCAGTTAGATCTTATCTACACAGTCGGTCACTAAGTGTACACTTCAGAGACGTAATGAGTAAAAATGAGTGAGTAGTCCTAGAGTCCCGTCCTTGCTCAGACATATCGTTGGCAAGGCCTAACCATTTGCCCCAGCTGAAATGTGCTACGACTTTGTACCTCCCATTTCGCCTTACAGCACAATGACGTTATTCGTCATTACGAGGCTACATACGCAGCATCTGTAATTGATTCTTTTGGACTTATCTCCGACCTGCTTACCCTTTCCCAGGACCGCCACTTGGAAGAGATCCCTCGGTCTGCCATCTCGCTCTTATCCTCCCGCCACCCGCAGCTGTCTTCGTCGCTTACAGCTACGGCTCTTTTCGAGCGTTGTTCATCGCCGGTCCCCGGCGAAAGGCTCCAGTCTGCGATCACAACTGAACTCATGCTATCGAAGTCCGATAGCTTGTTCTCGTCCGCGGCAGCCCACGACCGAGCACGGCTCCTCTCCGTGCGCACATCCTCCGCATCGACTGTTTTCTCTTCGCTTCCTCACCCCCACCGCGGTACGTACATGTCCTCTTCCGCCTGGAAAGTCGCTCTGGCTCTACGTCTCGGCATCGCGCTATTCCCTGGATCTACTCGCTGTCCGGTCTGCTCCCGCCGCTCGGCCGACATCGCACCCGTCTTAGATCCAAGTGGTCAACACGCGTTGACCTGCAAATACGAAGACGGAATGACTCGTCGTCACCACATCCTCCGCAACGTTCTTGCCCGCTACTGCAAGGAAGTTGGGATCGTCGCCCTCGTCGAACATCCGCTCCTCCACCAGGTTCCCGACTCATCTGGGCATTCGGAGTCCCCCGTGCTACGAATGGATATTTACATACCCGCTGCATACGGGCTTCACAGTACCGATATCGCCGTCGACGTTACTGTTGCCCACCCCTCCGCACGCCGCCACATTTCGCCAAGTACGGTTACTGCCGGCGCCGCCGCGACACTCGCAGAGCGCGAGAAACATCGTCATTACGGCACTTACTGCAACCGAAACGATATCCTCCTCTCCCCGTCGGGATTGATATCTATGGCGCCTTGGGCGACGACGGTAAGGCTTTTTTCCGCCGCCTTGCTTCCTTCGCTGCTTCCCGTCGCGGTTCCTCCCCTCAACAGGAGCTCCGCGACTTCGTTACCCGTTTTGCATTTAGTCTCCAAATAATGCAGGCGCGACAAGTTTCTACCCGCCGCCCGCATCCGTAGTTAATTTATGAATACCCTCCGCACGCCTCTGTGCGACATTGTACGACAAATAAAGATCTACCACCATTCGTCATGATTTTTTTTCAAGTTTGAGAATGCCAATCAACAAAAAAGAAATCGAGCGTGCTACAGCATTAAGAGGTTTACTTTCTTTTTACCCCCTCCAATAACCTTCAGTACTAATCAAGAACATTACCACATAGTGCAGTTTCAGCTGTTCGGCACGCCTTGCGACCGGGAGACACCCTACAGAGCCATTTACATATAATTTCTACAAAGAGAAATTATGTAATCATGGGGGGATGTGGGGGAATTTTTGGGTTCTTTTAATGCATGGAGTCCTTTAATGTTTGCAATTGGCTTGACAATGATACGATATCTACGCTCCGGTACAAATTTACTGGATACCAACCCACATATCTACCACAGTAAATTAACCCCCCATTTACACATGTTTGAAAGATATAGTCGGTTGCGGCACGGAATGCCTAGGGGTGACCAGTTAGTAACCTCTTAATTTTCCCTAAAATGTAATCTATCATGCAACTCGCGTTCTAATAGATGGGGAAAAGGTTTAGGTGTTTTACTCCTGGAAGACATCCTAGAGTTTTCCAGACAACCACGATCGACTCAAAAGGGCATGCTGACACAGAAAATTGGGAGGAACCAAGCACCCTAAAGACCACCCAAAGCCCAAGCATCAAGCAGACCGGTTTAGTCTGCACCGACCGACCGACTAATCAGTTAAGAGCTAACTGGACGGTCCACGTCGGCCACGAGCGGTGAGCCGCGTGATATGATGGCCATAGCCACCGACGACCACACAGCGCAACTGCTACACTTGTAGATGTGCTTGAGGATAGTACTGTCCCAGGGGTCGCATTTCCTAGCAACGCGCGGTACGAACTCTTCGATGAACAACGAGGGAGCATCGAGGGGAAAAAGCGAGGGACTGGAATCGGAGGAAACCCGGGTCGCGGGAGGTGTGGAAGCGAGGAATCATGCGCCTCCACCGCTTGTGCTGGAGTTCTTGGACCTTGCGGTGGTGCGTGAGGGCGGCAGCCCACCGGCGACTTGCGTCGCTTTCGTGAGTGGTTGTCTGGAAAACTTTAGGATAGATTGAATATATCTTCCACCAGTAAAATCACCCAAGGCTTCCCTTTTCGGGAGGGAGGACTGCTTGAACGGGGACGAAACAGCGACGTCACACGCGTCAATCGATCACTGCACACAAGCCTCCCGGGCCTAAATGTATCTCCTGAGAGCTACAGAATGGGGTCTACTGTCCACCCGCAGCAGGTTTAAAGACTGCCATTAGCTCCCTGCATTTCTCGGTATAGTTTAAATACTTTTGTAAAGCTCTATTGCTTGAACCAGGAACCCCATGCAACAGGGCAAGGTGCCCGGAAACCCTGGACGATCCCGTAGACAACCTTATCCACTGCAGATACGGCTCTCAGCGGATCGTCTGCACGATGACCAGGTCACTTTGCTGGGAAGGACTTTAGCCTACCCGCCAGGCATCCCGCTAACGAACCGCGGTCGCAGGGAAACACAGGATGAGGCCATATATCAAGGCAAGAAGCGCAGGCGGCATCAATTACTTTAATGTCACTCTCGTGAACCAGGTAGCTTCTCTTCATCTCAGAATGAGAACCTTCAACCCCTTCACGAGCTGGAACGCAGCCCATTCGGACAAGCCACGAAAACACCACGGGTTTGTAGCTGGATTACCTAGTAGGAACAAACTCTTTCCCGTTCCTCTCTCCACGCTCGGAAGGTGGCATACGGAAGCGTTCTCTCACATTAGGGAAGTGGTCCGATCAGTCGCCCTCGGAGCCTTTGACCAATACTCCAGGATGAGGGTGATTCCCGTCAACCAAACGCCGCGTTGGTGGTCACGTCAAAGGAAGCCTGCTTTTCGACTCGGCTATCAGCCTCTCTTTAATTGGTAGCCACGCTCCATTACTTGCATTGCAGTTCCTGCCACATGGTTTGATTGCAAGTTCATAGGACTCATAACGCTTACACCTCTGGCAGTAAACCAACCTCAGTTAACCTCCGTAGGCAGGAAAACTAAGGTGAATTCCTGAGACCCATTTCGTTACAGTCAATAGATAGTTTCCCGACATGAAGGTCTCCTTTCTACCGTGGGAACACGGGGGTCATTTACTGTAACAGATTAACTGGCTGATGTCTAGTAAACTTGCGTGGTAGTGAGCATGTATGTGAAATATTGAGGCAGGCCCGGATGGGTCTCCAGTCTACCAGTTAGTAGAGGGGAGGCCAGCAAGCAAACAAGCCGCATTGGAGATTACTACCAATTCGGCTGGTTTCCTCTCTACCTTCTTCATTTTTGTACATGTTGGCCCGATTTGACTGTTCTTCAATATCTACTCAGTGGTTAAACTTCGTTACAAGTTACGAAAGTCTTCTCTTTAAGTCATGCTTGTTTCTAAAGGATTTTAACGTCTGGGGACCCCTAGCTACTTGCTTTCTGCCGAGTTTGTAAGTCTTCCAGGCTAGTGTTAGAAGAAGATGATAGATGTAGAAGTGATAGGCAATCAGAGGGACATTTAGATGAGAGAGTCACTATACCATGGTGAGGCTTTTTGCGTAATAGCGGTGACGTAGTCCAGGACACGAGAGGGAAAGGAATTCAGGATAGGAAAGATCGCCCGCGTTGGAACTTGGAGAGTGAGGAAAAAAGAGAACGGGTATCCCGCTTTAGCGATGGTGCTGTAGCGGACCCCAACTGCAATGGCCAGTTGGAAGTTTTATTCCCCGAGGAGCTGACCTCAGGAGCTCGAGCTCCCGGAGCTCGGGCTGGTCCGAGGGAAGATGCGCCGAACCTTCCGTTTGGCCAGTAAGGAAGTTGCATCATCGATACTTGAGAATCTGTGGCTAAGCTAGAACCAACTATTCTAAACTGATCCTTAGATACAATCTAGCGCATATGCGCATGTGCTCATAATAAGATTTCGTAGAGCCACGTAAGGACGCTTCTTGAAGGCCCTTGAGGGCACTGAATTGTCAGACCAAAAATTCAATCCAAAATTGCAACCTGGAAATGTCCAGGTTAAATTGTTCAGGTCAGATTGTTGAGGTCAGTACAGGTCGAATCGGAAACGTCATAGCCAAGTTGTTCATAATTCGATAACACCGGTTATTTGAGGACTCAACTTCTTCCCTGTTTTATATATAAAGCTTCCTTACTACAACTACAACCGTTATATACTCAACGTACAAACTATAGGTAGCCAATGTTCAACATTAAGTTCTCGGATTTTCTCATGACTTGATCCGGTTGCGATGCAGATGCCATGCGGCCCACAGAATTTGCATGGTTCCAAATAAGGTATTGGGATTCGCACTTGTCACAACTTTCATAAACATTAAAATTGCTAGGAAGGTAAAGACTCTTACAAGGCGTGGTCCTTATAAGAAATCATACACGAATGAACGTAATTCTGTGAAAATGCGTGGACACCCGTATGAGAGAAGGGCACTTACAATCTAACTCTAACACCAGTGCTCTATATCAAATTTTAAAAAAATCATAATTAAAATTATATACGATAGCCCAGACTGCGAACATACAGATGGTTCGTAAGGAACATAAAGAAGACAGAACGTTTTTAAGCCGAGAAATGGGCAATAGGAGACTATCTGATAAGTTCAAATTCTAGTAAATTATGACTTCTATCAAGTCCAACTACGTCAGAGGCCAGCCATTTGCCCGTAATCCTACAGAGAATGTTGAATATATCTGAAATCCTAACAATAAACACTTAGAGAAGGTTGTACTTGCCGTTGGACATAAGTCTATCTAAAAAAACTAATGATGGATGTTGTAAATACAGTATAGAATAGAGGAAAGATTTACAAAAGGGGGCTCGTTTACTTTATGAGATATGATGGATGAGAAAAATTAAACTCGGATGACAGTGTGTAAAGTTAGGGCGATGAAAACATTCTCTGTTATTGCTATCGTATGACAATTGATGCTCGAGGAGATCTCCGTATACCGGGTGAATCAAAAATTATGAACGGCAAATCTTTGTAAATGCGATAAATTTCTTTTGTAGTACTCTGGGGATTTTCAGTCACATGTTTCAAGTGAAAGTACCAAAAATAAACGAATACAGCTGTCTCATCGTGAAGTCGGCGGACTGGTTGGCTGGCAAAAATGACTAAAAAAAGCTATATGCATCGCTTCGAAACCGTTTCGTAAACTATGAACACACATAACATGTTACTTTTGCGGGGAAACGTAGCTGAAATGTAAAAGTTCCAGTTAAATCACAGAGATATTGCAGACAACACAAAACAGGGAAATTAGAGTGTTTTATGAACTATGTTCGTATGGAAATATTACGCCTTATGCTTGCCCTATTTGGAAGTTATTTGCTTCTGCGAAGTTTTCTTCTATTAAACGAAAAATGTCTCTAATTAAAATGCATTTAGATAGCTTTTGAGTGACCTGCATGAAATCTTGGAGAAAATAGGAGATGAGTTTCAATATGCTTTATGTATCGCGGTTCAATTTGAAAGTATGTATTATGAAGTGAAAATGATTAGACTTCTCCGGCCACTTTCCTGTAACTTGGTTTCAATTTTGAAAATCTTGCTTTCCAAAGCTATTTTCTTCTTGTGAAGGTTCAATTTACTCCAAGGGCTAGCATTTCATATTCAATTTTGCTCTCAAAAACGACAAAAAGCTGGATACTGCGTGAAGCGTTAACATAATTTGAATTTGAATTCGATTTCTAATATTCTTCAACAACAAAGAATATCAGAATTTTTCCGAAACAAAAATGATAGAGCCGCAAATTCTCAAAAGCAATAATTGGAAAAATGAAACAATTTTTGCAGAAGCTCAATGAATAGTTAAAAAGAGATTATCTAAGGAGATTCAATTCGGACATTTTCGATCAAGCGAACTGCTGAAGTAGTGTACCAGAATTGGATGAATAATTTAAACAAATATATTTGATCTTTCAATAGCTGTAAGAACAGCCCGAGAAAATGATAATAAAAATTCACCAATTAAAGATAAGATACGGAAAGTTGATTCACTTGATAGTGAGAAATCATTAGTCACTCAGAAAGCAGTTCTCAATGTGGCAAAGACATGTCTTCAACTTTTAATCTTAACGAGAGTAATAGTTTGGGTCGTTCAGTATTTGGAGAGTAGAATCATTTCCAACTGTACAGGTAATTAGATACTTTACGAATTATTTTTCGACCCGATAGACAATTTGAGCTGAAAAGGACTCCACTAGATGCCCGGTAATCTGTTAGAGACGAGATGCTTTTCAGTGGTGAGAAGTTAGGCAAAGAGTCAGCAGGGTATGTTGAATTATTTCGAATGAAAGCAGTGTTGAGTCCAATGACGGAAATTCTCATTAGGTCAGAAAAAATGTAAAATTTAAATAAAATGAAGATTATAATAAGATTTTATGGACGAATGAGGATGCAACCACAAAAGACAGAGAAAATGAAACCAACTGTATGGTTTTACTAAAGAAGGCCTTAAAATAGAAGTAAAGATACATAAGATATATTGGGGCAGTCAATTATGTATTAAAAATATGCATATTTGAAAATAGATTGTATAGTTATTCCACACAAAGAAATGTCTAGTGCTAGGAGAAATCCTTCTTACAAATAGAAATCATGAATTTAGAACTATATTATTAATAATGACAAAAAGAACTTGCAGGCAGCTACTGCTCACGAAAAGAAGCTAAAAAGTTAAATTATAGAGCATAAAGCCAAATAGCGTAAATGGAAGATTATGAATACGAAAATAACTTAAGAAATAAAAAAAAGAAGACAGTGATGAAAAGATTTACTAATCACCTTCAAGTTAAAGATGAAAGAATTATATTTCAAGTATAATTTCTGGAAAGTTGTAGGTTATGAAAAGTGTTTTTGAAGTAATTTATAATGTTAGTGAATTCGAAGAGATATCTCCATATAAGATTAAGAGGAAGATAAAACGGCAAATGGTGAAAAAGCGTAACTTGAAATGAATTTGAATACAATTTAGTGATTAATATGCAGCGGACTACTAGTAAATTAAATAATACAGAAGAATGTCTGAAATTTAAAAAAATCAGTATATTGTCGACTAAAAAGCTCAGAATTAAATAACAGATGAATGTTGTACTCGAGAAGTGATTAAAGTAAGTCGTTTAGAATTTAATTTATTTAGATGCAGTGTGGGGACGAAAAAGTACATGTGGGCGCAGAAATGTGTCATTAAGGGAATTTTAAGACAGATATCTACCTATCGAGTGAAACGTTTAGCTCAACGCGTTCCTAACACAAGCTTAATGGTACAATAAATAGTATAAGCACGATGAAAAAGAAAAGATAATATATTGATAGAAATTACTTTATGTAGAATGAATATTTTTAGTTAGTTAATAAGCATAAATATCCCATTATAGAGGATGATTCGGGGGATTTCGAAAATTTCAGAGGTTTTAGGGTATCCTATAAGAAAAGGATATTATAATGACTACCTTGTTTCAAATGCCCTTGAAAATTAGGACATAAACACCGCTTCAGTCGTTTCAAAATGAATTTCCGGAATGAATAGTCAAGACCACTAGTTAGTAAAGAATAACTCCATACAAAAATAGTAGATGAGATGGTTAGTGCTTTTTCTTCCTCAAAGAAGCGCATATAATGTAAGTTTAATATGATTTTGAATAAGTGAAATATAAAGAACTACGTAATTTTTTTGACCCTTATGAATACTATGGTAACATAGGCGGAGAAAATTTTAAAAATTTGAGGAAAAATTAAACTAGTTGAAACAGAATTATTTAGAACGATGTCCTTGGAAATGTGGAAAATGTGGGGTGATTTAATATTTGAAAAATATGGTCAGTTGTGGCCCGGAATATCCTACAGGGTGCCCAGTAATACCTCTAAAATTACCTTAAAAGGCCCGCTCAAGATCATCAGCAGACGGGCTGCGTTGGACATTATGTTTTCTTAATTCTACTTTTGAATATCATACTTAAATTAATCTGGTCGAAAACCGTGGGGTATATGGAGATACACTTACTACGAAAAAGTAGAAGACAGTAATTCACTATATAGTTTTTAATTTATTTCAGCAATGTCATAATAAGATAATGGAAGATTTGCGATATTTGTATACTTAAGAGGAGAAAATAGATGGAATATTACTGCATAAACTGTGAAACAATAAATTAGATGAAAAGAATTCAGACGAAAGTTGATCTAATTTCGAGTCACGGAACTAAGATGGGGGAACCAAAGAATTTAAACTTTCCTGCTGTACAATACCGTATAGAGGACAGAAGAAGTGAAATTTAACAAATTGATGTACGGGCATCTGAATTGGTATATAAAGTGCCGACCATAAATGAATAATTTGACTGGATGCGTCTAGAATCTAGTCTTGAGACATTTGAAAGCCAATTTAACCGAATTTAAATTTATCTTGGATGTATGGACTGGAATCAAAGATAACCAGAAATAAAAAAGGCTGCTGGTCTGATTTTAAAATCTTAATATAGTATATTCGAAGGGCGCTAATTAAAAAAATGGCCTCTTTAAATTGAGAAAAAGTTTTCTCTACAATTTTTCACTTTTGAAAAGTCCCAAAACCTTTCTAAAAGGTATCAATCCAGAGAGGTGAAAATTTGTTTGGTTTACTTCGAGTAGAGTATGGTTAGGAGCCCTGCTGAAACATTGCCACTGGCTGGGTCTACAGTATAGTATGGTTGAGTGAGTTTTCTAGCCGACTAAAAGGTTGCTGAAGACCGTTAAGCAAGCTCACAGCATTAGAAGTGACCATCAACGCGGCATATCGCCGATTGAGAATATTCCGCACCTTTGATTATTGGCCCATGGCTCGGCTGGCTACCGAACGTGCCTTTTCCGTAATGAGGGAAAACGCACAGTGTGCCACTCCCGAGCATAGAGATTGGGACGGGATCGAGCCCGTTCCGGCCGGTTAATGCAGCCAAAATCCCTGGTCCTTCCGGAACTTATCAGAGTGGGCCACGTTTAAGCTCGTCGGGAGTTAAGGGTTGACTATTACCACAGTTTATAAGTCTACGTATATTCAATCTTCCCAGTTTTAATCTAAAAGAGCATATATAGGAAATACTTTACCACATCTAACTCGAAGCATAAGATATAAGATATAATAGTATGGTAAAATTTTCAGAATCTATTTTGAACAGTTTAAAGCTGATCAAGTAGTCTCATTTCCAGAATAAGATGAAAAAACCAAAAAATTAAAATATCTTGAGCTCAAATCTAGTTTTTACATGTTATGAATAATTACACACAACGGTTTTATATTTATCTATCCATTACTTTTGGAATCCTTGCTGCTAGAAAATGAGGAAAACTTTCGACTACTCAGCAAAACAAAGATTTGAGAAAAAATCTATTTTCAGCTTACTATATATAGCTTAGATTCCGCAAGAAAAAGTTCGGATTTAAGAGTAAGCAGAACTTTAAAGAAAAGTTTTAACTACACTTGCGATAAAATTTTCTTGTGAGGATGTCAAACTTCACATTTCTTCTGGAAATGGGACCACATATAGAATTATTTAGTTAACATAATAGTTTTACTTCAAGAATAAAAGGAATGCATAGGTTCATATAATTTTTTCAAATAAGTGAATCAAATTTGAGCATAGGAAAAATTTTCTGGAATATCGCTCCACAGCGAAAATGTAAATTGTAAGAATTCTTTGACCGTTTTACTTTGGTTTCTTTTTTATTTAACATTTCAATCCAATGGGCATTCCGACTGGTTATTTCTAATTCTAATTTTGTTTTAGTTACCTTTTCGCGACAAATTATCATTTTCACAAAGAATTCTTTACCAAAATTATTATTATGATGTTTACAGAAATTTAAATCTTTTCACCCTTATATTCTATTTATTTCCGAATTTATATATATCGCTTACTTTACGCTTTAAGAGCAGTGGAGAGAACTGTATTTATGTATTTAAAAAGGTGCTTTTGGAGCTTTTACCTAAAAATATCGCAATGTTCTGAGTAGTATGAGTAGAGTAGTATTCGAAAAAAAAATAATGTTGAAACTTCTTAGACTAATGTAAAATAATTGAATTTATATAAGCCTACTGTCAAGATTTTCAATAAGTACAACGACTACTATTGGCCTCTGTATTCCCTTCTGAGTAAAGAGGAACGCTGGATGCTTTAACATTTGAAAGATATTGTCAGCTAAGCAAATTATCCTTCCAGTATCGATGAAGAGTAATATTTAAGATTATTTCGCAAAGCAGCGCTAAAATTATTCGATGGACCAATGTTTTATGTGCCGATGATACACATGCCTTCACTGAAAACAATAGTTTTTGGAAGAATATCCATAATTTGATGATTTTCTTTCCTAACTTGAAATATCCTAGCATACCTATTTTATTTCAGTAATTTATACTTATCGGCTTAAGGATGTAAAAATGTACACATGTTCACGATTTTTTTGTATAGAACCCCAACCCAGCTTTTCCCACACCTTTACCTTTAACATTTTCTAAACAATCTTTCGAATATGGATCGAATGCCTTTGTGCAGCAACAGGTCACACCTGTTGTTTCTTCTCATTTTTAGTAGTAGTCCATGACCATATATTATTTTCAGAAAAATTCATTGCTCCATATTTCTGATCCATATAAACTTTCAGAGCTTTATGTTCTTCCAAACTTTTCGATATGATTTTTGCAATAGTATCAATAGTATAAACACAGCGCAGATTGACATTAACTTTAGTGAATTAGAATTATTTTTTTGCTGTAAATATGCCCTGGTCGTTTTGTACAGATAAGATTTAGGGAGAGCAGGAATGCATGGTTTGTTCTCGTTAATAATGGAGATAAACCTATGGATTCTTTACTTAATCTTAGTTCAGAAATTTCGTTCGCACTAAATAGAATTATTTTAATAACTGAATATATGTATTTTACGAAGCCAAAAAATGATCTCAACCCCCCTCACCTCTGGGCATCCAGTAAGTACTCAAATCGTTAAACTCCCCCTACATCTGCGAAAGAAATTTATTACCCGCTGCAAGGCGTTCAAGTTGGTTCCTCATACCCCAATCCAAGTCCAAGAACGCCTTCAACCTGAACCCAGCACCAGGTCCATAGCAAGACCCCAACTCATTGATACTTGAATATTACTCAAAATGTGCCTCCTAATTAATCAGCAGTGTTAGACTTTGGCTTAACCCGAGGTATATGCAAATAAATAGCTAATATAAGCTACTCTATATTCGATTAGTACGTAAGCGTGGAAGCTAATAGTTGGAAGAAAACGATGTCTTAGCTCAATTAAATCTACATTTACGAAGTCCAGCCAATTAGCAAGGGTATTGCAAAAATATTCCATTCATCTATAGTTAATTACTATAAAAATCAACTCCGCATTTACCGTGTTGTGCTCCTGATAGGTTCACAGTTTCACTCTATCAAGATCCTATGGAAGATCTCAGTAGGCTTCTATTCTTGTTTGGAAAGCTTTCAAACATCCTCCACTAGGGCCACTAGAAACAACTATTAACTTCAGCTTCAACAAAAAATCGTTATATCGGCCTTGCTTTGCTCAAAAAAATACAGAGCAAAAAATTATGGAAGCGAGCATCAAATTTTCTGAATACTTCTTTTTGTTGCCGATAAACATAGATAAACGGGCACGTAGGCTTTCAAAATTTCATTTTTTTAAGTTGGTCAATATAGATCTCTTTAAAAAGTTACTGATTGAATAATGAAATTAAAGCAATAGTAGGGGCCTCTGCACAATAAATTTACACATTTAGTGCTAACATAAATTTCTACATTTTCGCACGCAATGTTTTGCGAAAACTCTTGGGAAATTTTAAATATAGGTCTGATGACCAAACTATCGCTATATTTCAGCTTTTAGCTTCCAGTGGCCGATAATTTGGAATAATAAAGATTATAGCATGCACATACGCTATTATATACAGTTTTGATTAAAGTAA
This sequence comes from Kappaphycus alvarezii, assembly GCA_002205965.3. Taxonomy (NCBI): domain Eukaryota; phylum Rhodophyta; class Florideophyceae; order Gigartinales; family Solieriaceae; genus Kappaphycus; species Kappaphycus alvarezii. The sequence continues at coordinate 379,759 of NADL03000047.1, read as the reverse complement.
ATAGTATTCATGACTTCCAATCACAGGTTGGCTTTGTTCATGGGTTTTTGTGGAGAAAGTACGTACTATTCCCTTAAAGTATTGAATAAAATATTCTTATACGTGTTTATGTTCTGTTTGGAGCACCTGAAGTAACGAAAATACAGCAGATTTAAGCCCTAAAATTAGACAGCGTAAAGTACGCAGAGAATAACAGTTGATCGGTTATCGCTGGTGTACAGTCCAAGTGGGAACGTTGCAAGTACGGAGAATTAAGTTGGAATTAGGTGACTAAGCTCTGCGTGTTGCGGTGCGCGAAAAATTACGGATGCTGCACATGTTGAACAGATTGAGTAGCTAGGCTTCTGATACAGGCGAGTCTTCACTCCTCCCGTCGAGCATCCGCTATAAGATGCTACTGCTGCCGCGTACGTCTCTATAACTTTGGATGTTTCTAAAGAGGGTGGTCCTAAAGAGTCGAAGGCTAGTGGTACAAAATACCATCCTAGCCTTGATCGTCCCGGCATTGCCTCTCCTGGAATCGCTGCCACTTTCGCAGCTAAGTCCCTCTTCCTCCGCTTTTCTGAGAATAAGGTACGATACGGACACGTATCTAATTTCAGGAGCCTTTGCACATGGTCGGTTGATTATGGTACAAGATGTTGAATGGAAAGCCACTTACATATAATTTTTTGGCCTGAGAATCTCCACTACCGTTAGTCAGCACCACACTACCAATATGCTCGTGTATTATCCATTCTTGGTATACTTGTACCATCTACTTCCCTATAATTTATTATTAAAATTATTATCTTTCTTTATCTATTTTCCTCTACAGTTCCCATCATTGTGCACTAAAAGATCACTTATCATGTTGCACTCACTTTGAAGGTGCAATAAAACGCGCGGTGAGAATATATTCCTTTAGAAACACTTATTACCACCATGAAATGGGAAAAACAGCGCATGTACCAATATGCACAAGGATTTCGCCTTCTGTATTTCTATTTAAGCACCCTATGGTAAATTAACTATCTTTTTGGTGGAAATGAAAAGAAGATTGTAGATAAGTAGTGATTCCTCGAACTGATGGACGTTATAATTTTACTCAAGCTTGTGCTGGACCTGATCCGCGAAATGCTAAATTCCTGCAAAAAATTGGATTTACAGAAACGATTATAGCACGGGTGCAGATACGGATACAGATATAGACAGACTTAGATCAGCAGCGCTGGATATCTTCTGGAGAAAATAATGTTGTTGCCAACGAAAAACTTGAATCTACTATTTATATGTAGACTTCGCGGGTCGAGGTGCTCAGATAAGTAAATGTCGGAGAAAATCAATAAGAGAGGTATCATAAGATTATATAATAGGGATAATAAATGGAATGGGGTATACAGTCGTTTGAACCCGATTACAGCCAAAATTTTCTTTGAAAAGGTCGTTCAAGAGGTAAGTGATAGAAGTCAAAGTCGGGCCGAGCACCGCTGTGGTTGCTTAAGCTTGGTCCTTAGGGTTGCGATAGGTTTAAGTACAAATTAAATGTTAGAAATATATATTAAGGTGCGATAAGTAAATTTTATGCCAGAAAATGATATATTTCAATGTAGGAGACCAGCTAGGTCTACACCTGGCCCAATGAGTGACCTGAACATACAAAGTGTAAGGTCAAAGTGGACCGACTGGTCCATTTTGTAAGAACTCAGGTTGTTTCCAATACAGATTCAATACTAAAAACAATGGAGGATGAAAGTACACAGGAAATATTTTAACAGTACTTGATGTTCGCAAGGGTTGAAATATCCAAAAAAGGGGTCAAGAAGCGATGTAAATCAGCTCTGTCGAGGTTTGTTCAGTATAATATTTATGCCAATAACACTACAGTAGGATCCTGTTATCTTAGGTGTCCTTTTCTCCCTTCGTTGAGCGTTATAGACTTGATATTTTCCTTCCTTTTGCTTCACTTACACATACTGAATTGAGACGATTTTCATATGTCTCGAGAACTTAAGCTGAAATCATCTCCAACCACTGGACCATTTTACGCTCCTTTTTCATTCTTGGGCGAGTTTTGAGAGATATTTGTAGTACCGCCTGGTTTTTGGCAAGAGCATTTTTATAGATCTCTTAGTTGTATACGAACCCTAGTTTAATTTAGACTCGACATTTTCTATGTATCAAGAAACGTTCATCATTGAAGCTGAATAGCAATGATATTAATATTACAATTAATGAATCCGGGCAAATTTAAAAGATGGTAAGCGGCTACTGAGACACGAAACTAACCGCAAAGCAACGAGCTACGACTTAACTACCGTTACTATGAAAAAGCCGTCAGCCATTTCTTGGATATTATAGAATAGGTGATAAAATATTTTGATTTTGAGGAACTTAATGGTCTTTTCGAGGCTTACTACAAAAAAATTCACACGAGAAATTTTTTACTCAAAGAAAATGCGTCTGAAAACACTAATGGTTGGAAATAAAAGGTAGAATGAGGTCAGCGACACTAGGATCTTATACCGACAATTTCGGTCCAATTCTGTATTTTCCTTCAAAGTTAAGAGAATAAACTTCCAAAATATGACCATGGGAACCCGTCTCGATAGAATTTTATGCGCTTGCAGTCGAGAGAAGAGGATGCGAAATCAATATTAAAAACACTGGAAGTAATAGAAAAAACGCACACACGAAGAAACTATCAAATGGACCTCGCTTCGCGAAAGAAGATCAGATATTAAAAGTACTTATCATGCTCGCTACCATCAGCTCATACGTTTAGAAGCAACAAGAGAGCTTGCAGGTGAACAAATATTCGAAAACGCATAGACAATTCGTGCTTGAATTATTCCTGCCTACATGCGCGTTTTTACTCAGATAGAATAGCAAATTTTGACTGTTAAAACTGGAAATCTGCATGTTTCCGCTTTATTTACCATAGGCAAATCGGAAATTACCAAATCAAAAAAGTATTAAAATTAGCTCCTTGTGTAACCTCATGAAACGACTGTGATTGAACCTACGCTAAATTTTCAACATGGCCTGTGTTCTGCAAAGAGATTTACAAGTTTGGGTATCTCCGAAATAACCTCACCGAAACTGTCCAGCGTATTCGAGTTTGAAGTATAACTACAGATTTTCTCATTTTATTTTTAGGTTTTAGGTCTGCAAAATCTTGTGCTGAATTTTTTTTTGTGAAAATATGTACGGTAAAGAGATTGTGAAATCAATCTATATCCCAATAGTACATATTCCCCTCGAAAACAACAGCTCAGCGCCCAAAACTTCTCCAACAAACTTAATCATTGTACTACGTTCGCAAATGAAACGTTATCACCAATGCAAATTAACAAGTAAAAAATAATGAAATGAAATGAAATCTAAACAGAATCACACTTGATGTCCGTTCCAATGCGAGTCATAATCGATTAGATAGATAAGGTGATCCGAAAATCAAAAAAATTCAACATGATTCGTAAAAGTTTACCAAAAATCTACTTTTCAAATTTGTTACGCTATTCGGATTAAGAACTTCGTTCGTTATCTGGATTCTTGTCCAATTATTATTGTACTCATGATAAATTCATGTCGAAAATAACGTTCCTTGCATATCTCATATTACATCATTTCATATCGGAACCTTAATAAAGTACATGAAAAATATGAAAACACTCGTTGTCTGTCGCGAGCGAATCGGAAAAGAATTTTTCGTCATCGTCATCTACCGACTTTTTATTTACTAAATTACCTTCTTTTGTTCAAAATTGCTCGTAGTTCTGGTCCTTCCTCGCCCTCCCCACTTTAAGCACGTTCCCGGAAGAATATCCTTCCTTCTTTATCCTTGCTTTTCCTTCCCGCGGTCCTCTCCAAATTCACTTCGATTTTATCTAGATATTTTAATGCTGTATCCACCCCTCCAAATCGATCCCAAATCAAGTTCTTTTTCCCTTTTTGCTTACCTCCTTTTCCAAATTCATTTAATTGAGAAAAAGGGCGCAAATGGACTACTGCGAATTCCCTTATAGATTTTTTTATTTATTTCAAATCTATACAATACGCCCTCGGGAGCCTATTTAAGCCCCTTTATTCCAAGTTTCAAACCTTCCCGATCTTTTTTCTCACTACCCCTCTATCCTACCCATTTGAAACACCCTAAATTGCCCGGCACTCCCTAAATATCACCAAAATGAACAACCTATGCCTTTCCAGCGTCATTTCCAGAACTCGCCACCTGCGCTCCCTAAACGCCATTCTCCTACTCCTTTTCGGCCCTACTGACCGCGATGAATATCTCCGCCGGCAAACCAAGAAGAAAGTGATCGAGTTCGATCGTCACCTGTTCATCAAGGATGAGGCGGGGGTATGTGAAGGGCAGGAGGAGGAAGAGATCGAAGATGGAGTTGGGGAGACTTTTGAGGCGTCGGCGGCCCCGGAATTAGTTTACGAGAATGACGATGAGGACGAGGAGGATGAGAAGGAGGGCGAGGAGGATGAGGGGGAGAGAGACCTGGAAAGTTTTGGAATGGTGGGGCGGGGGCTCGACAGCATAGACCAGGTGGTCCCGACAATGGAACCGGATGGGAGCATCTTTAGTTGTTTATATATATCCCAGGAGAAAGTATAGAATTATAAGCCGTTCGCGGATACTTGTAGGAACTGCTTGGGTAGCATGGATATCTTGGTGGAGTTGTTTGGGCCTGATCTAGGGGATGGAAATGAGAGGACTAGGTCGATTGTTCGTTTTTTTCGTATCTTTTGTTTAGAGTATATCATCAACACAAAGTGTCTTTATGCATTTCCTGGTATCTTTTGTAGCTCTGTTCGGACTTGAGGGGTAGCCAAAAGTCTATGTAAGCTGAGTAAACTGCTTCCTCTTGGGGAGGTCAAGCAAGTTGGCAGACAACTTCAAGTCAAGTCCCAAGTAGTTAGGAATTTGAGAGTCAACTTCAGACCAAGTAAGCGTTCTTGTTACTTCTTGTGGGGGACAGTAGGTGGTAGAGCCTGACCCTTCTGAACACACTTGTAGAACCTTGGTCCGTCATCCATATATACCACTCCCTGATCCTGCAACTATACTACGGTAGCACTTTTGTCGTTTCCAACACCTCCGTTCTGAGATAGTGAGCGTCGGATATCTCTATTCCGTCGTTTTATCGCTACCACTCGTCGCAGCGAAACTTTTGCTACCGCCTGAAATCTCGAAACTGTTTCAAACTAACGAGAACAAGAATAAGTATTTAATTATTACTCTGCGTAGGGAAATTGATTAGAAAGAAATGATCCCATCAAAAACAGAACCACCGTACTGCTAAATGTCAGACGACGGGTGAGCGAAGATTTTTTCTCATACCAGCGATGAGAAAATGTACTGTTGAATATAAGGCATGGTTTTCTTAAATCACTCGATGTTCGGAGGGAGTTCTAGTGACTTACGAATTGCAGACCAGAAAATAGAAGTCAAGTCAAACCCGAAGTCTGTTCAATTGATTACCTACCTATAAAGGCCTTCAGTACGTGATATAATTTGATGTCACTTTGAAAAGATACTGGAAGCGATTCCAGCGGAGCTACGGTGCGGATCCATAGAACGTACCGCAATGGTTACCTTCCGTCGCATATCGATGGAACCGAAACCATTATTCGAGGAAGTTCCTCGGAAAAAGATTGTGCGGGTGACCCGCATACTTTACCTGCGTCCGGAATCGGAAATAGTCGTGGAAGTCCGTGCTTCCATACATGAGGACATCCTTCTGGAGACTTACACCCGGTTATACCGAAAGTCTAAGGTTATCCTGAGCAATGGAATCTTGTCGGCAAAGCCTAACACCCCTTTCGCAGTGAAAATTGCGAACTTCGCTACTGACGCGTGCGTTCTGGCCAAAGACCAGATTGTAGGGTACGCATCAGCGATGCCCGATACTGTACTCGATGTTATTCTTGACGAGAAAACACCCGGCCGAGAAGAAACATCCGCGCCGTTGCACCTCGGCTCCGTCGATGACAGGCTGGGGTGGATGATGTTGAACTGTCCCATCTCACCCCGAAGTTCAAGTCAAGATAAGAGCAATGATCGTAAAGCACGAGACCATGTGTTCAGGCCACTTGGGAAAAATCCGGGTGACGGAACAATGGATCGACCTTATACCTGGGGCAGTTCCAGTACGTTCACACCCCTACCGCGCAGGCCCGAAGACCCCCGAGACTGAAGAGAAGGAAGTCAAGGGAATGCTTGACGCCAACGTGATTGAGCCCGCTCAATCGGAATTCGCCAGCCTTGTTGTGCTGGTGCCCAAACCGGATGGGAACAGACAGTTCTGCATAGAATAACGTAATTTCAACGCCATCACAATCAAGTACAGCTATCCGCTACCCCGCATGGACGAATGCCTAGACTCGCTAGGTGAGGCAACAGTATTTGCCGCCTTAGATAGTAACTATGGTTACTGGTAGATACCTATCCGCGAAGCGGACAAGGAAAAGACGGCATTCGTCTGTCATGAAGGCTGTTTCATGTTCGCAGGATGCCTGCCGGGCTGTGAAATGCACCAGCCACGATAAAACGTACAGTAGATATGCTACTGGCGCGATACAAGTGTAAGACTTGTTTGGTATACTTTGATGATATTATCATCTTCTCAAGTCCATCGAGGAGCACGTCGATCATTTTGAAGAAGTACTGCACGTACTTCTTTATTCAGAAGCTTCCCTGAAATTGAGGAAATGCGCGTGTTTCACCTCCGCGGTGAGCTATCTTGGCCATGTAATACGGTCGGGCAAGCTGAAGGTTGCCTCGAAGAACATAGAAGCTGTGAAGTGTTTTGAAACCGCCGCGCAGGCAGACGCAACTGAGGAGTTTCCCCTGTCCATGTAATTTGTATCGGAGATTCGTCCTGAAATTTTCAAGAGTGGCAGCACAACTCAACAAGTTGCTATAGAACGGAAATCCCTTCAAACTTCCGGAGCTTGACTCCGTGCAACTGGAAGCATTTACTTCCTTAAAGCAGGCCCTCATCGAGCCGCCAGTGTTGAGGCTACCAAAACCCGGACTACAATACTCGGTTGATACGGACGCTTGTAACGAACAAGTATGCCGCGCCCTACTTCAGGAATACCCGGATGAAATCCGCCATCCCATTAGCTACTGGAGCCGCTCCCTCGTCCCTGCCGAGCGGAACTACTCAACGAGCGAGAAGGAATGCCTCGCTGTTGTATGGGCAGTTCAACTGCGACGTCCATATCTCTAACAGGAACAGTTTTAATTGTTCACGGATCACCAGGCTTTGCGCTAGTTAATGACATTAACCGACACAACGGGTCGGTTGGCGCGCTGGATTTTACGCCTCCTCGATTTGGATTTCACTCTTGGGTACCGCAAAGGAGTGAAGAACCAAATAGCAGATGCGATGCCAAGAATACAAACCGACAGCGAGACCGACTTCGCCGGTGATTGGGAAGTACCATGCTTCCTCGTGGAATCTACGTGGACCCATCTGGGTCACCCGACCATCTGACAGGAGCAGGCTTGAGTCAACTCTTCGGTTCGGAAAGGGCAAACTTGCCCGCTCCCCGACCCTTTCAAAGGAAGGTTCTTGGCTGCAGGATACGTGCAGGCAATCCAGTCGTTTACATGGATTTAGAAGAAATCTACTGTAAAAACAGTCGTTAGGAGGACTTATCCTTGTTCGACCTTGTCTCCGTCACCGAGCCGGCATATGATTTGCAAAAGCTCACGACTGAGGAAATCCTCCGTGAGCAAGAGAAGGACTCTTTCTGTCAAGGAGGTGAAGGAAGCCTTCCTCGATGATGAACGTAAAGTCAGGGACTTTACGATTAACCAGCGTGGACTGGTCGATCGATTATCAAAGGTCGATGATGCTGTGCGGATCTACATACCTGAATCGTTGCGATCGCGAGCATTTTTACGACTACGCAAAAATGTGACTACGCAAAAATGTCCAGGCACCCCTGAGGATCACGCATGTACATGACGTTACTTCGTACATTATACTGGCTCAGCATGGCGCTGGACGTGTACAATACGGTGCGGTAGTGCACCAGCTGCTCGAAGGAGTGAATGTTTCGTAGGAAGCACTAACTTCCTCTAACTATTTCCGGCCTCGAGTCCTTTCGAGTTCGCGAGGATCGACATACTCGGTCCCTTGCCAAGGACATCCTTGGTTTATCGATATCTGTTAGTAATAACAGATCTTTTTTCGAAGCTAGTTCGAGCTGTTGCACTATACAGCGTAACTACTGTTGCGGTCACCAAAGCATTCTGTGAAGAATGGGTGTTTACATACGGGAGTCCCATATAACTACTGTCTGGCAACGGAGGTCAGTTTGTCAGCAAGTTCTTTCAGAGCATATGCTCTGTCCTCGGCACGCGAAATATATTTACGACGGCCCACCATCCGCAGACCAATGGTCAGACAAAGAGATTCAACAGGAAAATCCTATCAGCGTTGATTCACTTTTGAAGTGAGCATGGGAGGGACTGGGATCAGTACCACTCCACTGAAACCTATGATTAAAACAATAGAGTGCACCGGGCAACCGGTGACACGCCGTTTGAGCTATTGCTAGGCTGGCCACCAACATCGCTTGCCCTAACGCAAGCGAGGACGATTAACCTCAGAGATCTTCACCCGATTCAAGTGAAGCGTCGCTTCCATGACAGCGTCGCTTCCATGATCGCTGGAAGGTCATGTTGACAACTTCAAGGAAAAGACTGAGCAAAGCTCAGGACGCGTACAAGCGATGCTAAGATAACCGCATGAGACCAGGAACTGAGGATATCTCAGTAGGTGACTCGTTCTTCGTGAGCCGCGAGCGCACGAAGAGCGACGAACCAAACGCACTGACGAATGAACCGGTCGAAAACCTACCAGAGCACCAAGCTCCGAACGAAAGTGCTGGGACCGTACCCAGTTATGTCGACAGCCTCACACACCGTCATTATCCTTTGAGAAGGGTTCGAGGAAACTTTATCGCGAGACCGATCGCAAAGGCCCCCACTCGGTCGCTGCCAAGTACAAGAGAATCGGAATACTGGATATTGAATATAATCAGGGAAACCGGGGTTCAGGAACTACATCCGCGTCCCTTCCTCAGCACGGGGCGGCAGACTCTCAAGATGCATTTTTACATATTTCCCATCCTTTCTCCTAGACTGGTCTCCCGAAGAAGCTTTGCTTCTAAAACCCAACCACCTGGTGTGTGGTCTATTTCAGGGTCCATATTACTACATACACTACCCTAGTATATCCACGTGGACGTCATTCTGCAAGCAGAATCAGATACAAAACAGACAGGGCATTCAACGTTTCTTCCATAACGACCTTCAAGTCTGTAACAGACCCAACAGGCCCAAACTACCTCTGTGGCTGGCGGTAGTCTCTATCAAGGACCCCCTCTACATTCTAGATGTGATTAAAATATGAAGAATACGATGACCAGTCAATGACATGAATATTTTGTTCTGAAACCCATTGTTTGGTGTCATGAGAAGTGTGAATAGCATGCCCATATTGTTGGAAAATCCAGTTTGTTCGATATCTTGAATTTTCAAATGGAAGAACGTGCTCACTTGGCGTCTGTGTGTAGTCTCTATAGCATTTTACATTTAAAAATGCAATTGCTGCTGTTCCAGAAACAAACACCTCAAATCACACTTTCTCCCCTAGCATTTTGTCTAGTGTGAGATTAACCCTCTTCTTTCTTCAATTCATGCCAATAAGAGCTTAAACTATCGGGACCATCGAGATTAAATCGCTTCTTATCACTGAAAATGATATGGCGCCAGTTTGAAAGATTCTTAGTGACATAAAGACCTGCAAAACAGAGCCTCTTTTATTTGGTCCTGGTAGTGAGCATCGGGCCTTTCTCATCTTCCGGAACTTAAAGAGACCATTTCCATTTACAATCCCTCTCACTTTTCGATCACCCAAGGGAAACTGGGGAGCATTTATCTCACTGGAAGCGGTACAGTATTATCTTTGACATATTCTTAGCAAACACCTCAGGTACAATACGATCATTTTGGGAGGCCTGTTCGTGAATTTTTTCATACGTACTTTGATTGCACAATAACACGTTAAAGGCGTTGTGAGAGCGATTGATGCGCTTGGTTATCGCTTGGTTGCTTAAGTTTTCATCCTTGAAAGCCAGAATCTTGCTCTGCTCCTGTGGAGTGAGAGAAGGGTCTCGAGACGTTTTTGTGGTAGTTTGAGGTGCTAGAAAGAAATACTGGAGAGATATCCCAGCGATGACCGCCATAAAATACTCCTCGTGTACACAAGATGGCGGAAAGCGTAACTGTGTCATATTGACCTGTACTTATTTCAGGGCTTTTCGTAATCATTCTTCTATAATGGCTGTTAGGGCAATGGACACATACGGGACGGTTCGAGCGGTTTTAACACAGAGGCATGCTGCAGCAGCGGCGATGTCCAATGTATCATGCCTGCTGACGGGCTTCGAGCTAGCCATTTAGGCACATGACTCACATTACCCATTATCCTGAGCATGTCTGGCATACACCGGGGGATAGCCGAACCTCACTTTTCAAAAATTAGAGAACCAAATCATTTTTCTTCTATAATTCCAACTTTTGTCCTAAATTCCTGGTTTTCTCCACTGAAACAACCAGAGCACTGGATTTTGAAGCCACTGCCTTCTTTTTAAGTGTTTTTACTGTTCATATAACTAGACGGCGAAGTAAAATACCCCTTCATTCCCCCTGTAGATCAAACGCCTTATCCTCAAAAGTCCATTGACCTTTTCCTTTTTTTCGGCAGCGTAAAATGAAATTCTTGGAACGGATATTGAGTTGCTGAAGTCCAGAATTAGAGATGAACGGCGCCTAGAGTTGATCACTTCATGAAAGACGCCAATCTACCTACGTGACTGCGAACTCTGCCTCAGGGCGATAATTTTCTGAAAAGGAATCATGGTTCGATTTGCCGACTCCAGAGTCGCACCCAGTCAACTTTTCTACAAGGGGGAATTTTTGGGTGCATCATGCCTGCTGACAGGCTCTGAGCCAGCCATTTAGGCACACGAGTGACATTACCCATTATCCTGAATACGTCTAGCATACACCGGGAGATAGCCGAACCGAACTTTTCAAACATTAAAGAACCAAATCGAACCCCATTTTGGGATATTTTAATGTATGGAAGATGTGGTCGGATGTATCCACGTCGCTAGTGCGTTGTCCATTCTGTAAAATACCTGTCGCGTGAAGTTGCCAGATATAGCCAGCAATCTCGATTCTTGGCAAAAGCCATTTTAGCCTTGTGAATGGCTGAGGCCACCGTCGACGGACACCACCGTGCACAAGCTTTGTTTTTATTAGAAATGTATGCATCTCCCTGCGATAGGAATAGTCAAGTTAACTGCTGAAAGGGGGAAAGGTTTTGGTGATTTACTCTTTGAAGATATATCCGATCTATCCCATGGTTTTCAGTGCTGAAATCAAGTGTGTGGTGAAAGAGATTGTGTTCTCCTTAATCCAGGAACAAACGCGGAGAGACGGCGTAATGATGTAACAAAAATACCGCCCATGAGCTGATGAAGGATGCTGCATGTCCTTTCCATGCAATGGTCTGAAGGGGGGGGAATTGGGTTGGTTTACCAGGGTCTGAAGTACTGTGCACTTTCCTTTGTATCATTACACGGAATTACAGTCACTTCGACGTCCCAATATTCAACTTGTCAGATTATTGCGGAGAGGAAAGCGAGGACGAAGGGGACTGACACTTGGACATCTCGGAGGGTGCCGCGACACCTTTTGAGAGGGCGGAGGCCGTTTGGTCCGACGTCCCTCGGAAGCTTAAGTCGCCCGGAGAATCTTTCCTTTGTTTGCGAGTGGTCTACTTCGCTGTAGAAAGTGACGTCCGTTCCCTGCTCCGCGAATCGGAACAAGATCTCAACGGGTTACATGCACAGGTCAAGTACCTCGTGTCTGAACTCCAACGGTTCCCCCGCCTGCAAAGTGTAACTGCGTGGCATGACTAAGGGATCGGTCACGTGGTGGCGACAATCATATGCGATCTGCTACCTCGTGTGAAAGCGTCCAAGACAGCAAAGCGTGGTTTGAACCGCTCCGTGAGGGACCTTTTGTTCCTATTATTTGACGACGTACGGTCGGATTCTCGCTCGGCTCCGTCTGTTCCCCAAAGAAACAGGCCCATAGTGAACTACCCTTTGGTACCGAACACCCCGCGCTCGCCACCTAGTGGCGGGAATCTCCAATCTTCCACCTTGGTGGAAGCCGCCGATTACCAAACAACACCCAAAGGCGTCTATGGGCAGACGTCATGGCGCGGGAGTGGGATTATTACGGCCACGGAAAACGAATCTAGCCTGCCTGTGATGGGACCCTACGGCACGGAGCATTTATGGGTGCCTGCTCGCTTGACGGACTGGTCTGATCTCAACTCTTCAGAAGGCGACAGAAGGCGACGACGTCGGTGATGTCGTTTTCGATCTGGAGGGGTTAGAAATGGGTGAAGAGAAGGATGAGTAAGGGGCGGGCATACAGTATCTGTGATACTTAATGGCAATAAAATATAATAATCTTGTGGTGTGCTCAAAGCACTTTGCTTCATACAAAATATCAGGCAACTTTGCTGACAAATCGGACTTTCCATCACTGGTAACCTCTAAGATATTCCGGGCCCCAACCGACCACATCTTTCAAACATTATAGCACCCAAACGTTTCCCCCGGTACAGTACAGACCATCAATGCAGCGTTCAGTACAGTACTATACGCTGCATTGATGGTTACCGCAAAGTCGAATATTATGCAAGAATAAAACACTGAAATCTGCCCTTCAACGCTGCCTGCTTTTGTAAGTTTTTAAAAATGCTCCGTGAATGGTGGGTTGAACGTTTATTGAAGAAGTGACCCCAACAAGGGGCCGACGTGGGCCATAGCAATGGGGGTGTGTCCCTAAGGACTAGGCGACGAAGTTGCTAATAAATAACGAGGGGAGTGAGGGCGGTGTAATGCGTTTTGAGTTGTCGGCGGAGAGCGTTGAATGGCGAAGCGATGGCACTGTAGATCCTAAACCTATCATTTGAGTGCAAGTTGATCGGACTCGCAACCTTTGCACCACTGGTTTCAATGGTTTCAAATACTGTAATTCTCATCTGTCATTTCGAGTGTACACTGCCTGACCGCCTATTACATCAACCACACTACGGTTTCCTGCACTGTACTGTTCAGTACAGTCAGATATTTTACTTCCTTTCAATATCGCTTAATCTAACCCACTATTTGTATGGATCAGGATTTTTTGAACATGAAAAGATTCCACCCCCCCCAATACCGCCTTAGAGTTCCTCCCGACCCCAAAATCTACTAGCTGCCCTTCTCATATGTATCTAAGATCACGAAGGAGCCCTTCTGATGTGTCTCTAAGATCACAAAGTTGCAATTGTATCATAGTACAGTATATTTTTGATACTGAACATAATGTACCAACCAGAAAGATATGAAGTACAGTACTGCTGACCATATGCTGACCTCATGTTGATTTCTAGCCATCGCCACTAATCCAGCGCCCTTGCACCAAATCGCGCCAAATTTAAGGCGCACTACAACCCTCATACGCCTACCCTCCCTGGCCTTTGTTAATGCGTTGACACAGTGAGTAAAACCGTCATTCAATATACAATGTAATGTAAAGTACAAAACCCGCGGTCCTGTGTAGTGCGGACGTGTCTACAGACAATGAAGAGGAATGCATTTTTGTACTAAAGTACAGTTTCAATCTCTACCGGAGATTCGAAGCCTTACCGCAGTGGAAAGCCATCCTCAGCCCTTCGTGCAGCCAAAATCTATTTCTGAACGTCCCCATGTAATCAATTCGCCTGGATGGGACATGTCCTAAAGCGCCACTTTTTTCACATAAACGCCATGCTCTGCCCACACCGCTTTCCAATAAGTTCAGTCTTCTCAGTAACTCTCTTCAGATATTGCACAGTGTTACGACCCTGACGAAGCCACACAAACGTGCCTCTGCCACACCAGCGTGCCTCTGCCAAACCTTCCCCTCCATTGAACACATCATTGCCCAGCAATGTTTGCGCCCAAGCTCGAACATCCCGCGCTACTACCCGCCTTGCTGCTCTTATGGTTTCTAGCAAACTCTCTCTTTGCCCTCGCTTCGAACGCTCTTTTGTTCTCCCCGTCCGCGCCTTCCGCATTGTTTCTCGACCTCACGGCGCTCCAGGTACTCCTCTCCTACCTCCTCTCTAACCTTTTCCTCACTTTCCGCTATCCCGCTGAACCCGAACCCGCCGCTGCTCTCCCACTCCGTATCTCATTCCTCCAGTTGCTCGCAGTGTCCCTCACCAATGCCTCTTACGCATTCCTTGGCGCCACCTCTACCCTCCTGATTAAGTTACTGGAACCTGTACCAACATTTCTGCTTTCTCACCCTCTCTTACCGAATCCACCGCCGACATACAAGCTTTTCAGTCTCGTGCCCCTGCTATGTGGCATCCTTTTATTCACCCTGCCCCACCATCCGCTACCCTCCCTCTCTCTAATCTTACTTTCCACAGTGCTATTCCCGCTGCGCAACATCCTGCTCACCCTGCACACACCGTCACTTCCCCCCCTCTGCGAATTCCTTTCCTTCCCTCCTGCAGCGCTTCCGCTCTATACATGCGCCGCTGGTACTGCCGCTTATGATTACGGCTGCCCTCAAGAGCGTCCTGTTTCCGCTACATGTGACCCTCTCATTTCGTCGATGCCCACGCTGATTGGAAACGTCTTGCTGTTTGTCCTTTACCAACTCGCTTCGCTTGCGGTGCTCACGCGTCTGCAGCCGTTGTCCCACTCGCTTGCTAACTCGCTTAAGCGGTTGACAACCCTGTCCGCGGCTGGAGTGCTCACTCCTACCATGCTTCACACAGAGCAGACTTTGGGGTTCGGTCTCACTGCCATTGGGTTTCTAGGGTACGTTTTTGGCGGGCAGGCGTTTGGAACGTCGAAGAAGCCTATCGGAATCGCGTTTAAGCTGCTCATGGGGCCTTGGGTATCATGAGCACGATTTTGGTAGCTGGCGTATTGTACCAAAGAGAAGTGCCAGATGTCGACCGGGTAACGGTCACCTCTTCAGTGGTGGATGACTCAGAATGGCAGGAACGATTGCGAAAGGGGTTGTCATTCAGGTGGTACCTAGGTATGATGCGGAAAAAGAGGGAATTGTTGTGAAAGATTACTCCGAGCGTGGCTTGATAGAGCATTTGGGGAATACTGGAAGCCTAGTGTGGCAACATGCGTCGTACAAGTCTTTGGTAGATCTTGACGGTAAGGGAGATGGGGCGAGTGAGGTTTGCTGGGGGGAGCGAAGAGAATGTTTCACCTCGCGTGTCCTCGGCACGGAGAAGACCATTATTTCGTACAGGCCTGGACAAACTTCTTCAATATGGCAGTCCCTGACAGGTTTGCGATGAGATCTACACGATTAGAGAGCGGCGTGCAGTGCCAGTTCTGGTGGGGATCGGGATTCAGGCCGGATTCGCGAAAAATGCATCCAAAGCTCCGGACTTTGAGGATCATAGAGAAATTGAGGTCCGTTCCGAGACGTTTGCATTTTCGTATTTGTCGAAGGAGTTTCTCATTTTGTTGCAGGAGAACAAATATGAATTGATGGTGAGGGGAGATTTCACTTTACAGGCAATGAGGAAAGAAGGTTACGGGTACGGGGTGAGTGCTGGCTGTCCATCGCTTTTTCTGAGTGAAAAAATCAAATTGGGCAGAGTGCTGCATAGAGGGTACGAAAAGCTCCGTGGTCGAGTTGGAGACCGTTCTCTCAAAGTTGCTCTCAATTTGAAAGGGGGATCACGATACCTGGCATTTGTCAAGGCAATGTTAGCCAAGTACCCCAACAGCGTTGTATTCACTCAAGGGACGAGCGATCTTGTTGTCCTGGAGAGGATTGGGATTCCTTTTGAAAGGGTGAGGGTGTTTACGAACGTCGCGGATTGGAGGGAGGGAATGAGTGGGATGGATTTGAGCATCGGAGGGCGGATCTATAGCAACATGGTCGCAGTATCGGTGGGGGTGCCGGTGGTATTCTTGGCGCCAGACTGGAGAGTGTTGGAACTGGTGCAGAGGATGAGACTTGCACACATGACGTTCTGGGAAGCGGGCGGGATTTTAAATGAGGATACAGACTTGGCAGAATTGGCCGGAGGAATCGGGTGGAGTGCGCTGGAGTTTGATGTCAACAGATGTGAAATGGCAAAGCGGTTCCGGCAAAGCTTAGGGAGGGTAGGTATACGAGTGTCACCGCACGTCAATACTATTGCAGATTCATGCTGAGCCCTTTTAATTTGGTAGCTGTGTACAATACGAAAATATCTTCTGTGCAGGCTCCGTGTTCTCCACTCTCCCTCACCCTCACCCTGGCATATACCTCTCCACGCAATCATTGGTTGTTGCTGTATCCCTCCGTCTCGGCATGCCTCTCTTTCCTGGCAACGCACGCTGTTCCGTCTGCTCAAGGCGCTCTAATGAGGTGGTCTCGCTTCTAGACAGCGATGGTAAGCCCGCTCTTACTTGCAAGTACGAAGAAGGTCAAACCCGCCGTCAAAATGTCCCTTGCAATGCTCTGCAACCGCTTTCACAAGGATGTTGGCAGTACCGTTCTACTCGAACCCCCTTCCATCTAGCTCCACCTCTGCCTCTTCGCCTTTAACGCTTCGTGTTGACGCTTACATTCCAGGGGCTTACGGCACCTATCACCGCGATCTAGCCTTGGATGTTACTGTCGCCCATCCCCTTGTTCAGTCTGAGTCCACAGGGCACTCAGTGCGGAGCCGCCGCGGCAGCCTTCGCCGAACGGTCCAAACATTCACACTAAGGGCACGTTTGCCGTTCCTCCGATATCCTGCTTATTCCAATCGGCATCGACATCTATGGTGCCCTCGGGCCCGAAGGCGTACAGTTCTTCCGCCGGCCATACCGCTAGGCGCCGTAGTTTCCCTCCCGGTCAAGAGTCTCCCGGTTTTCATTTCCCGTTTCACTCTTTGCCTGCTCGGCGTGCAAGCCTGACTCTCTGATTAGTTTCTTTCTTACTCCCCGGTTTCTCTGAGTTCTTGTTCCCACCACCGTAAAGAAGTTCCCTCCCTCTGTGTAGTTTGCTCCCCATGCAGTGGTGGGGGTAGGATACGTCCACTTACAGTATGTTCATCATTCTTCCGTGCAAAGTTAGGTCAGTGTAGTATGCTCCCCATGCAGTGGTGGGGGTAGGATACGTCCGCTTACAGTATGTTCCTCATACTTCCGTGCAAAGTTAGGTCAAGCCGGTGTACTCACGAAATGCAAAGCAGCGAAGATGTCAGTCCATCGCGACCTACACCAGAGATAGGCTTGTGCCTGTTACTAATACCCACTCTTGGAGGTTTGCACCCGGGTGCATGCGCAGTGCTTCATGGCGTGGCAAGGAACGTGCCCGTGAGGGCAACGGGGACGCACGGAAAGGTCGGGGGTTTTGCTGCAAAGGCACACTGCGCCAGCTGTGGTTTCCGATGCGGCCTACTTGATGGCGGCCCTGAAGGCGGTCTTTTAGGGAGCGTAGTTCCTCCCCATACTGTGACGGCAAACCTTTTTTGAGTCGATTGTGGATGTCTGGAAAACTTTAGGATAGATAGAATATATTATAGGGGTAAATCGTCGGGAGAAGAGATACTCAGAACCAATTACCCCAAGAAGGAGGTGTTGCATGCGACAGAAGTGCTACAGCGGTATAATTGAGCAATCAAAAAGGGGTGCGTAAGGACGACAGTTGAGAGGGCTACAAGCTAGTATAGAAGGAGCAGGGTTTACCACTGATGATCTCTGACCAGTGCAAGAGAAATGATTCTTGGGTCAAGAGTTGATTCTCAACTTCCTACTACTAGGGACTTGGCTTGAAGTTGTCTGCCAACTTGCTTGAACTCCACGAGAGGGAGCAGTTTACTTAGCTTATGTGGACTTTTTGGCAAACCCTGCAGTCTCAAACAAACATACTCAGTACCACAAAATGCATCAAATGGAATCATGTGAACGAGAAAGACTAACAGCAGATACTATCAGGATAAATATCTATATTTATTCCTTAAAGTCTTAGTTCTCGATATCAGAGCCAAATAATCCTCTCAAATATCCATTTCACTCAACTAGTTCCAATAAATAGCGCGAACGGCTTATAATTCTCTATTTCTTCCTAGAAGATATCTTAACCACTAAAGATGCCCCCATCAGGTTCCAGCACCGGGACCTCCGTGCCATACTTTCCGGCCCCCTCCCCTCCAGTCCAGCACCTTCCATATCTCCTCCTCCCTCATCCTCTTCGTTCTATTCTTCATCCTCCTCTTCATTTTGGTCAGAAGAGTCAGAGACAACGACTAAATCCTCAGTCTCCCCTTCGTTCTCCACAGCAGCTCCCCCGCCGTTGTAACTAGCGGCTCCCAAGGATCCACCCACCCCTCCTCTTCCGCCTCCTCTTCCTCTACCTCCTCTTCCTCTACCTCCTCCTCTGTCTCTTCTGCCTCCTCGAGCAGTGCCGTCGGACCCTCCCGAACGCGTTCCCGGTACATTCTCCTACAATACTCATCATAATTGGTTGGTCCATTGGCTATCAGGGCCAGAGCGTTGAGGTGGCGGCGGCCTCGGGATGACTTGGCGGTGGTGAGGGACGGACGGAGGTTGTCATTTGAGGGCAAAAAGGAGTGAGCCGATGGGTAGTTGATGGCGGGGTTTCTGCCTCAAAGACGTCGACTTCGAACTTTAAATAGGGCGACTTCTTTGGAACGTTTCACTGCCTGGACAAAAAATGTGAAGCAATGCCGCAGCTTTGAATTTGCATGCAGTCAGAGATAACTAAAAATCTGCTTGATAAAATATCGGAACTGAATTTGGAGGACGAAGCGAATCATGAGTCGAAATTTTTCTTTTTTGAAAAAGGAGGACTAAAATACTTAGAGATAAAATGGAAATGGAGTTGGTATAGTTTATTTATTTTTAAATGGGGAAATTTCTGTCATGATTTGTTCGTAAAAGAAAATTAATGGGAAGAGCTGTTTTTGAAAACTCACAAGGAAAAGGAAGACAGAAGTTTGTGGAGAGGATCGCTCCTCCTACAAAAAGGACCATTTTTATAACAGAATATATATTCTAGCAGTGGAAATACCCAAAAAGTCCCCGGCGTAATCTTATTTCTCCAGGAAAACCAATGGAAATTTCACCCTATGCTCCACTAGCAGTAAATCAACCCAAACATTTCCAACCCCAGTTCCCCGGTATCCACACTGTCCCCTCTCCTTACTCAACCCAAAAAATGCAGAGCTTCAATATTTCACTTCTTTCGGCACTTGTCCCGTGCGACATGCCATTGGGTGCGGGCGCGGCCACTTCCACTGGTCTAGCAGGATTCCGGTGCAGATCAATTCGCCATGACCGCTGCGCTCTCGCTGCCCCGACTTCGTCGAAATCTATGTCCACAGTACCGCCACCTGTCGCCCCGGAGAACGTTGGACGAACCGGGAATGGCGCGCAAGACGGAGGGCGTTGCTTATCCATGGTATTCGCCGAGGTTGCCCATCCCAAAGAAACAGGTCCGTAGTTATGTGGTACCGAACACTCCGCACCCGTCCCCTAGTGAAGCGAAGCTCCAATCTTCTAATTTGGAAGCCGCCCAATTTCAAAGAAAACCCGAAGGCGTCTATGGGTGTCATAATTTCTCTGGTACACCACTGTGTAATATAGATTTGTTCGCTTTAGTTATTCTAGTTTTATATTACACCGTGGTGAAACAGAGAACTTGGATAGGAAATAGTTCTATACATTGGAGTTAATCCTACGGGGTTTCATACCCAACCTTTTATTTATGCTTAACCATTTTATTTGAAGTAGTGGCACGTTACAAGTCTTTATGGAGTCCCTTTAGTAGTTACATTTTATAGATACCTATTCTCTAGTTACTACTATAGTTTTTAGTGAGTGAGCTATAATCTATATGTAATACGCTAGAGCTGCAGTACTAGATATAAAAGGGGGGTCTTCTATATTCTTAGGAGCATCTAGCTACAATCTATTGATCTTTTGTCCCCAACTTTCTGAAACCCACTGCCATTGTCTTTACTGCTCCTTTAGCATCGCCCCGGCTATCTCCCTCTCTTTTTCAGTGGGTAGACGTCAAGAAGCGAGAGTGGGGTTATTACGAAAATGGAAACGGCCATTGACCTGCCTTTGATGGTACGATACTTGTGCCCACCACCTGATTTTTGAATGCCTTCCGACCCGCGCTGATAAACTCTATGTCAAAGTTTGTCAATAAGATGTGTGATTACTCCTTTTCTTTCTGCTCTCCCTACTCTTGTGGTCCATTGCAAACTTGTGGACAGTAGTGCAAGAGAGGTCGATATGAGCTTGTTTCATCGAGTTGGTTCCGGCGGAAGACGATCCTGGAGCGGTTTTGCGATGATAGGGATGGGGAATGGGTCATAGATTACTTGGTATCTGCTTAGGGCGACCAGAGACTTGCGAAGAAGAACCAGATTGTATAGAGCTGTACTCAGACCCTGATTACCCAGAATTCTCCTCTGACTCTTCTTCAATAAGGAGATGCCTCGATTAATCCACAATGACCGATTTTCCCTTGCTGCTCTCCTTCTTTGTCACCTCAGCTAACACATTGACCAGCCCTGCCACTTCCTCTTGACGACGCTGCAACCCGTAGCGATGTTGATCTTTTAGGGCCTTTAATGTTTTCCGTATCCCTATTTTGATTCCCTGCAGGGGCCAGAAAGGCTTAAAGTTAAGTAGTCACTGAGGGTATTGTCCACTTGAGCTTCGAGGTAAGCACCGAAAGTCCAAAGAGATAAGGGAAACCTACAGTATAAAGGGTAATGCCCCCTCGGACATCAGTATGTACATCATAAATCCAAGGAGGCAAAGGAAGCCACTGCTTTGAGTACAATTGACAGGACAGAAGAACGCGTTGGTGTGTTTAAGGTAATTTTTGGGGTTTGGTAATGTTCTGGGGTGCGGTGGTGTGGTAGTGTGGTGGTGTTCTGGGATGAAAATTTGAGGCAATATGCATTACTGCACATGGATCTCGGGATCCATAATTGTGGTCAAATATTGTACGACTTGTTGAAACCTTATATGGTGGTGTAGGTTGGGATTTTGGGGAGCTTTACTGGTTATAGATTTACGACGATCGTCTCGCGAGACAGAGGGGGGCTATTATTAGTATTAGAGGGTATGAAATAGAATCATACTCAAGCCGAAATAACGCGCAGGGCTGTTGTAAGACCATCTGATAAAAACGCCGCTGCGTTGCGGCAATATACGAATATATACCATTGAATTTAGTCCAGCCGAGCATTCCACCCGCCAATGTACGGATGCAAATGATGATTAGGCCGTCGAATTATTCGGCTTTTTTTGTTTTGCAGGAGTCCGGTACAAATCGCAGCAGGTAGGCCACCTTTCAGATCCCAAAGAAGTTACTAAGTAGTGGTAATAAAGCCTACACGCCCTCAATCTCCGTAACGTCATGCAGAAAGGCGCGATTTGGTGTACATGTATATGATCCAAATAGTATGTTATGTGAAAAATTACAATACTGACACACTTAGCCAGATCTTCTGCACGCTACTACGCTGCCTGCGCTGGAATTATGATGCTAAACATATTATAAAGAGAGAGAGAGATTTACTCTTTTTTTATGTGGAGTGTGCTTCGACTGGCAGACTATTCAGTTAAGAGCCAACTGGATGAACTAAATCGGATATGTGCAGCGGTCTCACGACAAAATGGCCATAGCTATAGAAGACCGCAAGGCGCAACTGATATCGTGGTAGATGCACATTTGAATAATAGCGTTCGAATTGTGGCATTTTCTGGCAACACGGGGTACAAAATCTTCGATAAACAACACAGTCTCTTGATACCCTATATCGCACCGTAGTTTTACTGCGCTAAATATGATATCGCCCTGGTGCAAAAAGTTTCCGGGGCTCAAAAACTCTACCAAACTGGAGGTATGGATATATTTATGGAGTTGCTCGGTTCTGATCTTGAAGGTAGTGATTGTGTGCATATTAATAGAAAATTATCGTGTAATTATCCTTCGCTAATCATTACCGTCTACTTGATTGTGTTCATGAGCCTATAGGACTAGTCAAAAAGTATATATATGTGCTAATATATATGTATGCTAATATATATGTATGCTAATATATATAAATGCTAATAAAGTTTATTTCTCTAACATTGGCCAATAAAGTTGGGAGACAACTTCAAGTACACGCCTAAGTAGTTCTCAAAAAAAAATAGACTTCTGAACTAATACACGTTTCATTTATGTTTAATCACTGAATATTTTTTGGTAGAATCTGCCATTTTACTACTCACTTGGTACCCGTCCCCATCTATTTCTTTTTGTTCCCACGAAATATACTACGATACATTTTTTGCCTTTTTAACGCCTTTCTTGAGGACATTGGGTGCTTAAAATCTCATAATTAGTAAAATTGTGGGGTTCGAAAGTCGTAGGGTATTTTAATGTAAAACGAGAAAAATGATTGACACGAAAGTCTGCAGAATATTTTTATGGTTTACGAAACCCAACAGTGTAATATGCTGTAAACCACTGTAATTAAACGACAAATCACAAGAAACTTTGTTCAAATCACTCGGGATGTTGTCAACGACCGAAGTTTCCTCTCAACTCAACCATTCCCGGAGCCCGAACCTGTTCACCTCGACCTCATGAGACAACTGTGGGTACCATCGGGGATCAAACAGGAGAGGAAAATAATAGACTCATCATAAGCACAGCTCCACAGGCACCAACTGCGACTAATTCGATGATAAAGAAGGTAACTGCGCCCAACATCGCTAGCCGCCAGAGGAAGTTTGTGTTCTCTGAAACCTACAAGCTTCTCCTGCTGCAGAGTATTTGCAGAGATGATGTGCCTTCGGTGCGGGGTGGGGTGGAAGGGGAAGGATCACGGCAGAGATGATTTGTAACAGTTGGTGAGCGGAGGGGGAAAGGGGTATCACCGGCAGTAGGAGCGAGGTGCATGTTGGTTGGGTAGTGGATGGGCGGCATCGGAACAGGAAATCGTTGATTTCGATAGGTCCTATTTTTCAAAACCCGGTTCACGAAAACAGTTTCGTGACTGAACAAAAATTACTAGCAGAGTATTTCGTAAGATGGAGCTCTTTCGTAATCGTGTCATACGAATCCTACGTGTATACGAAAAATATGACAAAATTCGCAAACCATAATCTCTCCATTTAGTATTGAACCCTATTAAAATATATTTGAAATAAACATATGAGCTTTTTCATATCACGGAGCACAGCTTTTCGCTACAACATTACTTTTGGACCTATAGAGGGATTAAGTGTGTTTGCCTTACTTCGAGTGGTGCAAACGCTGGAATTCCTATGGAATTGCATTTAGAACAACATTGAAGGGTCTGCAGGCGAATAAATGAATATTCTACGAGAAATTATGTAACTACTAGCTGCTAGAATGAAGTAAGGTATTAAATGCTTCTATTAAAAAATCTCTTGAGATAAAGTCAGGGACCCGGTGGTGTAGTACTGGGTTCATGGTACTATAGATTAAAACCTTGATCTCACGCTCAGCAAGACTGATAGAAAATAATTAAAACAAGGATCAGTTATTTACTAAGACTAGTCCTTATATCATGACATGTGTTTATTATCACTCTTTTTCCAACTCAATGTTCCGGCCTCGACATCACGGAATGTTTTGGGCGTAGAAAATAGATTCGCGAAGCCAATACATATATCATAGCCCACTATTAGGAGTGGAAAACGCTTTTTTATAGCTATCAGCGCAGATTAAGTTTCCAAAAGGCAGAATTGTATGCATTTAAGCGCATCCAAAATGTAAAAGCACCTCAATAACCATCATTCCAGTAGTAGAGACAAAATAATACAGTAAAATCACTGTGATATAAAAACATTTATCCTCAATAATACATAATTCATTGCTGTAAGGTAAATAACATGTAAATGAAACAGGTAAGTCTTCAAAGGCCTGTAATCTCTTCTCTTTTTATCATTTTCTACCGAAATGACAGTAATGATGTGTCGGAATTAGTAGAGTTGACGTAGTTTGGAAGGAATTAGATGGCGGGAGAACAACGGGTGATCCTTTACTGCAATAATATGCAGGCTGAAAACCATTCAACCCACATGATAGCCTGTATTCATTTGAAATCTTATGGAAGTCGAAAAATGAACTCTGCTCTATAAGCAAATAGACGAGAGCCCAGCAAAAAAACAAGCTCCGTTGAAGGTTACATTGAATGCGGAATGTAGATGTAAAAATACTTAGCACCTTACAATTTGGGGAAATTTGACGGACAAAAGCATATTGTACACCAACATACGTTCCAATTTCAAATTAACGCTTTAGTAAATGAGTTTAAATACGAATTACAGTATGCCTCTCAAGTATAAAGGACAGCAACGACCGATTCCCTTACCCCGTGATGCTTTCATTTATTGTTGCTCCGCGGATCCTCTTTCCTCGGTCAAGGGAAACAGAGAATTTTTATCAGTAACCAAAACACAGTCCGTTGAATCGCTTAGACAGTTTCCTTAGCCCTTCTCCGAAACCTACTCATCCTCTCTGCCTCTAATACTTGAGCTGCATATTACAGTCAATAAAGAGGGTATCGGGGATATCTTACCGAAGAATAAATTAAAGACCCAAAAAAACTAAGAAGAAAGACAAAAGAACAGAAAAGATTTAATATTCGGATACAAAATGAATTGCCTTTCAAAAATTGATTCTGATGAGTCCATGGAAATTTTTTCGTTTCCTGAAAAGCTTGCAGAAACATATGGATTTTGACACTTCAGTCTGAGAAATGTCATGTATAATTCTTCAGATTTCTCTACGCAGGGGCCATAAAATCTCATCGCTCAGATTGTCATTCAACTAGAACATGGAACCAGCGCAAACGTGAATACAGTGTTGCGTCGGCCTTTTCAATTCTCATTCAGTTCTGCGAGGCTATATTAGTATATAAGAGAACTCAAGTACTCCATTCTGTACAATTAAGGGTACCATTAAGCTCATAGAAAGGTAGAGAAGGAAAGTTGAGTCATTGCAAATTCCTCTTCATTAATTGAAAGATTTGGAATGCACTTATGAGCTATCCAAAATATTTAGTGAACAGAACCTGACTTAATAATAGATTTGGATGCGTAAAAGGGAAAAAATGGAGCAGAATATCTGAAAACGTAACGGTGTTGGAAGCAATGTTCAGATCTGAAAACATTTCTGTTACAATTATTCGCCTATTGAAGGTGAAGACACTTATCTTCCAAACCAGCATTGTATACCTTTCAGTCAATTTCTCTTTATCCTCGACCTATGCACTCAAGAATAGACTACAGTAGTAATAACGTTGACGAATAATTCTTTTTTATAAATTTCACGTATTTTTTCTGTTTGCGCCGATTGAACTCCTAAATGGTGAGGTTTTTGAATGAAATATTTTTTTGGTAGTCCGGATTTAGGTAATTCTTTCTCACTCGTTATGAACATGTACTAGGCGTACAATTCTTTCATTTGTTCCCATTTTAGAAGCAAAGGAATTGAATTTGTGAGTGCCTTCGTCATTTCAAACAAAATACTTCACATTTTGATAATGTTACGAAAATCGACAGATAGGGAGCAGGGTAAAGAAAGAATATTTTACCTCATATAAATATTTATAACTGTACGCATAAAGGACATTTGAGAGTAAAATACCGCGGACTTTAGGAACGAGGCATATACGTTTCATAGGAAGATATTTACTTGTATTCTAATCTTTTGGTTTTTGTACTATCGAAGGCTAGCCAAAAATAGTGGAAAATAAACTTTTTAAGATGTTAAACAGATGCAAGGCCAAAATAGGCCAGTGACGGTGCATAAAAGTTAAACATGTAATTTATCATTTTGACCCTATAATGTTTATTATTAAATTTATATTTCTCTTCTTGAGAAAATGTTCCGTCTTCTGAAAGCTCATTTTCAATTTTAAAACATCTTTTTGTTCCGATGTTTTACTTGAATACATTGAACACTGTAATTTTCTTTAAAAATTCATTTATTTATACTATTTGGCGGTTTATGTCAGATTTACTTGTAATAATCGTTACTTATTGCTCATTCATATTTAAATACAAAACATTAGTAACTGCAACATAAAAAGATTTTACAGGTCTTTTTCTATGTAGGAGAAAACTACGGAACAGATTTAAATACACATAGGTATATTTGACAGGAAAAAAGAAGCGTGGAACTAGAGGATATTTCAATGCAAAACTTATAAGCCCAAGTCATTAGTTCAGATAAAATTGCGGATAAAAGTGTTCTAAATTAGGTAGATTCTGCATGTAATTCTTCTATCTCGCCTTTGAAGGCAAAAATGTAAACATCCTTCTAAAAGACAAGTGAATGGTAAATAAAGAAAATTTACATGATAGGACCATACTCTTTTCCTTTCAAGAAAATAATTAAGCGAAACGTTTGACCTTTTCTCGAATATAATTATGAAATAATGGGACGAATACATAAGGCATTAGAATGGACTAAAACAGTTCCGAATAGTGCCATTTTTGCCAAATTTGATTCTCTAGCTCATTGAGTTTGCATATTTATTTAGGAAAATGTAACATATAAATACGTAAAAAGTCGTGTGAAAAGGACACATTTCCATTTATGGAGCAAAAAGTCAAAAAAAATATATCAAATATTATTGAGTATTATGAACCCAGTAGCTATATATAATGGATAAATAACTACTTGAGGTTTTATGTAACTATTTTTCTGTTCCTTCGGAGTTAAATTGGGACTCTATGAATATTTCAGAGGCTTTATTTCCCGAGATTTCCTGTCGAAGATAATAGCAGAAGCTTTTGAGTTAAAACTTTTTTCGCAGCCAGGCATTTTAGAATTTCTTCTGGTCGCTTCAAAGCCATGCCTTGATAAAGAAGGGAAATACAATCAATTTGCTCTGTATCTTCTATTCTGAAGTATAAAAATTATTGGAATATCATTTGTTGCCGATAGATCTATTCATCATCTGCGATGTATTTTTCCTTTTATATTACTTCTATTGCACTTACATTACGATTGTGAGCATAATATTTGCAGTATTTGGATTAATATCTAAAATTCTCTCGAACAGCTTCCCCAAATGATCTAAAAAAATTGCACAGAGTATCCAAATACTTTCCATGGTCGCATGATATCTAGAAATATAAAAAAATAAAACTGTATTCATTATCAATACGAAGATTTCTTCATTCAGAAACATTTAAACATTAATTTAAAGTAATGCAGTACCTAAATAGATAAACGATACTGAACGAAAGTTCTTTTAAATCATTGAGTCAAATTTGGAACAACTGTGATGCTTCCTTCGGAAGATTTCTCTCCTCTTAATCGGAGCTTAGCTATATAAATACAATGTAATTTGTATTGGTATAGGAGAAGATCAGTTTTGATATTTCGGAGTGCGGAGTCGTAAGTTTCGGGCACTACAATTTTTTTGTACAACTATAAGTTCGTTCATAAATCATATACGCTTCGCTTATGTATACAATCATGGAAACATTGAACCTGCCGAGTCAAGGTTTACTTCATCAATAGCCTGAAGAAATGTAAGGAAATGAGAGCTTAATTGGAGTTCATCCTTTTTGGATCACTATTTTGTTTTAAAGATCACCTTGTTGTATAAGAAAAGTCCCTTCAAGACATTTAAATGTTTTATACAAATAATAAGATAGAAATGTTTTTACCGTATTTAAAGTTTTTTATCACTACTTTGTTTCTGCAGTTGGCTGTAAAAATCAAAAGCACTTTCTAAAATTGTTATTATTCGTTCAAAATATTTTTGCTGCGATAAATATATTTTGAAGCACTATTTAGGGTACATGGCTAACAAAAACAAGAATTTGTGATAATTCTACGAATGAATTTAAAAAGATGGTTTAAGTTCAAGTTTTCCGTGGAAGAATTTATGCTTCGTACAGAGTCTCTATAGGAGAATTAAAATAATATTTTCCTATCTAGATGATTACTTAATCATCTCAGAAACTTGAATTGACCAAAACTGCACATTTTTAAAGGGCATTTTCATAAGGCTAAAATATGGAATATAATAGTCATTCAGCCTGGACAAAATTTTAAAATAAAGCCACTTTCGTTTGAAATTGGCATTAAAGCATAAATAAGGAACATATAAAAACAAGAATAGAAGCATAACGATTAGTAAATATGCATTTTGATACATTTTCAGTTGTGCTTGAATATATAATACCATTTAATACAGTAAACTTTGAACGATGCCACTCTCGAACATTATTAACTTTTTAATCCAATATTAAATTGTATTGCAGATATTGAACACATGATTCCAAAAGAAATCTACTTAATTCCACTTGCTATATACAGAATAACGAAACATAAAGCATTTTGAACCCTGAAACTTCTTTCGTCTTAAAGGAGGTTGATTCTCATACATTTTCTTGAATAAGTTATTGAATGTGAAGTGCACCGTATTGGGTGTACATGTTACGAAAACTATACTTTTTAGTATGAATGGTGGAAACTGGAGATTAAATAACGGCCTAACGCTTTATTGTAGCCGAAAAAGTATTTTCACCTTCTATTCATGCTATTTATATCCTGAAAAAAACGCTAGTAATTAAAAAAATACATTTTGAGTTACTTTACGGATATTGTGAGTTTTTAATGGTATTTAAAGTCACACTGGGCTCACATGCACCAAAAAAGTTTCCTCTTTCTCGAAAGGCTACTACTCTATCTTTCCTTCTGAACCAGATTGATGGGCGGAGAGGACCATGAAATGAGTAGAACCTTTTCAGAAGGAAGGGAAAATCAAGAATTTACAATGAGATATCCAATTAATATATCAAAGATACTTTCAAAAAGTAAAAATCGAAAAAATTCCAACCGAATGGCTATGCACAGTAGATTGAGATACATAGAGCTGGGTTCAGTTAAAGTTATGTTTCTTTGAGAAACGTGAGAGGGGTTTCCTTTTAGCCAGAGTTAATTCATTTACGCCAAGTGTCAAATATTGCAGCGTCCCAGTTATGGTATCTCTTCGGGTGTTGCTACTGCTCTTCTTGCTGACATGCAGGGGCACAGCGGGGCAATATCTCAACTTTTATGAACCTTAATTCTTCGTATAAAACTTTTTTGTCGACCAAACGCACAGAAATAAAGAGGAAATGTTTAGTTCTTTCACTTTTAGAATAAGAACTGGGCCTTATCGACAGACTGGTGAATTGAAACGGGTAAGGCTACTAAAAATGACTAGCGTTGGAGTGAGAAACTCTAAGAAGGCATATTCGATGTTTGTTAAATTTTTGCAAACGATTGTAATCGACTAAAAATTGCATGCCCACAGGAGAGGTCGATTTCATCTTCCAATAGAAAAACACCCAGAACTTCCCCCCTTTACTGAAATAGTTTTGCCAGGGGTTGGACTGATGGACTCAAACTAGGAAGCAATGTTTTGTAAAGGGCCGACTTCCTTGCAGGAGAAGTCCTCGGTGAGTCACATTTTAAGTTAACAAATTTGTTGACAAAAAGTTTTTGTTTATAAAAATAAAGAATTTCCTTCATGACTGAAATTTCACATGGCAATGCTACATGAATTCTGTTACTACCCGAGAAAGAGGGGACAGAGAAGGGGGAGAAATGAAAAATGAAAAAACATAACCGTTGGTCAGTTCTCTATCGCTACCTTCCGTTCCAGCCCCTGTCTGCCCAATGGCGGTTTATATGAGGATAGCCAGTGTGTGCTGGGCGTCAGAAAAGGTTACAAATAGTGACGACGAAAATTAAAAAAACCCAAAATAGATAAAACATTACTTAAAAAATCTTTACTACAATAGATATCATTGCAAGAAGCTCTGAACACCAGTCAATCTTAGAATTGAAGCCTCACGCACCGCAAGAACGTTGGGCTTGGGGAATCTCGGAGCTCAATTGCCTTCCCTTACGTCACCCTTACCTTCATTCCGTGCCGCACCGAAACTCACTCTCCTAACAGACGGCACCCATTCATTCCAAGAACGCCCCCTTCCAGGCAGCGCCGCATCCTATCCAAACACGTTGATTCAGGACAGCTAAATCCTTCTGGTAGTGGTCCATCCGTGTTACTACGAGAGGATTTTCAAAGGCTTCAGATCCATCCGAAGATCTCTATGTGGACAACTAAGATGGAGAAGACCAAACAGACTGCAAAAAAATCTACGCAGGGAAGCTACTGGGAAAAATATTTGGTATAAGGAAGCTCGAAAGACGGCCGACGAACCCCTGACTCACGAGAAACCAGTCATCTTGAAGAAAAACAGCATGAAGTCCGGAGCTGTACCGAATCGCGAGTATTTCTACATCGACAACCTCCGTGCGAATGGAACCAAACGCAAGTTAACCACGTACTCTAACCGCCAAGGCACGATCAGGATACAGAAGTCAAGGTGCAAAGGTCCATCGTCACCAATATTTCATTTTGGCTTCGTTTGTTGGCTTCGAAGAGGTACAAACGGTGTCAGTAAATGTTTCTAATCACGAACTGGAGACTCTGTACGGGAAGTATATAATGATCTTCGTCGCTTAGAATGAGTGTGACGATGGCATCAACAGGGACCTTAGAGTTCGGCTAAGCTGGACAGAGTCTCGTGCTGACGAGGACGACCACCATAGTTCCCAGAATTCACTCAATGGATAATTTCTAATGTATTTTGAGGGCTCTGGACGTAGTGAAGGATAGTTCTGCGGGGAGGTACTTCGGAGTTGACAAGAAGACCGAGTAATATAATCCTATTGGTCTCTACACGTTTTCCTTCAACGAGGTACCTCCCGACTACGCGACCACAATACGTCAAAGAGCAAGTTATGTGAAGAGAAGGCGAACGATTGATGGTTATAATATGAGTTCAAGAATATGTTTTATCTTGCAGATCGACTGTTAGTGTCAAAAAATCCGAATGAGCATTTCTGTGTGCGTTTCTCCATTTCGAGGGTACTTCTTCCCTTTCTTCACCCCACCTTCTCAAAAATCAAGTTGCGGAATTCCTAGAGTTCAACGAACGCTGTATGTAAGCCGCAATTTCGAAAGCGATCTCGCTTATATTTGGCCCTGGTCCTCGGATAATCTTTGCAACATGGATTATAATCGCGACCACAATACTCTGGAGCAGTTGGCTACTGTCCTAGGTCTCTTTCCTTTACCAACCTTCACGAGGGCCTATATGAAGCCTAATCGGATCTAGTGGTCCCCATGCTAGACCAGCCGATTGTTCGTCCAAAAACACCAAGACCAACCTTAGTCATGAATTTGCGTCTTCGATTGATGCAAACTGGGTAATAGCTTACCTAGTTCTCCTCACCGTTTAGTCTATGAAGTGGCAGTTATAGGACGATTTAGGTCACAGCACGCAATCTGCATCGATAAGAGATAAGAGGCAACCATTATCTGTGATTGCGCCGAGAAGTACGCCATGAAGTTCCCCCAGACGTCTCTCAAGATATGTTGGGGTGAGGAGAACCCTGAAGATTTACTGAAAATGGTCGATGTGCACCGTATAGTCTCCTTTAGTTGTCAAAGCCTTTCTCCTCGCAGTAGAAGATTTCCTACACTCCGTCACGTCCCGCAAAGAAGGAGCGTCGCATTCGTCGTTTAAAGATCTCTGTGGTCCCTTCCTCTGATTACGACCGTTCCAGTGCGGGCCTCTTCGGACGCTGACCGCTCTCTCTCACTACATGCCCTTCACTTCCTCTTCATGGCCCCATTATTGTAGGACAACCCTCGTAAAGGCGATTAAGCAACCAGATGATTTGAATAGCACTAAGCTGATGCAAAAAAGCAACAAATAAACAAATAAATTCAGAGAATGACAGAGAAAAACTAAGAGCATTTGTTTAAAGGACGGACCGGGAACTTTTTTGTAGGAAAGATGGGCAAATAGCGTATTGCGCTAGGCGTCTCGCATGAATACTTCTCCGGGAGAACCTGCCCCCGTAAGAAATGAGCCAGTACCGTAGGTGAGCTTCCTTCCAAACTTCACACTGTCAGAAGAAACGGGAGCGAAATGTGGGCAGCCTGACCGTAGAAGATAAGACCTGTCCGTGTGCTACTAGGACCAAATCACTCGCATTAAGACTATCCGCGATCCGTGGTACGTCTAAGCCACCACAAAGTTGCAGCTACACATCGAACCTGGTCCCTGCCAGAGGTTCCAGTCGACGGTGTACGTCCGAAACTTTACTTACTAATGATACAGCGTCGGAAGCGTTTATGGCCGAGAAACCCTGAATATGAGCTTGAGTGGCGAAAATAACGTCGCTAAGGGCAGCATCGGTTCCCGTATAAGACGATGGGAATAAAATGCTCCTAATCAGCATGCTGTCCAATGACCGTCTGTTTAATTACGGTCTTGAAGGTCCGAAACATTCTTTCGGCGCGGCCATTCGACATAGAGGCGTATGCAAGCCCCGTGCTCCACCCTACTTCGTTCTTCTTCATGATAATTGACGAGGGAAGTGGCCGTGAAACAAACCGCAATGTCGGAAATTATAGCCTTCGGGGCCCAAATAGCGAGATGGTCTCTCTCCTCACCGACTCGATAACGACCTACATCGAAGCATTTCTCGTAATTCATCTATCTGCCATTATTTTATATGTTCTAAGGCATTGAAAAGAAATAATTCCCCAAATAGGATTTTGGGAATGGCCCTCCGAGGTCGATCGAGTATGTTTCGAGGATGTTCGTGAGCGGAATCCCCAGCGCGGTCTGGCACGGAATCAAAGTCCCATTTTTTTTGGCATCCTTCACAGCTCATAACTTTAACATGAATGCCTTAATAGACTTGGCGCCACCTAAATCCAGCAATAACGAATCTTGTCTTTTTTTCTTGTTCAAGTGCCCGATATTGTCATGATAGGTCCTTTACATGTCCGGCTTGTCTTTGATGTTCCGGATCGCGCGAAGACAGTTCTTAGTATGCCTTAGTAACTTACTATCCAGAGCGTGAAATATTCCGCGGCACTCTTAATAGAGCGACACTTCACGGTGCTTTGCTATGAAATCTGAAGCCCTTATAGGTAACGTGCTACGTCGATTAAATGAGGCTCCAATATAGTCTTATCGGCAACGGTGGCAAAGAACCTACAATTTCCATCAAATGACATTCATGAACACTCGTCATGGGTAGGTAATCGGCCGGTACCACCCGCGAAAGTTAGCCGACAGAAGCGTTTTCATTCCAGGACGGTATTCAACCTCTTACTCGTATTCTGATAGAAAATTCAACCTGTGCACTGGTTTTCCGTGATTATCACTCTTCTTGAAAGGACAACAGAGAGGTTTGTGGTCATTACCTGTTCGAGCAGTGCTGTTAAAAAAATAGAACCGAATCTTTTTGAGTGCGCAAATAACCGCGAGGTCCTTTCTTTCACATGCTGAATATTTTCGATTCGCCGATTTCATAATCCTACTCGGGAATTGTTTTGTAAAGATTCCCATCTTTCTTCCTTTGTTTTAGAACCACTCAAGCTGTGATGCTTGAGGCCTCTGCCTCCACTATAAACGGCGCTTCGAAGTCCGTAAATGTTAAGACCGGTCTGGATGTAAGCTTTTCTTTCTGGGTCTGAAACGCCTCCATCATTTCCTTTGTCCAGACAAAGTCTTTACTCTAAAAGTTGCAGCATGGAGAGCAGCGGAGACTTCTGGGAACCAATTAATGAACTGGTGATAGTAGCCTGAAAATCCAAGGAAGCCGCGCAACTCGGATGTATTCTTTGGGTCTGCAGTCTCCTTGATCGCCTCAATCTTGTCTTTATTGGCGGGAACTCCATCCTGGTCTACTCGATGTCCAAGCAATTTGACATTAAGCTCCCGAACGCACATTTTATTATCTTGAGCTTCAATCCAGACTTCTTTATTGCCTTGAACACAATAATTAAGTGCTCTATGTACTCCAACATTGAACAAGACACCAATACTGGTAAACGCGGGAAAAGGGCACCTCCCGAAGAATGTAGTCCATCACACCTTGAAAGATCGACGGCTCATTCATCAGGCCACCCGGCATGGCCTCCAGCTTAAATTTTCCGTAAAGACAAACAGTATTAGTCATCTCCTCGCACTAATCTCTCATACGGACCTGCCGTACCCGGAGAATATATCGAGGGTGGTGAACACTTTCCATCCCTGTAGTCGTCGAATATTCATTTTATTTTTAGCAGGGGCCAACGATCGGCCTTCATCTTGCGATTCAAAGTGCGGTAGTCCACACAAAATCGAGATTTCCCATCTTTCCTCGTTCCAATGAAGATGGGGGACGACCACGTGGAGGAAGTAGGGGTGATGATCTCAGCTTCCATCATCTTATCTATGTCCTGATGAACAGTTTCTTTGTGGCGGCGCACCAGGGGTCGAGCCCTATGATAAACTGTAGTCGAGTCCTTCAGCTCGAACTTGTGTTCTACCGGAACCGTTGCCGGACGGAGTTCATCAATTTTACCTTGCCTCTGTTCCGGTGTCCCGTGGGCAGTTGCTGATTCTTGCCTGCGTTTCATCCTGCATATGGTCCAGCCCTGCTCTCAGCTCACCTCGGAATTTCTCCCCTTGAACATCACCAGCGTAACCGCTATCTCCTAGTCAGCTCTTCCAATTTTTCATGCAAGGGTTTTCGAATGGCCAGGACTATTTTATCCTCCGAAGAATCTGAAGAATCTGGGCCGGCGTTCGAATCGGACTTGAAATCTTCGCTGGGAGTTCCAATTTCTTCTTACTCAACCAGCCTATTCTTTGTAGCCTTGGTGTCCGGCTCGAGGGTGGTACTATTTCCTCGTATCCAATGTATAAGCGTGCACTTTGGGCGCCGAAATCTATATTCGCGGTCATAGTGGAAATTTTGGGGCTCCCGATGATGAGATTGAACGGTGAATTTTATGCGACAAGATAGTCCAACTTTACAGCTTGGCTCCCAAATGTCGTTGAGACTTGAGTAGCGAGCGGGAAAAAAAGAGCAGCTCTCCCGATTTGAAACATTGATCTTCCTGGTCGGAAATTCCGGAGAAAGTTACAGACGCCTGGACAAGTTTGCAGACATGATGCCGTGCACAGCGAACGAGTCCAGTAGCGCCCATACTTTTGTGTCATAAACTTTCACCTTTACAACCGGAGTAACCTAGGGGTCCCATTGGAGACAACTGCTACCCAGGGACTGTCTTGATCGATCCGAGTAGGCGAAAGATAACTCAAGTCTCGATGTCGGCGTCCCCAAACAGAAGCTTCCCCAATTTGAGATCACAGTTGGCTATCTCTAGCTCCGAGATGACGTCGAATTTCCCAACGTATTCTTATATATATTTCA
Source organism: Kappaphycus alvarezii (assembly GCA_002205965.3). Taxonomy (NCBI): domain Eukaryota; phylum Rhodophyta; class Florideophyceae; order Gigartinales; family Solieriaceae; genus Kappaphycus; species Kappaphycus alvarezii. Next base: position 344,307 of record NADL03000047.1, on the reverse strand, counting down.
GCTTTCTTCTTGGTGCGTTTGGCGTTCCTATTCTCTTTCTTTCCGCTATTTTCGCGTAATTCCGCTACAGGTAGAATCGGCCTCGTCTGTAAAGAGCGGGCTGCTTGCGGGCTACCTGAAAGACGCGAAATCGGAATCAATCCATGAGATTCTCGTCGAGATTCTCCGGCAGTGCCTCGCCGTCGGCATTACTATTCTTAACGTTTACACCCTCGTTGTTCATTGACTCCGTCTCAATCCATTATTCACATAGTATATTCATTTTACCGACCTCCTTGCCTCCTTTCTTGCCCTCATTATGCGTTTCCTTATCTTCCAATTTTTCTAACAGCGCGGACCAGCAGGTAGCTTTTGAGTGGACCATCCTGCCGCAATGAGTGCAGCAGGTGTTTTGATGCGTATTTTTCTCACATTTGGGTGATGTATGACCCAACTCGTCGCAATAGTAGCATGGGTGAACCGTGTTATTCCTCTGAGCTGTCCGTGCGCAGGATGTCCTTTTTATTATTTAGGAGTAAAGTCAGCGTGGAGAGATCTTCAGCCAACTCGTCAGCTTTATTCTCGATTTTCTTCGTACTGGAGTCCGGATGAACTAGTAGCCTCGCTGACGGAACGTCTGCAATCGAACTTCAGGGGCCGAGAAGGCTAATTGATTCTTATGATAGTACCTCAAGCCCTTGAAGATAACTTCGTAGTATTTGGGTCCGCTGAATGCTAAGAAATGCTGTAGATCCTTACCAAGACAAGCCGCCGTGCGAAATAAACCCCTTGTGACGTTTTTTAATCCTTCTTTTTCGTATAATGTAGAGAACCCTGTATGTCGGTGATGTCATGAAAGACCTCCAAAGCTTGGAGAATGATGTCCTGGGGGTTTAATTCTTCACGAAGTGTCGAAGAATTTTGCTTTAACGGTCGAATGGTTCTTCGAGTCCTCCAAAACCCCTACATTCAACGCTAACGTGTCGAAAGGAAGTCAAAAGCGGCTCCATATTGTGCCCAAGGAGAAAGCGCTTTCTCTTCGTCGGACGTAAAGGACATGACTGTATTTTCAAAGAAGAAAAAGAACTTTTACATATCTCTGGATCCGTCAAATACGATAGTGCCGGGGCCAGGGGCTGCAGTCCTGCACAACAGTATCACGTTACTTCCCGAGAAAGAGGGAGACAGAGAAGGGGCAAAAAATGATAGAAATGAAAAAACACAAAAGTGTGTCAGTTCGTAGTGCTTCCCTTCCGTTCGAGCCCCTGCCTGCCCGGTGGAGGTTTATTTGGCGACCGCAATTGTGTGGTAGGGTCAGGTGTGGCCACACATAGCGACGAAGAAAATTTAACTAATAACCCTAAATGGATTAAAACATAACTAAAAAAAGCTTTATTACAGTAGTCATATACGCAGGTCAGAGTAGAAATAAATACCTGTATAAAATCTTTATTTTTTGAGGTGTTTTCTTGAAGCGTCCAGAATCCCTCAACAACTTTCTTACAGTTATATTGAAATTCAAATTAAATAAGAAGTTTTTGGCATCAGTATAACGGTGTTCGCTGTAGGATCCGACTATATTGCTAGCTAAGAGCTAACGGGGTGGTTGAAGTCGGCCCGAGAGGCAACATGCGCAATAGATTTACAGTTTGCAATAGTTCCGCTATAATTGCATATTGACGGTTGCTATATTCTTATAAAAATATCCCGATTAATAATTACTGAACAGTATGGTATAGCTAAAGTCATACATGCCACACATCATAAGTTTCAAGTTCTACTCATCAAGCATGTCAAAGTAAAGTACTCTTCCATAGTAGTATGAACAGCACTAGATGCCTTTCTCTCACGAACTGAGGGCTGGATTCTTGGCAATACGCGTAGTACGTTCGAATCATGGCTCAAACTTGGGTCAGCCTCAATTAAACTCTTGAAAATTGATACCGCTTTCAGCTGTTCTACATTTGATGGAAGATGGACATCAAATGTATCCTCCGAGCTCTTATTATCGCTAGAATACTCAATTAAGGCCTTTCAACTTGGTATATAAATAGAAAAGCCTCAGTAAAATCCACAGTGTGCGTATTCCTATCTTCTTCGCATAGAATACTGTTCAAATGCATTTCTTTCGCATGGGGGGCAAGTTAAGAGACGAGATCCTCAAAGATTCTTTCATCCTCACTCAGAATATTTTCAACCACAGGCAGAAGCACTGCATAGTGCTTGTAGACAGGGAGCAGTCCATTTTCCTTCCAAGAATTGAGAATAATACTAGGAGGCAAAGTCTCCCACACCCTTACAAGCTTCTCTATAACCGCCACCTGATCGATGTTGTAAATATTGTCGACATTCTCGCCGCGATAAATCCAGTGCACTCTCATATTGCCTAGCCGGGTACCTCATCTTCATTGCAGCTGTAATTACAGCGTCCATTGGTTGTAGTCTTGAAGTAGAGTCCGGAGGAAGAAATTACCCTTCGAAATTATCGATATCAGGAAGCGAGCTCAGTCTGCCGTGTGCGCTGCAGTTCCCAGGGAGAAGTAATAATTTTATTTGGGGCGTCCTACTCATTCTTTTACTGAAGCTACGGGGACATTGAAAGAATACGCTTGAAGTTATCCAGCAACGCTTGTACCGGGAATACAGACGACCAGGCAGTGCAGAGATTGTTGTTGCAGACTCTGCAATGAACCGCAGTCCTTCTGAAAAGGCATTCCTAAATCGTCGCATCAAAGGCGGAATGACTAGAAAAGACTTGTATTTACTGCAGTTGTAGGTTTTACTATGCGAATCGCTGTTTCTATAACCCCAGAAGCAAGTACTATAGCAAGGATTTCTCTTCCTGCAAAAATGGTCCGCACAAGGGAACGGGTGGAGATAGAGTCGAGAACTCAATTGTTTCTGAGCCTCGCAAAGAAAGTGCTATGATAGCACAGTCTGCCTTGCTACTCCGGGATGAGCAGTCTCTACAGTCTACTAGATATATGAAGGACTCAGAATACACAAGGCATATCACTAACGACTTGTAGCACTTTTATTCTTTTATATCTAATACTAATTACTTTCAGGTGGCAAATAAACAATGTCTGGATACGAAAGGTATTGGATCAGTAGTCGTTGGTACTATTGTGATTGGTGAATGTCGGACCACAACATTACATGATGTACTTTATGCTCCAAAACTACTCTATAATCTTTTATCAGTGTTAGGCATTCGCAAGAGAGAGTTTGTTTTATTCTTTGGAGATTCCTCTTCTGGGAATGGTGTTGTATTTCATTTCACAGGGCTTACACCTTTACACTAATTTACTTTATCTGCGTACTGTACTGTGGTTTCAAACCACCGGTAACATTGCAACCAGGGCTATAAGGCTCTTTGCTCTCATTTCACTTTCTCTTACAGTTCTGAACACAGCGATTGACCCCATTGGTACACTCAGAATAGTTACGGGCGAGTTGCAGACCGGGATAATATATCACTGCTATACCAATCAAAAGGTTTCTTTGCTATCCCATGCCGCCTGGACCAATGTACGCCTTACCTATTGTCATAATATGTCACTGGTGCCGACTACAATTCTGAAAGCGATTTTTACGATAGCGTGAGGGCTGTCTATCGAGAAAATCTTTGCTTTCGCTACTGTTACACTACATTTTCCTTTACTATGAGCTATCTACAGTTATATATAAACCCTAGTTTGGATAGAACCATGCTAGCCTCAACCACAATTTCAACCACAGTTGAACCTAGATCTTCTGGTGTGCGCTCAACAGCCAACAGCCAACATATGATGTCTGTTCTGATCGCTACAAGGACTCTCATTAGACTAAAATCATAGCCACTGAATCCAGGAATGGCTTTTACGAGGTATATTTCAAGGTACAAACAGTGAATCCTCCACGTATTGCAGGACTCAGATTCAAGAAGACTGAGAGCTTTGGCATAAACTACTAGGTCACATTATTGAAAGCACCTTGCAGAAATCGATTCATATCACGAATGAGATACCGTCCAGTCCCTGTGGACATTTAATTAACAAACCTTGTCGCCAGTTTCTTCTTGACAAGTCCCTTCAACACCTTTGGAAGGAGGTTTCGTTGCTAGATGGGGTTCAATACCCCCTTTATCGAGCCCATTCTGACGTTTCTGGGCCGGTACAGGTTCCATACTTCTCTACCTCCACTATGTTGTCATTCTACAACTATGGTGGCTATTCACTGGTTCGATTTATGTGTCGTAGGAATCAAGTCCCGGACACTTTAAAAGAAATTATCCTCGAACTACAAAACATTTTTAATAAGAGGGTCTCGCATCTTGTCGTGATCAACCGAAGAAACTTGAAGTGGCTCCGGTCAGATAGAGGCGTTGAATATGTATGTACCAGACTCCGTAACTGATTTGCCTAACAAGTTATCGTCCATGAACTGACAACGCCGTATTCCCTAGAGTCCAGTGGATGATATGAACTTTTAAATAGCCCTTTCATGTAGATGGCAAACTCATTTATTATGAACATTCAAGCTCATAATCGCGAGCAGTATTGGGCTGAGGCCGTAGACTGCGCAAACTACCTGCGAAATCGATCGCACACAAAGAGCTACAAAAAAGAATGCACGCCTTATGAGGTCATCCACAGAGAACCGTCGAACCCCTCCCATGCAAAAACCTTTGGTTTTAAGGCCAATTTCTACATCCCAAAGTCCAAAAGTGGAGGCAAGTTTTCACCAATTGCTTGGAAAGGGGGTTTTGTTGGCTATGATTGAGAAAATTCATTTCGATTTTATGACGCTTCAACTGGACAAGTATCACTTTCTCAGTATGTTACTTTTGATGAGACCACAGCTATATTTGTGTCCATCCTCGTAAACTCCTCACTAAGTATTGACGTGCCTGACTTGGATGTTGATATGCCTGACTTGGATGGTGCGAATTCTGAACCCTGTGCCAGCCCCAATCCAGATAACCTCTACCAACCATCCCCGTATTCTAGCAAAAAAAGCGGAGACCTAGTGCACATTCCAGAAACAAGGGCTTCAACCCTTCCCAGCATTTTACCTGACAGGTATGGTTTTGTACCCGCATGTACCACCAAGGACTCCCCTATCAGTTCCGACCGTCTACATGTCCCTCTTACGTACAATGAAGCTACTAGCCGCGCATATTACGATCATTGGAAGAAGGCTATGGATGATGAAATGGACTGTCTGGAGGAACTCAAAACCTGGAAGGTAATTACCTTGCCCACTGGCCAGAAATCTGTAGGTAACAAGTGGCTGTAAAACATGAAGACCGATGGTACAGAGAAATTCGATCGCTAAAAATCCCGCCAAGTCATTAAAGGCTTTACACAGAAACAGGGAATCTATTTCATTGGTTTTTTCTCCAGTTCCACGCTATTCTTTCTTCAGATTTCTTATAGCTTTTCTGATTTTTTCTGGCCGGAATTACGTAACAATCGATGTAAATAATGCCTTCTTAAACGCTCCACCACAGGAGTATATATGTTCATTAGCTTTGTGGATATGAGCGACGTAATTCAAAAGGCTTGGTTTGTCTTCTTCTCAACGCACTTTACGGAATCAAACAAACCTCGCATGCATGGCGAGAATTACTGCACGCTTTTCTAGTCGATTTTGGTTTTAGTTCTGCACATTCTAATCCAAGTCCCTACGCGAATTGGGAGAATGGCTTGTTGCCTTTGCTTCTAGTTTACGTTGATCACATCAAGCTCACCGGAACAAGTATTAAGGATATGGAAGGTATGATTGAAGCCCTGAAAGAAATTTTAGCATTAATATGATAGGGAACTGTAATAAGTTCCACGGGACTACCATTGAACACTTGGAGCATTCTATCAACCTGCATCACGGACCGTTAATTAGGCCCTTGATCATGATCTTTCGCATTGAGAATTGCGCCACTGCGTTTATTCCAATGCCACCAGGGACTAATTTGCACCTATCAGACTCTAAAGGGAAGGGTAGAGATGTGGAAAAGACGCCTATCCAGCAGTTGGTGGGCTGTTTGCTTCATTTAGCAAATACCACTCAGCTAGATACTTTCTATATTGCTAGTTATCTTGCTAGATTTATGCATAATCCTACAATGGCTTTACACAAGGCTGTCGAGCAGGTAATCAGATACCTCAAAGTCACTAAAAAACTTGGCATTGTATATCAGAAGAGTATAGAGGGGTCAGACATTAATAGAATATTTGATCTGATAGCAGAATACTCGGAATCTGACTGGGCGCAAAAAAATCAGGAGATAAAATGCATCAGTTAATATGCGTTCCTAATTACGGGAGGCGAAATCAGTTGGCGTGGTAGGAAAAAACCGGTGACTGCACTTAGTTCTGGAGAAGAATGTTACGTGGGTCTATCTTTTTCTATCGGAGAAGCTCTCTGGCACCGTAAGTTCAATCAAGGAATTGAGACTCGGAGACCTATGGGCCTTTTCAAATAATGTAATATAACCTAAGCAATATCAAGAACTCTAAAATCCAGAACTTAATGATAGGACAAAGCACATGGATTTTCAGGAAGAGATTTTCATGGATAATGTCGTTAAAGGACTGGTTTCGTTGGAATATGTAACTAGTTCTGAGCAAGTTGCCGACATTTTCACAAAGGCACAACGAAACCCTCGGTTCAGTTATTTGGTTCGCAAACTCGGTATGCAGTTGTCAAATTTAGAGCTTGCATTTCCCTTCGAGGGGAGTGTTGACGGGTACATAAGTGTACGAATGAAACAGTCAATTGCATAAGACTCCAATAGATAAATAATAATCAGTACTCTCCTGGAGAGCAGTGACTGAAATAATACAAGTTTGATTCAAGATGAATTAACGCACCCTCAAGTACTATAAGTAGTAGCGCTATACATATCGTAAGGGGAAAATAAAAAACAGTATATATCCCACTGCGAAACATTCTCAACATCTCCTACAAGGAAAAAAGTTGGGTTCTTTAATATTTGAAAGATGCGGGTGGTTGTGTTCTAGAATATTCCGGTAAGTACCTGATTTTAGTGGTGATTAACATTGATGCTAAATTAGGGAGCAATATTTTTTTTGAGACCGTCACTTTATAATTTTACTTGCTGGGCCCGCACGAAAAATCCTCAGCGGCGTGTATATAACCGATCACATCATTCTTACATTAAAAAACCCAAAAAGCTCCCCTTATTGGTAGAATGGAAAAAATGGATAATGCCAATTCCTGAAGGGATTGAATTCGAGATTCTTTCCTATTTAGGGATGCGGGACGGCTTTTTTCGGAGACTAGGGGGGTCATTACTGAAGTGAAACCACATATTATATTAGGATTGAATTGATTGAATGTGAGTGAAGTGCCATAAATGCTTGCTGCAACCTTTTAGGGGGATTTTCTGGTTGATATTTTTGGATAAATAGGTTGCTATACTTAGTTTTTCTGATGAAAATAATGAGTAGAGGGATGATTTACTCAGTTTTTCTGATGAAGTTTCGGCTCCTCTGTGTTTCCGAGACTCTTCAACTATTAGCTACGTCGTAAACATGAATGAACATACCTTAGTAATCAACAACGTTCTCACCAGCGCAACTCACTGAAGCTCCGCGTCTTCCACAGGCCCCAGCTCTCCTGCTCCGGCAAAATTGTCATCAGCGTCATCGAGATCCACAGAATTGAATTCGCACCAACAAACTACTACCAAATGTTTGGATGGTTTACTTAATGAGCGGGTAAATGGGGTAGGATACATAATTTTCCTGATTAGATAAATGTTTAGGCGGTTTTCTTAAAATTTTTGGCTACACGGAAGCGTACAGTATACTTGTTTTTCTAATTAAGGTGCAACAGAGGCTTAATTTGTGTAGCTCCTGACATACCCTGAGAACGAAGATTCTGTAGGATATACGTACTGTCAATTTGTGGCCCTAAGGTATCGCTTAGAACACCTTCCAGCAAACAACTGGCGTTATTTTGGACGAATCTTGCCCCGTTACGAGCGAAAAATTTTTGCCGTGCATCAGCAATCTGAATAGCTGCCCGTGGGACGATTTTTTGGCTGGTATACTGTGAGTGGAACATAGGGTGAAATTCCATACGAAATTCATTTCAATTACATCGATATCTACGGTACTTAAGGACCAGAAGGTACAGCGTTCTTTCGCCGCCTTGCTTCTTTCGCTGCCTTTCGCCGAAGGTACTTTCCACAACAGGAACTACGCCACTCCGTTACCCGTTTCTGTTCCTGCCTGCAAGGCATGCAAGCCCTTCAGGGGGAATTTTTGGGTGTTATTACTCTTGAAAGATATACCCAATCTATCCTAAAGTTTTCCAAGCAACCTCAATCAACTAAAAAAAGGTGTGCCGACATAGAAATGAGGGAGGAACTGTCAGGTGCTTAACCGCTGCTTATCCGTATAGTCGCCCACCCCACACCGGTATTTCCGCATGCTTTTTACGAAATATTTAAAGCTTTCTGTTTGCTCAGGTGCATTACCATTACCACCATACAAGTTAGCTGCGAGGAAAATGTGGGGTGCTTTAACATTTTGAAAGACACGGTAGGTTGTGGCCTGCAATATCCTACGGCATGACCAGTGTTACCTCTTAATTTTCCCTGAATGGGCGGCTCAAGGCCGGCAAGGGGGCAAGCTGCGTTTTACATTACGGCAGCTGCAGCTTACCTTTGGGTAAGCACCGCTCGGACCTTGCCATAGGTCTCCATCGCCCTAACGGCCAACTGACTGGGTATCAGACAGCTTATTTGTTGCAATAAAGGAACCACCCGTCAAATATTTTTATGAGTATTGTAGTATCATCGAATAATCATTTAGTTAGTTAGGTAAGCTTCAAAAACTAAATTAATTTCTGTACTTTTTTTAGAATGAAAGTTATGGATGATTTTTTGAAGATTCATCAGAAATACATCAAAATAAATAATTCAATACATGAGCAGAGGAATGAGGAGCAATTTGCCGTTCTTGAATACATGTAATACAACTAAAGTTATAAAAATTTCTACGGTGGAGAACGATGATCCTTTCTAATCCGTTCAATGCCAACAGCTCTAGAAGTAAAGTACTCCTCCCTTAGAATCTCATCATGTTCATAGTATCTGTCTGGTATGTTTGCTGTGAGTTTTGTTCTTCCGCGTCCCATCTTTAGAAGATGGCACATCACTAAGCCGGCTCCACTTTAGTGCAAATCGGATACTAATTTTCCTCCTAGTCTATGATTCCCTCAAAATACTCGTTGATATTTTACTTAGTAGATTAAATTTTGCACTTGAAGGAGAGTTAGGAAACGCCCTCACCGCTGCATTTAACTTGAATAAATTTGAGACAGTAAACTGTTGAAGCTCAAAAACCTTCAATCCTGAAGTTACAATATACAATTGCTCTAATTATTGTTTCTAATCCCACCATTGCACTTCTGTAGATGGTATTCAGGTTTTAATTACTGAACTATTTTCAATTACGCGCATCATATCCTTGGTGTGTGAACATTTGACGTTCTAAACCTCCGCTTCACACATCCAAATCAATCGTCGCATACGTTCTTATTATGGCCTGCAACTAAGAAATACAGGTCAATAGAGTTCTCAAGGCCTACAATAACACTTCAGGCAAAATACCATAGTACGTATCGGTTTTTTGTTCCCCACAGTTGTCTGCGCGTGGCTTTAGACATTTAGATGAAGATGTAGTTCCCCCTTCCTTTGAGTAATGTTACTATGTGATACATCAAACAAGTCAAACTTCAAACTACTAATAAAATGTAACTGCCTAGATTGCTCTGGAAGATGTTAGAGTAACACTTTTTCGGCGAAGTCAAAGTAAAAATGAAGGGTTCCATTATCCGGCAAAACTGTCACCGCCTTTAGCATGTCTTATAGTACTGAAATTAATTATAATCATATGTCCTGTGTTGTTCAAGAGACGTTTTAGAGCTGATGTGCCGAGCATCACTAGACAGAATAGTTATTTTTCCTTATTTTGCACGTGTCACAATAGAAGCTTCCAGATGCAGCAATTCTCAGGGTCTGCATTCGATCTGTCAAGCACCTAGGGAGTACATTATAGGAAATGGGCCCGATAGGCACTCGTAAAGATGGGCACAAACTCAACAGGCCTGATATTATGCTGTTCCATTGTTCCACATAGATTTAATGTACGGGTAAGCGTGTAAATGAACTATGTAGTAATGGTAAGGGAGCTCCATTAGCCGAACCACGTCCCTTTGCACATTCAAAACTGTCGCTTGAAGCAAAGGATTTCAAAAATGCTTGTACGATCAATTTAGCTGTACCTTGCCTCCCTTTACTCTTTTCGTTATTCGTAGAGACATGCATGGTTCGTCCGGGGCTAGCGGCCCATCTTTTCGCTTTTTTTCGACAGTTTTGAAAGAAAGTTACAGTGCTGCAGCAAACGCTGGGCGACAAAGCCGATTTTCCTTCAAAAAGTAAGAAATTGTAGTCCGATAAAGAGAACTGCCGGATCTCTCCGCCTTTCCTTTCTAGCAATATTACCACTGGTAAGCACCGAATCGTTTGCTTCCCCAGGATGTTCGGCAAGTGCGAATTGAATGCATCGCATATAGGATATTCTGTTAACCCCTGTGAATTTTTAGAAGTCTTTAGTATTGTTGGATATTATGGAGGAGTCACATATGAGACTGAAGAGCTGCATTGGGCTATTAGAGAACGATAGTAGACCAATTATTCTGATACGGTGTCGTTTGTGTTGGAAGCAACACACACACGGTAATTGTTTGCGTGGACGCCCGGGTACACAATTACCTTCTGCAAAAACTTTAATACTGACAAAGATATCATCATCATGATCGTGAAGTGTAGGGTCCCATGGTGGTGAATCTTCTCTTACTAGAGTATGTTGGACATTGGATCATCGAGACGAATATTGAATCACTTAGAATTGTATTGACTTTCATTGATGTTTTATTTGAATCAACTCTTATGTACTTTTTTAATTAACGGTCGTAGGAATCGTTATATAAGCCAAAGGCTTTGTAATTGAATTAGCCATCGATCTAAAACAAAAAGGTAGGCATTTGATCCAAATCTACTGACAAACGAAAGATATACTCCCAAAAACAATCCAAATCTGTTTCCTATAAGTGGTAGCATCTCTCTTTGTTCTAGACTTGGGTTTCCATTTTACCTCCAACAAAATAGACACCAAAGAAGGGAGATTTCCTGTGCCTAAGTTTAACGACAAGGTCGCAGAGAGTTTTCATCTTTGGAAACTTCGCTTAGAAGCAATTCTAACGACTAAGAAATTATTTGAATTGTAGATAGGACTGAAAAAGAACCGACTGAAGATGCAGATAATTATGACGAACTACCTAATTCTTACAATAAGCGCAAATCTAAGGCCCTTGCCATAATAATCAAATCATTTGGAGACAAGTCTCTAAAGGTCGTTCAAAAGCACTCGAAAGATCCAAGGGAAATGTAGAAATGCCTTTCAACTCGATAAGCGGGAAAGAGGACAAGCAACGAATTAAGCTTATTTAATGAAGCATTTAGCAAAGTCTTCAGCTCTGACGAAAAAATGAAAGATCACATTGCTGATCTTGAAACGTGCTTTACGAAACTAAGAAACGCTGTAAGGCAGTTAAACGAACTTATGCAGGTTTATATTTTACTTGCATCGATAAAAGACTGCCCGGACTATGAATCAACAGTCACTACCATCAAAACCATGGACGAGAACGACATAACGACATGGAATGTAGTAAGCATGAGACTCATAGACGAGTACAAAGGGAAGAATTAATCTGAAATTTTCGACAAAACGGATGGAACTGCATTTGCGGCATTCTCCAAAGGAAGGACACTTATTGTAGATAGTGGGGCAACGCGTTACATGTGCTTTGACAAAAGAATGTTTCCGAATATTTGGGAAACACAAAATCAAGACATTATTCTCGGTGACTCTAGGACAGTCAAAAGCCATGAGACAGGCACAATTTACTTGAAGCTTAGGGATGACCACGACACTGAGGAAACATGGGTCTGTCTCACCGATGTCCTCTACGTTCCTTAATTAGGCCTCAATCTGCTGTCAGTGCCAAGTCTTGATAATGTAAGCATACAAGTACGTATAGGAAATAAAAAAGTTCCATTCACGAGGACGAATCTAATAACGCTATCTGAATTGCACAAAAGCAACATGACGGGATTTATTGGATTGAAGCAAGGCTCTTTAAAAAAATACTTTGGTAAGGGCAAATGCTTTACAGTTGAACGATAATCCGTCAAAAAACGGAATCGAGAAATTAATGAAAATTTCATAAACGTTGCTCACCGAAACCATCATACCATAGCATAAAAGAATTGGACATGTGGACAAAAACACAATTAAGCAGATTCTAAATTGGAAAGAAGATTACGGTATCACTAAACACACTAAGCTCAAAAGAGCAGACTGTGATGTTTGCTATGAAGAAATCAGACTAGAGGACCGCACAAAAAAAGCCTAACCCATAATATCAATTCAGTGGGAAATGTTATTTTTTCTGACATCTGTGGACCTATCCAACAAGAAAGTTGGGGCAAGGCTAAATATTTCTTGTTGTTTGTGGACGGAGCAAGCCGTCATAAATGGGCATACTTAACACGTCGCAAGAATGAAACAGCTGACATGCTCAGGACATTTATTAGAATGTTCAAGAAAAAACATAAAGAAATACTTAAGCTACATACTGGCAATGGAACGAGTTCTTAAATGGTACGATAACAACTTTGCTGAAGCAAGAAGGCATATCTCACCTGACAACTGCACCATAAACCCCAGAATCTAACGGCATAGTTGAACGCATGAACAGGACGCTAATGGAAAGAGTCAGATCAATGCTGAATCAAGCCAACCTGAGCAAGCAGGTCTGGGGAGAAGCACTACTCCGTAACGTGTTCATCCATAACGCCTGTCCACACAAAGTAATGAATGGGCTCTCACCTCACGAACTCTTGACACCGTCCGCCAAATATAGGAGGAATAAAAACGTTCGGCTCTCGTGCTTTCGTTCATACTCCAGCAACCAAACGCAGAAATCTAGACCAAAAAGCCGTACCGATGATACCAATGGGATATGGACAAGGAACTGTTCTGCGCGTGTTCAATCCTAAAAACAAGAAACTAATTCCCACAAGGCACGCCAAATGCGACGAAAGCATTTTCCTTGGATATCCATAAACACACTAAACTTTCAATTTTAATGCTCTTGACAAAAAAGGTGAAAAATAAATTCAAAATGAGCCTCAAAATGAACATATTAAAGATAGAGACTCAGAACCTATCACGGATAACGACTCTGAGGATGAAAAAAGTCCGGAGCAAGAAATTCAAGCCAAACCTGAACAAATACAGTACATGTTAACGTACAAGCAAGCACGGCTACGAAGAAGTGCCAGAATTCGACAGTGGGCTTCTGCAAACATCACTAAGTCAGCTAACCCGGATGAGCCAACCTTAAAAGAAGCTCTGGCATCACCTCAAAGGTCATAAGGGAACATAGCCATTCAAAAGGAACTGAGTGAGCTTGAAATCGCGGAACTTGGGAATTGGTTCTGAGGCCAGTGGGAGAAAATATTCAAACTTGCAAACTAGCACTCAAAATCAAAAGACACCCAGACATCACCATCGATAATTACAAAGCTCGTTTGGTGGCCTTGGATGCAGACAAACAAAGTCTGACTACGACAAAATTTCTCTCCAGTCGTAGACTTTACGACTATACGCTTTGTCCTAGGCATAACGGCTCTTGAAAAGGCCATGATACATCATATTTATGTGAAAAGTGCTTTCCGCTATGGAACCTGTAATACAAAAAAATGGTCCTCCCTTCATGTAATACAGGAAATGGTCCTCCCTTCGTGTAATCCAGCAACCTACAACGATCCCGCCCCTAACTTCTACCACCGTCATTTCCAAATTTACTTCTATTTTATCTAGATATTTTTATACTGTATTTAACCCTCTGAATCGACCCCGAATCAAGTTCCTTTTCCCTTTTAGCTTACCTCCTCCTCCAAATTCGCCTTTTTCGAGAAGAAGGGCGCAAATGCACTACTGCAAAATCCCTTGCAGAATTATTTTACCTATTCTTAATCTATAGAACCTGCCCCGGGAGCCTATTTAAACCCCTTTGTTCCAAGTTCCAAATGTTCCGATCATTTTACTCATCACCCCTCCCCCCACACACCCAAAACACCCTACATTACCTCCCATTCCCCAACGTCTATCAAAATGAACAACCTTCGACCCTCCGCCCCATCACCAAAAACCGCCCCTCTCGCCCCATCAACGGCCTAGCTCTAATGAATAATGGGAAAACAGACTACGACGACTACTTCAGGAGGATGGACCGTGAGCGTGTTCGGGAGTGGGTTCGTCGGCACTTCTTGGACGAGGCGGAGGAGGAGGAGTCAGAGGGGACTGAGTCGGACGTGGAGGGATCCGAGGATGAGGAAGACTTGTAGCTCCTGGGAACCGATGGTGTATAATCGTAAGGAAGTTGCTGTGGGGGATGGAGGAAGAGTGAGGGCGTGATCGTCATCTCGGATTCTTCGGATGGGGTTGGAGCGCGAGGCTGAGGGTCGCGAGGAAGGGTTGGAGGATCTTGATATGTCTGATGAAGCCATTTATCATTCTGAGCCGTTCGAGGGAATTTGTAGGGATTGTATTGAGAGTATGGATATTTTGGAAGAGTTATTTGGTTCTGATCTTGAAGATGACGATTTTGAGGAGTAGATACAGATATTTTCCTTGCTAAGATCTTCCCTCTGGCCAATCACATCCACAAGATGCCCTTTTATGCGTTTTATGGTATTTAGTATGTTTGATTGAGACTTTAGGATTAGCCGAAAGGTCTATATAAGCTGACTAAAGTGCTTCCTCCTTGAGAGGTCAAGCAAGTTGGCAGACAACTTCAGGTCAAGCTCCGAGTAGTAGGAAGTGAGAGTCAACTTCAGACCCAAGAAAACTTTTTCTTACGCTGGTCGCAGAGCATCAGCATCAGTGGTAGACCCTGCGCCTTCTATACTTGCTTGTAGCCCTCTCAACTCTCTCCCATATACACTCATTTTTATTCGTTCAACTATACCACTTTAGCACTTTTGTCGCTCGCAACACCTCCGTCTTGGGGTAGTTGGTTTTAAGTATCTATTCTCCCGACGATTTACCCCTATCAGAACCCTCAAGGAACAAATCTATATGGAGCAACCAAGAGGTTTCGAAAATCCAAACAAGCCGCAACATGTTTTCCGACTCATTAGGAGTTTTTACGGTCTAAAGCAAACTGTCAGGGTATGTTATAAACTATTCAGAGATACGGTGACTGAAATGGGATTCACACCTCTCAAAACGCAGAGAGTGGTTACATCACGCAAAAGGACGATACCAAAACAATAGTTTTGGCCTACATCGACGACATACTTGTCGTCACTAAGTCTGAGACCACGCTGGAAGCAGTTAAAACTGGACTAGAGAATTCATTCAAACTAACTGACCTTGGCCCGCTAACAGTTATCTTGGAGTCAAAGTCCAGCGCGTGGAAAAGAATTTCTTCTTGTCACAAGAGGTATATATGCAAAAAGTAATACAATTCTTCGCCATGGCTGAGTGACTCACTTTCCGTACACCAATGGACCGAGGCAGTTACAACGCACTCAGTGAAAAGAAAGAACCAACCGACTCTGAGCTGCAGAAATGGTAAATATTCCATATCGGGAACCAATCTGCAATCTACTTTACTTTAACACCCGAACAAGACCAGATATTGCTATAGCAGTCAATGTTTTAAGCAGACAGGTAAGCCAACCTCGACCCATACATTGGAGTGGGGTCAAACGCATTTTTAGATATTAATGTGGCACTAAGTCACGCGGCCTTCTCATTAATGCTCAGATTGATGCTCGGAGCGCACATACTGATTCGGAATTGGCTGTAGGGGCTGATATTGTGGCGGTAACTGGCAATTTAGTGCTGTTTGGAGGTACTTCTATCCTTTGGTGCAGTTCCAAACAATCATGCGTCACGCTATCTTCTTCAGAAGCTGAGTATATGAGCCTATCTACAGTGGCCAAGGATATTCAATGGCTTCTTAATCTATCGCCTGAACTGGATTACACGCAAAAGAACCGGATCCCAGTGTTTCAAGACAATATTGGATCTCTTTCTGGGCGAATGACACATCCAACTTTAAGCGAAACAAACATATCCATGTCCGTTTGCACCATGTGCGAGAACTTGTTGATAAAGGAACAATAAAGATCCATAAAATTCCAACCGAACAGATGCTGGCAGACGGCCTTTCTAAGCCACTATTCGGTCCAAAATTCTCGCAACCGATTAAACGTTTGCGAACATAATATCGCACCGGGTAGGAGGGTGCCAAAGGCAATGACAGCATCATTAAGAATACCAAAGTACCGAGATCCATTCATCGCAGAAAAGAGTGACAAATTCATCACACCTAGCGAAAATGAAGCAAACGCAATCAGCAACATTTCGAATGTGACAAAATCAAATAAAGAGCACGTACCCATTGTAGATCTGACTGAATAATCGAGTCAAGATTCAGGAGGGGTGTTGGACATTGGATCATCGAGACGAATATTGACTCACTTAGAATTGTATTGACTTTCATTGGTGTTTTATTTGAATCGACTGTATGGCACTTTTGTAGTTAACGGTCGTAGGAATCGGTATATAAGCCAAAAGCTTTGTAATTGAATTAGCCATCGACCTCAAAAAAAGGCAGGCATCTGATCCAAATCTACAGATAAACAAGATATAGACTGGCAAAACAATCCAAATATGTTTTCTATCAGAGTAGAAGTGGGGGATGGAGAGAGATCGTAAAGAATTTGCTGCTTCACATCCCTGTTGTGACAGGGTTGAACACCTTCGCACGAGCAGGTCACCAAAAAAAATTGTCGGTTTCGAGGTCTCTCCTTGTTTTCTAAAAGAGCCCTAAAAAATGAAAAGTTGGGATAGCAAAAAGCCACCAAAACAATTGTTAAAAAGCTAATGTGGCAGTCAGTCGTAAAGCCACGTGTTATACTAGGAAAGCAAATAAATGAAAACTGTGAAAATTTGCATAAGGTACTCTAGTTATTGAAGCTTACCCAATTTTATGCTGGTCCCGTTTTCTACTACGTATATTCAGTTTGAAACAATTTTTATCTCCTCCCGTTCAATTTAAATATTCTGCAGGCTACAATTATTGGATTTACGTTGCCAAAATTATTATCTAGACGAATAGAAAAGGGGAGAAAAAAGGGATTTCGTTATTGTAAATGGGGGGTTAATTTACTGTGGTAGATATGTGGGTTGGTACCAGTAAATTTGTACCGGAGCGAAGATATCGTATCATTGTTGAGATGTATGGATTGCCTGGAACCCATTTAGAGTTGTAAATCGGGGGGAACTGGGTGTTTTACTCTTGGAAGAGGGGGGGAATTGGGTTGGTTTACTGAGAGTAATGGAAAGGTTGGGATATATCTCTTGGAAGATATATCCGATCTATGCCATGGTTTTCCAGACAACCACAATCAAGTTGTAAATCTGAAGTTCATAGCAAATACATGTACCGATGGTCGAAGCAATGTACAAGTCATTGCTGTCGAATGCGAGCACAAGCAACAGTCTACAAGAAAGTCGATGGGATGCCAGTCAGCAGACAACCTGCGTTAGAAGTTACTGCCAACGACGAGTGTCGCTGTAGAAGAATGCCTTAAACCTTCGAAAACCGTTCCATTGCGCAGCTGGCGGCGGTTCTTGCTAGCTCCGTGACCACTGAAAACGCATCTGGATGCCATCCGCTAAGAGTAGAGGTTAGAACAGGAACTAGCCTGCTTCTCTCCGGTAAATCCCTAAGAAACCTTGGTAGTTTCGCCGCTTTTCCGCGCACGCTGCATTGAGACTGGTCATCGGGTTGAAAGTCCGGACTCTGAAATGGGAGGGAGCGAGTGGATTGTCGAATGTTATGTCGAAATAATCAGTTCCACCTGCGGCACTCATGGCTCTGATGTCCGCTCTTGTCCACTGTTGAAGATGCACACGCGGTTCGATGAAAGGGCGCCGAGCTGCCCGCCTAAGATTATTCCTTAGCAAAGCAACCTGATTGTTGTGGCGATTGTTGTGATGGCATCCATAACGACAGTGCAGCAAATGGTATCCATGAATGTCTAATGTCTCAGGGCACCCAGGCTTCGGACAAGAAGTATCAGGGGCGGAAAACGACGTTTGGCAGAAGTACTGCAGCCACAACGAGAAATCCTTGCTCCTGATGTGTGTCCTCAACCCTGCGCAAGGGGCACAGTGGACCCATCCTTGGCTCCATGTAGTGACATCGAGGCGCGGAAAGCACGGGTACGGGTATTGCTGGGCGGTAACGCTCCCTGCGCCGCTGCGTGGACTGCATCTGTAAGCTTCTTCTGTGGTGGTGGGTTGTTTGAGCAGAAGTTGCTAAACAGAAGTCTATCCGAAGATCGACAGGAGGCATTCCATACGTCAAAAGCTTCGAGGACGTCGTCGTATTGGGACAAGTCTGAAGTGGAAGCCGGTAAAATTTGGCACACAACTTGTTCGAGGCGGCACTAGCTAGACGCAGGGAAAATGATTTGGTTCTTTAATTTTTGAAAAGTGCGGTTCGGCTATCCCCCGGTGTATGCTAGACATGCTCAGGATAATGGGTAATGTGAGTCATGTGCCTAAATGGCTGGCTCGAAGCCTGTCAGCAGGCATGATGCATTGAACATCACTGCTGCTGCCGCATGCCTCTGGGTTAAAACAGCTCGAACCGTCCCGTATGTCTCCATTGCCCTAACAGCCACGTTCCGCGCCACGTCTGTTAGCACTGCGTAAGCGTCTGGGTGCCAGCCCCGAGGGTGGATATAGGGATGGGCATGAGTCTGCTCTGTGCGGAGGTCGCGACAAAGGATTCATATCTTCTATCCTTTGCAGCCTTTGCCGCGTTGAGGGATGTGAGCGGGTTAAAGGTGCGCGCTCCCCTGTTGGATGGCGCGAGTGGGTTGACAAAAGAGGGGGGAAAAGGTTTGGGTGTTTTACTCTTGGAAGATATATCCGATCTATCCTAATAGTGACATCGAAGAAATCCGTGCCTCCAGTGCTTCCCATTGCCCTGATGTCTGGCCTTGTACGATGAAGGCCGTCCCTGGGCTCGATGGCGGGTGACGAGCAGCTTTCGGCAGGTCCTGGGCAAGCAAGTGAACTTGGCGGTCATGTCTTCGAATTCTGTGGCCTCTGTGAACACAGTGCAGGAGATGATCCCCGAAGCAGTCAAGTGTTTCCGGACAGTTTTTCCTCGGGCACGGTGTGTCCGGAGCGAAAAGCGGAACTTGAGAGCAGTATTGAAGCCATGTCGAGAATTCGCGGGCATCGATACTAATCTTCAGACTCGGACACGGGGAACAGTACGCCCATTCCTACGCCCCTGGTAGTTCCATCAAAACGCGAAAAGACTGCCTCCTTGCGTCTCCGAGAGGTAAACCGTCTTGCACAGCCTCGTGGACTGCTTCCGTGAGTGCCTTTTGCGAAGGTGTTTTCTTTGGGCAAAAGTAACTGAACGGAAGAATCCTTGGCTGTAAGCAGGATTGAGACCGAAGCCGGTGAGCCTCCACGGTGTCTTCATATGTTGTGAGGCTCCTGATGGAGCCTGGTAAAACCTTTTCGCACAGCCTGTCGGAGGCTGAACTAGAGGCCAGAAAAGCAGCACCTGCGATATCTTTCGCGGACGTGAATCCTAGTCCAGGGACGGTTTATTTTTCTCCTTGGATTTGGCAGGCTTCCAACCCACTCACAAGCCTAAACGCAGCTCACGCAGAGAAGCAGCGGAAATACCAAGGGTTCCTTGCTGAGCTGCCTGGGAGAAACCGTGTGGTTCCTGTTCCCATCTCAACGCTTGGGGATGGCATACGGCGGCATTCTCCATCGTCAAGGAACTCGCGATAACCGTTGCCACCCGCGCAATGGAACGGTTTCGAAGGTTAGAGGCATTCTTTTACGGCGGCACTCCGCATTGACAGTAACCTCCAATGCCGCTTGTTTGCTGGCTGGCCTCCCTTCCACCTTCTGGTAGATTGGAGTGCCATCCACAGCTTTCGACGCATCGTACGGTTTCGCAATTGGCTTGACAATGATACGATATCTACGCTTCGGTACAAATTTACTGGATACCAACCCACATATCCACCATAGTAAATTAACCCCCCATTTACACTGATTTACACTGTTCGAGAGAATAAATAATTGTAGGTTGTGAGATACAGTATTTTTACAGCTTAGGGTCATCGAACTATCTCCATCGATCATCTATTTTAAATTTTTTTTTCAATTCATTATTATTTTAAAGTCCTATTTCAGGCGTATAACTATTTATTCAGTTGGTATTATTTATCATTTGGATATATCTACTTTAATATCTTCTCAGCTTGCCCTGGAATAGATTCCTGTCCCCTTAGAGATAAATACAACAGATACAAGAGGTATAATTGATAAAAGATCGAGTTTCACTTTCGTACCAACCGCGGCTTGTATTAACGTAGGTTTGACACTCTCAAACCCTTCGGACCGTTTCTTCGAAGCTGTTTTGTTGAATATTGCCATTGACTATTCAATATCTAATCCAATCGGGGGAAAGTATGGGTAGTTAATATTTGGAAATTAGGATCATTACCCGAAGCGAGGTCAGTTGTTCCCTGGGGCAGTAAGAATAATAGATGTACGTCTAGAAAATAAGAGATCAGCAATGTGGCCTGATCACCCAGAGGACATGCAGGAGACCAAACGTGGCATGCATAACACCGTAGCGTTGCAGCTCTGTTTCAGCACGAACGATGATCTCGAAAATATGCGAAAATGCAACAGCTTCCAATATTTTCATCTTCCTTGACGGAAATTTGGCTTTGCTCCAAATTGCTTCTCCTGAGCGGTAAACTCAAGTTTGAGAGGAGTTATACATGATATTTATTGCAGCGCAATCGAAGCCTGAATAAACTCCAAATCGAGCTCTTTTATCGCGTGATTCGTGAGCGGATTATTGCTGTGCGCAAGCACGGATGATTTATAACAGGCGACATTCTTCTACCTCAGTTGATATTTGAAGCCGTCCATAACGCAGAGTAAAGGCAGGTAAGTTTCACTCTGTGCTTTTTGTGCATACGGGTTATACATCCTTTTATCATATGATCGCATGGTATTATTTTTTTGTAAAGCCCGACGGTTTTCCGTTCTTGAGAAATTGGGTAGGAGCAGCAAGCCGATGGCACAGGGCCCCAAACTAGTAGGTACCATTACTTGATCGGCGGTAATGTGCGATCAGGTAGGTTGCAAACGGTGAAAATGCTCCGTTATTTAAGCTGAAGATGTGAACATGATTTGAATGCAAGTACAGTAACTGTACAGTACAGTACAGCAGCGGGACTCGCAAGACCCCCTGATTTAGCCCATCAAAGAGATATGGATGAATGAAGTTTATTTGCGTGGATTTCCATTTGCGCTGTCGTCAGTGACTTGCGTAAATTATGTATCTATGGAATATGGTTGCGATAGGTGGACTCGACGAATTATGTAATACTGTACATTACTGTACTGCACATTACCTTGGCATACAGTACAGTAGTGTACAGTAGTGTACGTATGTAGTACACTTGTTGATAAAGTACAGTAGAGTGAACACGACTTGTGGTACAGTATGAGTGCAAACGGTATATGTCCTGTCGTCCTCGACACCGAGAGAATACACGCCGGCCTCTTCTGCCTGCCTCCATCACTTGATGAATTCGCATTTTCAGCCTTCTCCTCGCAAAAGCACGCCAAACCGACTACTTGCAGATTACACAACTACCGTATCCCAAGTCTCATCACACTTCCAGCTCATCCACTAAACCTTGACAAAAGATTCAACCTTTCCGCCACTGCACGCCACGACTCCCTATCGCAACCCCCGACTCTCTAAATCACCTATGAAACACAACCACTCACCCCGCAGCACGTCACTCTCACCAACATTAACAGCGGGCCTCGCCAAAAGTTCCCCACTGATGCCTCGAGTCCACATCTTGAAACGCTGGCTAACGTATGCAACCTGTCCCAAGTGCGGTAAGCATCCATTCTTACCTTATCTGGCCGCCTGTACTTTACAATGTCGCAACAGTTACTACCTGACATCATTCCTTATCATCACTCCCTCCCCACCAAAACCTCCACTTATGCAATCAAGCGTCCGACTCGCAGCCCCTGCCTGCCACATACAAAACATAATCTCCCTTATTTCTCTACTGTACCTCCTCATCCCACCCACTTTGCGCCCTCAGATAGCTGTACAGCCTTCTTCCCCAATTAGTGAGGAGAAAACCACAATACCTCAATACTCACCTCAACCACCTGCGATCTCCTGTAATTAACTATCCCCCTCGCTCGTGCCCAACAGCCGCTCTTGAAGCAAACTACACTCAACCACTTTCACCTCGAGTCGACTATATATTCCAGCAGTAAAATACCAACACCAATCCTTACTTCCTGCTTTCACACTCTTATAAATCTATTTGTCGTCCTGAAACCATCCCACCCGCATCCTGCGATACCCCACCACATCATCCAATGCACCTGCGAATCTCCAATCACCCGTTGTGTCTACCATTCTTGTTGGTACTGTGGTTCTCCTCCAACTCGCTCTTCGCCCTCTCCTCGCACTCCCTTCTCCTCTCACCCTCCGCCCCTCCCAACCTTTTCCTCGACCTCACCATCCTCCAAATCCTCCTCTCCTACCTTCTATCCCACCTTTTAACCACCGCCTCTCCCCCACCCCCCATCCCCTCCCCCTCTCCATTCCACCCTCCAACTCCTTTCCACCTCCCTCACAAACGCCTCCTACGCCCTCGGCGCCACCTCAACCCTCGTCGTCAAATTACTGGAACCGCTGCCTACATTTCTGCTCTCCTTCCTCCTGCTACCCACCCCACCCCCGACACACAAGCTCTTCAGTCTTGTGCCCCTACTATGCGGCATCTTGTTGTTCACGTTCCCCAACCATCCGCTCCCCGCACTCTCTCCCATTCTGCTCTCCACCGTTCTATTCTTTGCGCAACATCCTACTCACCTGCATCACGCCCCCAACCCACCCCCACCGCTCATCTCTACATGCCCTTGCCCACCAATTTCGGTCTCTCCATGCCCCGCTTGTACCCCCACTATGCTTGCCGGAGTGCTCAAGTACTGCTCCCTCCCGACAAGTGTTTCCTATCCTGTTGGCCCGAAGATTTTTTAACGTGGTGCTGTTTGCTACGTACCAACTCGCTTCGCTTGCTGTTCTGACCCGTCTGCAACCGTTGTCTCACTCGCTGGCGAATTCCTCAAGCGCTTTGCTACCTTGTTTGTGGCCGCCGTGTTTACACCTACCGTGTTTCACTCGGAGCAGACCGTCGGTCTCAGCTCACTGTTGTCGGGTTTCTCGGGTATGTGTTTGGCGGGCGTGCGTTTGGAAGTCGAAGAGGCATACTGCATTTCTTTAAGCTGCTCATGGGTGGTCTGGGTGTTGTAAGCACCGTTTTAGTGGCTGGCGTGGTGATGCGCGGAACAGCCCGAGTGTGGACCGGGTGATGGAGAGTTTGACTATGGTGGCCGAGTCACGCGGGAACCGTGGATACGACAGCAGGTGGTTATTCAAGTGATGCCCAAATATAATGTGGATAGGGAGAGTATAGCGGTGATGAATTACTCGGAGCGTGAACGGATTGACGATCAGGGGAACATTGGCAACTTTGTGTGGCAACATGCGTCCTATGATCGTTGGTGGATCTTGATGGACGGGGTGATGGGGTGAATGAAGTTTGCTGGGGACGGCGAAAAGATTGCTACGATTCGCATGTGAAGGGGACGACGAAAACAATGGTGTCATACAGGCCTGGGACGAATTACTTTAATTTGGCGAATCCAACAGGTTTGCGGATGACATCGACACTATCAAAGAGTCACTGGGGGTGCCGATGTTGGCCGGGATCGGAATTCAGGCGGGATTCGCGAAGAATAAATCCGAAGTGGTGGACTTGGAGGACGGAGGAAGATTGAGAAAGGGTTCGAGACGTTTGAATTTGCAACTTGG
Source organism: Kappaphycus alvarezii (assembly GCA_002205965.3). Lineage (NCBI taxonomy): Eukaryota > Rhodophyta > Florideophyceae > Gigartinales > Solieriaceae > Kappaphycus > Kappaphycus alvarezii. The sequence goes on along the minus strand of NADL03000047.1, from coordinate 320,187 downwards.
CGAAAGAGTTACTCGGATTGATGCAGAGAACAAGTACGAGATGTTGGTGAGAGGGGAATTCACGTTGGGAGCGGTAAGAAAAGAGGGGTACGGTATGGTGTGAGTGCTGGGTGCCCAACATGTTTCTAAGTGAGGAGATTGAACTAGGCAAAGTACTTGACCGGGGTTATGAAAAGCTCGCGGGCGTGTTGGAGACCGGTCGCTGAAAGTGGGTATTACCTTGAAAGGAGGGACGCGGTTTCTGAAGTTTGTCAAAGACATGTTGGCCAAAGTATCCGAACAGCATTGTATATGCACAAGGGATGGGGGATTTTTACGTGCTGGAACGGATTGGAGTGCCGTTTGAGAGAGTGAAATTGTTTACAAACGTCCTGGACTGGCAAGAGCATATGAAACAGATGGACTTTTGCATTGGTCGCGCATCCATGGGAGCATGATTGCGGTATCGGTGGGGGTGCCGGTGGTGGTCGTAGCGCCGGATTGGAGAGTATTGGAGCTAGTGCAAAGAATGAAGGTACCTCACGTGTCTTACTGGGAAGCAGGACGGTTTTTGAATGCAAGTACGGACTTGGCTGGACTGGCTGGTAGTGTGACGTGGAATGCCAAGGAGTTTGATGAAAATAGATGCGAGATGGCAAAGCGGTTCCGACGTACTTTGGGCAACGCGGGTATCCGCGTGTCACACCACGTCAATGACATTGCCAGGATTTGCTAAAGCTGTTTGTCGTGGAGGCACGCAATGTACCGTTTAGCGTAGTGTACAGAATAAAAAAATATCTTTCCTGTGTCGTATGAAGTCATCTGTCGCAGGAGAACAGATTGGGACACGTAATATCTTTCTCGTGAACTTGGTTACCCTCGTTGCAGCTCAGGACGGGTAAATCAGCTGCTCAATCTACAATGGTAATAATATTGACAACTCTTTGACAGCCGAGGTGTTGAATACAGCTCGTTTCGTCAATTGAGCTATGCAGTATTGTACAGTACCCAGGGTAGCGGTGGCGGAGGCGCATGAATTCGTAGCTTCCTGGTACCTTACATGTGCATAAGAATTAATCATAATGCATACATATGACAACTCCAGAAGCGAGTGGTACGTACAGTATCTCGCGCGTCCTCTCCGTAGTGTCGATATTGCTGCCTTTATCCTTCACCCCAGGCAATCACGTCCCGAAAATCTCGGTTTTCACGGTGACAACTGAGCCTCGAACTGCAGTATTCCGCAGGGCAAAGCCTGATAACAGCTGTGCCACAGGATGCACAGAATAATCCGACGTCACGCCGACCACCTTACTCGCCTCCTCTGACAGCAGGACTAGAAGCCTTAGCCCTTTTACTGATCTCAACGACGTTATGTTAGATAAGCACAAAGGCAGAAAGCCTTTACCTCACAGGACAAGAAGCAGTTCCCCGCCTAACTTTCTTACTTTGGAGGACGGCATCCGTATGCATTTTTGTTGCCACAGGAAAAAAATTCTGTCTCGAATGGGCCCATGGGACACTTCTCGCCTTTCTGGCGTAAAGGAATGGGTCTACTCTCCTCCGTGTCTAGTATTGTGAAAATTGACCAAATATTTAAATCTCTATCCCGGTGTCCTGCAGTGATGCTGAATTGTGGAGCAATAGTTTTTATTGAGGCCCACAATTTATATTTATTGTGAATCATCAAGGAATAATGTTATCTATTTTACACTGGCCCTACTTTATGCTGAATTCAGTTTGAAATAGTAGTTATGTCCTACTATTGGGGTTTTATATTATACAGGCTATAAGTATTGCATTTATGGTGTCAACAAATTATTATCTGGATGAGTGCTTACCTGGAAAATACTGCAATAATTATGGCTGAGCCTGAATCATACCAACAAAGATTATTGTACGGCTTACCTGATTTTTGTAGCAGGTTCACCGTGGTGTAGAGTATAAGTAGTCAATGGTTGTTAGAAATACTTTTTTATATCCTTGGGCCATCGCAATATTCCCTCGATCAGCTATCATTAAATTTGGTTTTCTAGTCATTATTCATTCCAAGTCCAATTGTGGCACTTATTTATTTATTCAAGTTGGAACTATTTATTTTTTGGATCTATCTATCCCAATTATTTTGTAAGTATCGACTCTCGTAAGTTCTCAGTGTGGCTGCGGCACAACCTTCAAGTCCCGCTTTTCGCCCGGACACTTCGTGCTCGCAACAAACATGCGCTGAGGTCCCCGACTGCTACGTGGATCATCTCACGCACTGCCTGCATGGCGGGCACCGATCCGGACGACACGACTGTCACGTTGTCCTCCTCGCCCAAGACCTGCAGAAAGCAGCCCTTCATCCTAACATCGGGCAGCAACAGCGGCTTCACCGCACAAGGTCAGACATCCAGGCAATGGGTAGTAACGGGGGAAAGGACATCTTTGAAGTCTCGTTCGTCAACCCATTGCGTCTTCTAATAGGAGAGTGCGTACTTTCAATCAACTTACCTCCCTCAATGCAGCGATATTCGCCAAGCGTGGAGTTATGAACCCCTGCTCGCGACTCTGCAAAGAAGAACGCCTCGTGCCTATCCTAATATTCACCCTCGGAGGCTGGCATCCAGGCGTGTACGCGGTGCTAACCGATGTTGCGCGGAACGTGGCCGTCCGAGAGATGGAGAATTATAGGAAGGTTAGACGGTGCTCACCCAAAGGCGGGGGAACGATGGGGTAGTTTACTTCGCCGTCTGACACTTGTAGCGGGGGAATCTAAACGGAGTCTCTAGAGAGAAGGAATGGAGAAAACAGAAACGTCTGCGCCTCCGTGACCCTGTGACTACATCGACGGGTCAAGGCAGGCGAGGAGGCATGTCGCATTAGACAGTACGCCCTGTGCTGCGTTTCTATGCATGAGGACCATTTCGACTCTCGCGAAGCTCTCCATTGCCCTCGTGGCCACATTTGCTGCCAATGACGCCATGAACATTTTTATCTCCGGGTGCCATGAAGGACTACTTTCTGCTCAAAGTAGGGAGAGGCTAGTGCCAATCCCTAGTATAAATGGGATTGGCACTAGCCTCTCCCTTCTCTCAGCAGAAAGTAACCTTTGTATCTAGTACGATTTGCAGATCGGGCCCTGTTTAGGGAAGTTTGGTGGTTGAAGTTCCTGATTCGGGAATTCCGTCGCCTTGCTTCCTTCGCTGCTTCCCGTCGCGGTTCCACCCCTCAACAGGAGCTCCGCGACTTCGTTACCAGTTTTTCGTTTAATATCCAAGTAATGCAGGCGCGATAGGTTTCCACCCGTCGCCTGCATTCGTAGTTAATTTCTATATACCCTCCGTACGCTTCTGTGCAACATATTACAACTCATAAAGATTTAACACCACCAATAAGACTGGACAAGGGGGTTAACGGAGGTAACATCCAGGAAATCTATCTCGCCATGAGATCCCCTTGCTTGAATGTATGGGCGCTGACGATGACCAAGTTGCGGGCTGTGCTCTACCACAGGGTGGCGGACGGCTTTTGATAGGTCGGCCGCCAATAATCGAACGTGAACGTCATGACCAGCTATGCGGCATCTGCCGTACTGACAGGTTTGACAGGTGGTCCCCATGAATATCAAAATTATCAGGGCATGAGGGCCTGGGGCTCGGTGTCTTCGGTGCAAACAAAGGGATTTGGCAGTAGAATTGAAGCCAAACAGAAAAATCCCTGGTAGGGATGTGTGTCCGCAATTGGGTGCGGGCGTGCAATAAATCCAGTCTTTTGCCTCTGGTAAAGCCATCGAAGCTCTGAATGATTGACATCTCTGACCCCCAATAGGTAGATTGGCTATGGAATGAAATGATCCTTCAAGGCAATCGAACGAGCTGCACATGCGTGCGAAGCTCAAGGATACAGCACAGTACGCATCTGGGGTGGAAACTGGACAGAGTAGTTACGATGTACCGGCAGCAGTTCAATCTACATATAACCACTATATTACTAGGTTGGTGAGAGGGTGCTTTCCAAGCAGGCGCGCAATCCTGTAGACACTACCAGAAGATGTTTGTAGAGTTAGTTATCAGCGCGCCCCGACTGCAATACACTACAACAGAAAAGAGAGGGAGATCGACTCCAGTAAATTGTCTTTACTATCTCAGGAAAAAACCGTTCAACGCAAACCTTTATATTTATGGGCCCAGAAAGCTCGTCTACCGTTCCGCCACGCCGTCATTTTTCTAGGACCTTGCGCAGTACCTTTGACCGATGGACGCGGCATCAAGGAACAATATGCAGAAGCAGTGTCTCTCTGGGAGGCGTTCACTATACGTGCCAGACTCAAAATGCAATAAGATAGCCAAGAGAGCTCAGGGATTATGCTGCAAGTAAAGCTGTAGCACGTGCAAGAGATCGTGTAAGGCTATACCGGACAGTAATATTCGGTCTATCGATGGTAAGCAATTTATTGTCGACAAATTGTAAAAGAGACCCTCTCGCAGACGTATCTGACGTGTTTCAGGACTTTCTAGCTTGGCACACACCAAAAGACCTTATCAAAAAAGCTTCAAGATCTTCGAATTCGGCTTTCAAGCGCAGGTGTCAATGCTCAACTCTCATAGTAATCATGCTACGCTATCACAGGCAATAGCAGGATTTCCTCTGTTGGCAAATGCAGACGTGGACAGCAACCAAGAGTGTCTGTGCTCACCAACAATGCAGCCAGAGATTCGGAGCTAAAGTCTAAGTCTACTACTAACGACTACTTGTCAGCCGTATCCTACGAGTCCATTGCCCGTTGTCAGGCAATATGGCAAAACGAAGGCGCAGAAAGAAGACTCTACGAAGTCATTCTCAGCAAATTACTCGCAGCAGCGCTCGCGCTCGGAATTTAGATAGTCCGAAGGCAACAGCAGCCGACAGCGCACCCAAGAGCAGATCGTGAAGCCGAAGGCCAGGACTAAATATCACAAATGCGGTAAGTTTGGTCACTGTGAGGACGACAAAATGAAGATGGGTCTTTGAAACCCGGAGTACTATCCTCGGACGCCCCAAGCGAGTGGGATAAACAGGACAGGGCACTAAAATTCAACATGGCACGGCTGGCTCGCGAGTCTGTTTCAAAGGGGCACTGATATTCAGGGGTCCACATCAAATAAAAATATTGTATAAAAATGAATGTACAGCAATAAAGTCGATAGACGCTTTCAATGAGCCTCCAAATTCATCCAAAAAGATGCAGCATTTTTGGGACACCACTGTGTAGCAAAGAATTGAAATAGCAACAGAGGTCAAGTCTGTACTACAAATCATTGTAACGGAGGAATTGATACAGTGGTAGAGGAGACGGTAAATATTGAAAGGCCATTACCAAAGAGGAAATTTAGGGGAGTGAGTAACTATCTGCGATAAAATAGCGAGGATTTTTGCGATATGCTTTCGAAGGAGTTTTTGAACCGCGAATAGCGGAAAGTCAGTTGCTTTCCATGTATGAATCATCAGTAGAGATAAATTACATGGACTGCTATGGCCAAAATTCAGAAATACCACTTTGGTGGGAATTTTTCTAATATTCAATTCGAATATGCATATAATTCGCTTCAAATATTACAGAAAAAATAATTGTGATTTATTTTTACTTTTTTGTGTTGAGACTATAGAAGTTGTAATGGATATTGTAACTATAGGATAGAACAGAGGAAAGAAATTACAAATGGGGATAGTCTTTTGTATTGTATATGTTACTTGATAACAGTCAACTTTTATGAAAATTGTATAAAGTAAAAGCAATGAAAATACGCTCTTTTATTTTTTTCAATAAATTATGCTACTAAAGCACTTAATATACAGAATGAAATAAAAATAAAAATAAAATTTTATGTACAATAAATTATTGTAAATGTGATAAATTCCTTTTAAGTACTCACAGCGAATTTACAGTCACAAATTTCAAATCGAAGTACTAAAACACGTATTGAGTGGTCTCATACTGCAATCGAGCGACTACTTGGGTGGCAAAATTGACTAAGATGAGTTAACAACCTCGTTTTAAACCGTTTTAGTAAAAATGTAGCGACAAAAAAACATGTAACATTTAGGGTAACTGTAGCTTCAATGTAAGATTTACATTGAAATTGCAGCGGTATATATGTTTCAGATAGCATAAAACCTGAAATTAGAGTGGTTTATGAACCATTCCGCGAAAAAGTACTACTCGTTATACTTACCATATTTGGAAGTCACTTGTTTCTGCCAGGTTATTCTTCTCTTTAACCGAAATTTTCTCTGGTTACAAAGCTTTTATATAGTCTGTGACATGACATCATGGAATTCTGGATAAAATAGGACATGGGTTTCATGATTTCTTATTTCTCGCTGTGCAATTTGAAAGCATGAAATATGAAGCATATACCCTTTGACTTATCCAGCCAGGTCCCTGTTGATAGGTTTCTATTTTGAAATTTCTTCTGTCTGGAGTTATTTGCTGCTTGCCAAAGTTTCAATATACTGCGAGATGTAGTACTCAATATTCAGTACACTCTAAACAACAAAAAGATCTTGATACTTTGTTAATAGTTTACACTAATGCGAGTTGTAAATTTGCGGAAATGAAAATTTAAATATATGTTTCAACAACAAAGAATACCAGCAATTTTCCTTAAAAGAAACGAACGAATCATAAATTTTTCAAAGAAAATAGTTGGAAATTGAAAACAAAATGTTAAGAAGCTCAAAAATTAGTTAGAAAGAAGGGGTTCTCTAAAGAGATATAAATATAATATCTCAGGAAATGTGAACTACTGAAGTAGTACAGTAGAATTGGATGAAAAGTTTAGGGAAATATAATTAAACTTTGATTAGCGTTAGAAACAGGCCGTGAAAATGATAATAAAACAATCAGTTGAAGAAAATATACGGAAAGTCACCACAAAGGGAAGCATTGAAGAAAGCGAGGCATCTTAAATACTCTCGCCCTTGTCACCCAAGGCGCCATAGATATCAAATATGACATAGGAAAGAAATATGTTGTTTACCATGATTCTCGCACTTTGTGAGTGTCGCGGCAGCGCCTGCGGTAACTGTGCTTGGAGAGAAGTGGCGGAGAGCAGAAAGAATTGGCAATAGTCAAATGTAAGGCAATATCATTTTTCTTAAGACAATAGTCTCTCTGAATGTATACGTCCATTCTTAATGGACGGAATTCACGAGGAATAGAAGAAATTAGATCGTGGATCGAAGCATATGTTCAAGGAATGCAGTGACGGCAACTTCGTCACAAAAGCGGGCGAGAACGAAGGACTTGATTCCAGAGATTCATTTCGTCTTCGTACTTGCAGGTACACGTACGTTGCCTGTGTAGATACGAGACGGACATGACGATCACATAGCATATATATACCACATAAAGAAAGTATATGTACAGGGTTGGGGGAATTTAGGGTGCCTACTTCTTGGAAATGTAGGAGGGTAATTTTATTATACTAAGGGAGGGGGAGTTCTGTGAATATACAGTACTATATATTTTGTAATTTTGGAAGTTTCTGTCATTAAAGGGGGAAGCATTGGGGTTTCATTTACTGTACGAGAAAAGTTCTTGAGAACAGCTCATAATGGATCTTCTCAACGCTAAAAAAGTCCATATCAATCAAAGTAGGAGTATTGTTGGCTGCGTTGCCCTTTCATTGGAACAGATGGCTAACTTGTGGCGAAAACCATATACCTAGATTATTCAAAAAGATTAAATTGTTGAAAGCTGAGGTTCACAACACATTTTTTTGGTTAATCGAAAAAATTAACACTTTTATGGATTTTCGAAACTGCTCTAACACTCTAGGAGACTATATTTTTTCGATGAACGATTAGGTAAGTATAAAATTGAGAGGGTGATTGTAAGAAATAGATATATCCCAGAGCGGAGGTTTTGCAAGCGAAAAAAATTTCTACCTGTGTTTAGATGTGGGAACAAAACTAAATGGATATTGAATGGTGGTCAAGGGGCTACAAGTGTATATAAAAGGAGCACGATCTACCATATATACTCAGAAGCTAACGTCGAAGTAATGATACTCAGGTCGACTGGTGGCTCTAAATCTCGTAAATATTTGGATATGAACTTGAAGTTGTCAATAAATTTGCTTTCTATTAATTATAGTAGCTGGTTTACTCAGCTTATAAGTACTTTGGACTAACCTTGAGGTCTAAAAGACATATTAAATGCTATGGAATGAATTCAATGAAATCTTGTGGACAAAAAGGGGCCCACACTGGATAAGACCAGAATTATCATCTAGATATACTCCACTAAGTCTCCATTGCTCAAATCCAGAGCCAAAAAGTCTCTTAAACCCCTAAATTTCCAATGCCGCACATACAAATTCTGCCAAACGACCCAGAATGAAAAAGATATGTAATCTCCGCAGACATATAGAAGTCTTTCAATAACTCCTCGCCACCATCATCCTACGCTCTATCCTTATCCAAGAGTATAATATTATGAAACAATCTAAATTTCTTATCCTTTTGTCACAACGACTCCCCACAGTTGTACATCAATGACTCCGACAGGTCCGCTTAGTCCTTATCTTCGGATAACTTCAAATCTGCGTCATCTTCTTCCGCCTCAGCCGCTTTTTCTTCTTTTTCTCCTCCAAAAATCGGTAACGAGCTCACTCCCGGATGCAAAAATCGGTAACGAGCTCACTCCCGGATGTGTTTCCGGTTCACCCTCCTGGAATGAGTCTCGTTGTCATGTTGCCTAGTAGCCATGAAAGCAAGTAAGTTAATGCGGTGTGGAACTCTTGTTGGTTCTGGATGGTGATTTAAGGACGGAAATACGTCATGTTGCTCGGAAAGAAAGGGATTTTGTGAGTGATCAAACGAAGTTGTTGATGGAAGGGGTGTTTCATCAACTTAATTACCACAGTAATTACTTAAAATGGGCGAGCTTATTCCGTACTTTGCTCGGTTTCGATCGAAATAAAAAGGGGCAAAGCACTGCACTTTGAATTTCATGCGTTCGGAGCAAAATATGAAATCTGCTTGCCAAAATATTGGCACTGAATCTGGAGGATGAATTGAATCTAGATTTGAAAGGTTTAACTCGAAAAAAGAGAACCAAATTTCAAATATAAAAGAAAAGATAGGGCCTGCACTGAATTTGTATTCGCACAGGAAAATTGATTTTCTGATTTTTTTAAAAGAAAAGCTTATTTTTCACAGGCAGAGTGCCTTTTCTCTGCATCAACTGAATTAATATTTGCGAATTGAACGGAGTTTGGTTTAAGTTTTCATCTTTGTGAGACTGCTCCCAAATATCGATGAAATGCATCTGATTATAGTATATAATTCTTTTTAAAATGAAGATACATGATTTTGGGACGAGCGCATTGTATATGATTTATCGCATCGGTATTGATTCTCTCCTGAACCGCAATGTGGTCCACTAATTTTATGAAGCCTTGCACAAAGAAGCATTCCATCAATTTGAATTTCAAGCTGCGCTCTGATATTCTCTTCACGACAGTATTCAAACCAAAACATTCTCATTTAAATTCTTAAGAATACCAAAAATCATTAATATACACCTTCCAAATCAAATTCCTCTCAAACCTCATCCAAAGTTCTGTGAAATGTCACTGGTCATTAGAGAGACCAAAACGAATCACCTTGAATATGCATGTAAATTTTTGCTGGTAAAATTTGTTTAGGCCTCATATCTTTTATCCAAAGGAGTCAGATAATAGTCAGTATGCACCTCAAGTCATGCAAAATGTCCCCTGTCCTCAGTATACTAGGGATTTGGATCGATTTTTAGGTTGTAAATGGATCCTGTAATATTGCTTGATTGAATTATCTACATTTGACGCAAAAAGATTTTTCATCCTTTATTGGCGCAACCAGGACAGGAGATATCCATAGTGAAGATTTCTGCTGAAATATTTCATTTACCGGCCTTTTTAACAATTTGAAAATAAAATAGTCATATCTTGGAAGATTAAGTCTAGGTCTATTGAAATTTGGCAGAGTATCGGTAAGATCGAAGCATTGAGTGACTGGCAGAATTAATTGTCTTAAGTTGGAAACGCTCCACGCAATGACTTCTGGAAATGTCAATATCCCTGATATTTTCATAGATGTGGAAGAGGGGAGAAGTTTTAGTTTCTCGTTAATATCCGTTATCTTTTGTCCTTCTGGAAAGCTAACTTTCCATCTCCGTTTTATTGAACCACTTCCGTTGCATTTATGTGTTTACATCTGATAGCTGCCAGATCCTCAGCTTCTTCAAATGAGTATACACCCTTCATACCCTGGAATCCAAAGTTTCGCAAACTGCGACGAGTCAAGAGCCATATTTACCATCAAATATCATTCTTCCTTAGTATCATATCTTCAATCGTAATAACTCCGTGCAAGGATTAGTATCCTTATACTTTAGAATTTTCAATTTTTTAAGGCGTTCTTTTACTCTGAATCTTCGTCTTCATAGCTAAACGTGAACTATTCAATGTCCGTATCTATAAAATTGAAAACGAAGGCAGGTTTTAACAAGAAGAAAGAAAAGTCGCTGGCGAGTTTACTAGGTTTGCCTTGCGAGGTGGCTTTGTACCCACTCACATCCGCAGTACCCGTGATAGTTGCAATGCTATAACCAACAAGAATAGTCAAACAACCACCCAAAATCCCGATCATCAAATGGGTGGGAAAAGTAAAAGTCTCAAACCTACGAAATGGTCCTCTAATCGCACTTACAATGCAGTGCTCAAATGCGCGGGAACGTGTCGCACACAATCGTCTCGTGAATTTCTGACGTTGGCAGAACCTTTCCAATCCAGTGGTGCCAGTTCCCCGCACAAAACTATATGTCACATCCCACAGCATACAACAGTGCAGTATAGTTCCACGTGACATACCGCAATGAAAAACATTGCGCACCTCTCCAAGTCCACCATAGGCAGCTCCCCTGCATCCACGTGGTTCATTCAGATTGCTCCACATGGTCAATCCTCCTACATGTGCCCGCGATACTACAACATTTGTTGTCTATTCATAGGCAAGAAGGCGGTTTGAGCAGCCAATCAGATGCAGTTTCTGGAAGGTTTGGTTTCGACCCAATCTATGACAAATGTATGGTGCTCGACCTCGGACAAAGGGGTTACCGAACATCCATCAACACTCCTCCTCGGTGGCTCCTCCAAGTCCAACCCTCACTAAGATGAGACCGAGCAAAGTAGGTACGAGCACCAGTAAGTCGTAAACGTATATTAGACTGAACACCTGCCCAGATTTTGAATAGCGCCGAAACACGCAGGGTGGACTTGGTAATTCCTGAAATCCAAACCTGAAAAGGTCGCCAAAGAGCTTGATGTTCCATGCTAGGCGAGCTTGCTTTAACTCGTAAATGGACTTACGGAGTCTACAGAACACTGGTGCCCTTCCAGGTATGCCACGCGGAGACATCACCCAAGCGCTTTCCTTCAGTTCGCCTTTCAGGAAGGCTGTTTTCACATCCATCTGTGCAGCACGTATTCCCAGGCAGACGATCAAATAATGGAAAATGTGCACTAACGAGAACGTCACGACCGGGGCATATATCTTCATGTAGTCCTGGCCGTAGGTCTGAAAGTTACCTCCGGGCACGACTCGGGCTTTGAAGCGTTCCACCGTTCCATCGGATTTAACCTTCAAAATGGCATGCGTTGGCAGCAACTGGGCACCAGTGTTATGATCACGTTTCCATGTGCGCTTGGAGTTCAATGAATCGAACTCATCATTAATTGCCGACTTCCACAAGTTTCACTCTTCCGGAGTGGCTGCCATAGCACGCGTAGCGTGGGCTCATCACAAGCGGTGACGGTAAGTTCCCTGAGACACTCCGCCGAAGACGCTATAAACCACCTGGTCGGCTTGTGACGTTCACGTCGTGGATAGCGCGACTCGTGAGATGGCGCTGGAGGAGCATCGGGAGAAGCTGGCAAGTCTTTGCTACAGTCATCGGCATCAGCCTAACTTGCGTCTTCACCCCGTGGATTATCCTCAACACCAACTTGCAGCTCCTCCATTACTGGGTCTTCATCGGTGGATGAAGGACTGCAGGGATCTAGTTCTCTTGTACGATCCCATCGCTAGAATTAGATGCGGATTTTAATTCCTCAGAGTCGGGTTAATCATAGTTCACATCTGTTGAATCTTTCCCATCAACTGCGTAGTCAGATAAATAGAGTGCACCTGGGAATTTCGATTCGTCGAACGTGACATGGTGCGATTCCATCATATATGGAGTACCATCATCATTCGTAACCAGTATCCGATAGATCCTATGCTCCAGAGTCTCCAAATACACCCCCAAAGTGTACGAGACTCGAGCTTGGATCTAGACGGAAGTCGCAGCCCGCACGCAGTGCACCCAAACACCCGCACGTGTGCTAAATCCGGTTTCTTACATGTCATGACAGAGTAAGGCGTGGTACCGATTGCCTATGGACAGAACGAGAGAGAGGGAGCCAGGGAGCCAGACAGAGAGTGAGGAAGAGAGCGGGAGAGCAGGAGATAGAGAAATAAGGGTAGAAAGATTGAGGGAACCAGAAGGAGATAGGAATGAGGAGAAGGCGGTGAGGAACTTTACCGAGGTAGAAGATGGAGAGAGAAGGAGGCTTGAGAGACTTTAAGGCAAGTCTGCTGGTGCTTTGGGTTGATCTAAGGAAGTTTCCAGAAGATATGTAGATGAAGATGAGTGTGTAACCCTAAACCTGCTTGAGCTGATCGAAAGTAAATCAGCTCAAGCTTACAGCACTGTACAGTGCTTAAACATAACGGTCAAGTTTTAGGTAGAACGGTAAAGTACATTTATACCTGTAAGCCTCATTGCGAGTTGTCAGCTGTCAAAAAAGCAAAGAACTGAAATTATACAAAAAAGCCCCTCAAACTAGAACTGACCTAAGCAGCGACCCCTCGATCTGAAAACAATAAAATGATAACTTGAAAGGACAGGAGGAAAATTGTCCAACTCACTTCGAAACTTCACAAAATTGACTCGCACAAAAGGTTTCGTTACAAGGTCAGAGACTTGGTTTTCGGTTCGACAGTGAGTAACAGAGATACGTTCGGACGACACAGCTTCACGAACGAATTGATACCGAATATCAATTTGCTTGTTCCGTTCATAAATTAAATCGTTTGCGGACGAGGTAATTGCACCTGAGTTGTCAACTGATATCCTAATAGGAGTAGGGCATTTCTCATTCATCAAATCGCAGATAAGGTTTGACAACCCAATAGCTTCTTTAGAGGCAGTGAGCAGAGATATATACTCTGCTTTGCAGGAAGAAAGCGCGACAAATCCTTGCTCCCTGGAGCGCCATGAGATAGGTCCACCAGACATCATGAACACGAAGCTTTCGGTAGACTTGCGAGTAGAGTGGCATCCAGCCCAGTGGGATTCACTGAGTCCCGGTGATTGTGTGATATGAAGACGGACCGGAACTAATTCCAAGAGTTTTAAATCCTTTCAAGTAGCAATACACACGTCTGACAAACCCCTAGTGAGTGATTATCGGCTTTTCGCAGAACTGCGACAGCTTGCCTACAGCGAATCCAATGTCTGGACGAGTGCACATCATCAAGTACATTATAGTGCCTATTGCAGAGCGATATGGTACTGATGAAGGAAGTTCTTGATCATTAGCTCCACCCTTGTTGGAATTGCTTTGGACCATTCGAGTATCGACAGGTTTTGAGCCCGCAATTTTGGAACCTTTCCAAGACCTTGTCTATGTATATCGATTGCAAAAGATGCAGAGTTCTCTCAGAGCGTTTTCACTGCACCTTAATACCAAGAAATTACTGGAAAGGATGTAAGTCTATCATCTTGAATATCTTCTTCAGGTCTGCATTGATATTGTTGAGCATATGTTGACTGCTGCCTTGATATGGTTGAGCATATGTCGACTGCTGCCTTGATATGGTTGAGCATATGTCGACTGCTTCTTGAAATGAAGAGATCATCAACATACAGTATATAATGCAGAAAATGGTCTTCTTCCGATAGACATAAAGACACGGCTCGTATGTGTTGCTGACAAAGTTGAGTTGCAAAGTCAGAAATGCACATATTTTTGCATACCATTGACGAGGAGCCTGCTTCAATCCATACATGGCCTTCAGAAATCGACAGAAGAGGTTAGACTTGTTTGGATCTCGGAAGCCAGATGGAGTCTCCGTGATTATTTATTCGTCCAAGTAATCGTTCAGAAACGCGTTTACTACGTCCATCTGATCCCATTACAAATCTAACAGATTTATCATGCAGAGGAAAACTCGTACAACAGCAATGGAAAGGACAGGAGCATACTTTTCTGTGTACTATAGCCCGGGAACGTGTATGTGTACTATACCTCAGGAAATTGTCTGAATATTTTAGCAACGATGCGAACCTTAGGACCGACGTCGGGTTTCATACGAAAAACGTAGCGACATAGAATCATGTACATTCCTGGTTTCCTTGGAAACAGATCGAAGGTTCTGTTCTCACGGATAGAACTTCTTCCTTTTTGATCGCTGGGATTCAAAAAGCAATGTTTCTGCAGAAATAGCTTCTTCGTATGTTGCAGGAACACCTGTTGAGAGCAGTGCAGTTTCTGCGACGAGTGAAACATTTGAGAAAGAGCTAGAGAGAACAGAGGGTAGGCTTCTTTGAGACACGAGAGGAACGACGAGGATCTACTGAATGGGCTTCTTCAGATGAGTGGACTAACTTCACCGGCAGTGGACTCTTCAGAATCTTCTTCTTCGTCAGCGGAATTATGTCCTTCGAAAAACACTTCAGAAGGAGGGTTATCTTCATCAAAGGAACTTTTTTTTGCCTTGATCTCCATTCGGTAGCTCACAGTTGACTTGAAGCTGTGTACAAGTTCCGGTTTCATTGATAATTACGTCTCTACATATTACTATTCTTTCCGAGCCAGTATCCCACAGATTCTATCCCTTGCTCTGAGATGGGTACCCATCATAAGGGCTTCACGAGATCTGGGATCCAACTTCTTGAGTTTGTTCTTTGGAACGACATACCAGAACTGTGCACCAAATACCCGCATGTGAGATATGTTAGGGGCAATGCAGTTCCAGCGGTGATAAATAATGGGCCCTCTGGCAAAGAGCTTGAAGTAACGGATTCAGAACATAGACAGACGCGGAAAGTGCTACAGTCCAGAAATGATTTAAGACCCTTGCGGTGTAACATTAAACGGACCAGATTGAGAAGGGTTCGATTCATCCGTTCTGCAGTCCCGTTTTCTGGGGGTGAGCCACGGTGAGCTGATGTTGTATGCTTTCTCCTTTAGGAAGTTCTTGAACTCGGTGAGAGGTACTCCCGCCATTGCCGGACCGTAAAGCCTTAATGAGAACTGATCATCCAATGGAGTTTTAATTTCAGGAAACTCATGACTTGGAGATATTTCAGAGACTGGCTAGTGTGTTTCTCCGCAAAGCTTTTAGTTTTCAAAGCAATCTATCACCTTTGACCTGTGACTCATAGGATAAAAACCGTCCTCTCAGAGTATTCGTCGATGAATGATACAAAATACCTAACCTTTCCCAGAGAAAGAGGTTCAAGTGGTCCCAAGACATCACAATGAACCAGTTCTAGAGGTTTTGACGAACGGACTTGTCTTTTATTCGGGATTGGGGCAGGGTGGGATTTACCAAGTATGCAACCGAGCAGACATCATCTTCCTCGATTCCTTGTGAAATTTTACACCTTTCACTACACGGCTTCTGATCATTGATTTGATTCCGGGAGCATGTACGTGGGCCAATCTCTGATGTCAGATTGAAATTGTGTATATCAAGGAAACTTGAGATCCGTCGGTTGCTTTAGTCCAGACTTGGTGATATCCAATGAGTATAGGCCATTAGTGAGCGTACCCGTCGACACAAGAGTAGAGTCCGAATTATGAAGAAGGATGACTGTATAGTTATTAAAGCGCATCTCAAATCAAATCTTTGCTATGAGAGATACGGAGAGGAGTTGGTAGCAAAGTTCTAGAACGTGTAATAAGTTTTCGTTAGACAATTGAAAGTTTCTCCCTTCCGTCGTAACGTGAGAGCGACGTTAACGGAGCCAGTCAACATAGCCGTACATTCTGTTCCAAGGTCAAGAGTTGAAGAAGAAGCGAGAATGTGATAATTTGTGAAAGCTGAGCGGTCGTAAGTGTCATGCGAGGTACATCCTGATTCGATAATCTATTGCATAGATGATAGAGGAGGGCCTCCGCTACATTGAAGTGCTACTTGTTGTGCAGGGAAGTCGACGTAAAGAAGCAAACGAAATCTGGGTGTTCGGTAGTTTCAGCACCATCCGTGGCATTGGGGGATTTTCCTTCACTTCCTCTAGCCTTAATAAGATAATTTCTACCTGGATGACCTCTGGGAGCTAGATGAGGGAACTTCTTTTAGCATCGGTTGCTATCCCGATGCCTGCCACAGTGTATGTAAATTTTTGTGGAAGTTCCCGTCCGAGACTTCGAAGACTGGGTTCCAGGAGTGCAGCCGTCTCAGCGACTTTGAGTGCCTACTGATCCCGCTGAGCATGGAGCTGCTGTTCTTGGAGACATATACTAGGTAAAAATTCGAACGAAAGCTTGTCATCTTCGATTTTAGGAGCATCGAGGACTGATATGGGGCTGCCAAAGCGATCGGGCAAGCCATTGAGGAAGCCCATAGTCATGTTGCTGTACTCGACATACAGAGACAGGGATTTTAGAGTGACCACAGGGTGGCTAATACGGACAGCAAATAGAAAAACTTTATTTTTTGGGTGCATTCTGTGCGGTTTAGAAGCACCTTTTTGCTGCGTGCTTGTTTAGCAGAGTATTCTTTTCGAAAATATCGCAAATGAGTTTCCACATTTGCTTTGCCGTGATGCCATGTTGAACCTGCTCAAGTTTCACATCTGAAAGTTGGAGTCCAATGATTTCTCTCCCCTTGGCATCTTGTTTTGCCATGCGGAGTGAGTTGACGAAGATGCTTCCAGTGGATCAAGTGTAAGATGTTTGTAAACATCCCTGAGAGATAGGATGACATGAGTTCGAGAATTCCAAATGTTAAAGTTATCATCACGGAGCTTCTCGAGATTATCAATACGAGGTCCGGCAGAGGAGTCCATGATGAGTATAATGGGATAAAATGAATCAAAATTTAATTTTTTTGTTTGTGGTCAATGTGTTTGTTACGGTCGTCTAGCTTGGAAGACACGGTTACAGTGGTACACGGAGTAATAGCCGACTTCCGCCAGATCTGCTGCATCACTTCCTACCACCTCTGTGCGAGCAAGTTGCTTCAGACCTTGTAATTTGAGCCAACAGAGATCATAGATGAGGAAA
The DNA here is from genome assembly GCA_002205965.3 of Kappaphycus alvarezii. NCBI lineage: Eukaryota > Rhodophyta > Florideophyceae > Gigartinales > Solieriaceae > Kappaphycus > Kappaphycus alvarezii. Next base: position 302,866 of record NADL03000047.1, on the reverse strand, counting down.
GAAGACTTGAGTTCCGAAACAGAGGGTATTATAGGTGCCACAGGAGGTGGAGGAGAGGCAAATTGGACGAAAGAAGTGGAGCCGGAGAGAGAGATTCGACAGTAAGCGGAGTCGGGATTCTTAATGCTGGAGGGTCAAAAGGAAGAGACGGCAACATAGGCGATAAAGGATACTGGGTGAGAGTGACTGGAGCAGGAGCTGGAGGTGTCGGAGGTACTGGAGTAGGAGAGATCAATTTAATAGCTTGAAATGGGGCAGCTACGCAACCAATTTATTCTGACTCTTTGGTTCTGACTTACTGCTTGCAGAGAAGGGGAGAGGCTTTGAGCGGAGCTTTACTTGATTAATGGAGTTGTTCTCGATTGCGGGCATTTTTTGTACCTAATGCCAATATGCTTTGAAGAAAACCCTTCTTCCTGGGAGAGATAATCTTCTTGTGAGAGTGTAGAGGGAGTGAAACGACGTCCGGAGGGGTTGCAGTGGAGGTTTAATCATCGCCTTCACCGTCAGAATCAATAGCGGAATCGTTGATATAACAAACTTTGGGCGAAGTTGAGGATTCCCGGATAGAGGCGGGGCTTGAACATCGTCTAATGAGTCGTCTTCGAAGTTATATTGATACGGCGGACGACAGGGTCCTCTGGAGAGATCTTGGATTCTCGAAGAAAGACTGATCAGAAGAGGACCACTGGAGGAAGGGTGTTGAGAAGTTAGGCGAAGGCTGAGGAAGAAGCGTGAAAGATAAAAAGATGTAGAAGGTTTCGAGGAGATTTGGAATTACTGTTGAAACTCGACACGGGCTGTGGACAAACCAAGGTATGAGAAACAGAGACGAGGCGAGCAGCAACGAGAAGTTGGGCCGCAAAATGGACTTTGTTCTGTGATGTGGGGATGAAGAACGACGAAGGGCCGCAAAAAACCAAAGCAGGTAGTGCAGAGACGACGGACGTTAGAAATGCCACAAGACAGAATGTTAGTAGATAGTGCAGAGACGACAAAGAAGTCAGATCAAACCCTAGGTGCTTTTCTTTGGAGCATTTGTGTTTTACTCCCTACACGGAGTGTAGGGTAGCCTAGAGGTGGTTCGCGCTGAACAGGGAGTGCGAAAGAGATAAGTCGGTGTGCAGCGGTAGCGGTCTGGTCCCATAAGCTGATGGAAAGGACGAGAGAGGAAGCGAGGGAGCCAGACAGAGAGTGAGGGAGAGGATGGGGAGCAGGAGATAGAGACAGAAGGGTATAAAGAGTGAGGGAACCAGAAGGAGATAGAAAAGAGGAGAAGGTGGTGAAGAACTTTACTCAAGTAGAAGATGGAGAGAGAACGGGGCTTGAATAGACGTTAAATCGAGTCTACTGATGCTTTCGGTTGATTTCAAGAAGCTTCTAGAAGACATGTAGACGACGATGAGTCTCTGAATCTAAAAACTGCTTGAGCTGATCTAAAGTAGGTCACCTAATGAGAGCACTTTACAGTACATAAATATAACGGTCAAGTTCTAGGTTGAACGGTAATGTTGTACGTGGCGTATTGAACTGTAGACTTAGAAGCTTAGTGCAAGTAAGTGTACAGTTTATGTCTAGAAACGTACTAATCGAGCTACCAATGGGGCCCTTAGGGCCGTTCAGAAAGTCTATATAAACGCGTGCTGGTGTCGTTCTTCCGATGGGGAGGCATCAGGTTGAAAAACACACACTTTATCACAGTGCTTATACTTCCACAGAGAGAAGCTGTAACATAAAATCAATTTCATCGCACTTCCGGGAATTATTGAAGCAATCGCTCGGATAAAAGATTACCAAGACAGGCCCATCCTACGAGGTGTACGGTCTTGAAGAAGGAGATTGATTTCCAAGAACGGCCCAATCCTAGTAGTAAAGTTCTTGAAGACTAAGAGATTGCAGAGACTGGTCCACCCTCGCGAGGTGTAGGACCCTGAAGACTACCAGAGAATAGCAAGGCTGGCCTATCGAAATTTCTGTGTATTGCCTTGAAGTTTTTGATTCGCTTGAAAACAAGAAAAGGCTTAGTTAGCCAGAGGAAGGTTCAAGCAAGGTACGAGTAAGGAAGTAAGTAAGTAAGTAAGTAAGAAGTAGACCAGTGGTAAATCTGTCATGAAACGCCCAAGAACCAGGGGGAACCCTAATAGTGCTGTTGACGAAGCTCCTGGTGCCAGTCTACCGGCCATGGAGACCGAAGCTGTTCCTGAGGATTCCAACCGGGAGCAGAGCCCTGAAACTTGCGAAGAAAAGAACGCCATACATAATCTTCAAGAAATGATGATAGAGGTTACCGCAAGTTTGCAAAAGATAATGGTTGAAACAAAGCAGATCTCTGAATTCTTAGTGAAGACCATGGGAGCCGCGCAGTTTCGAACCAGTAAAAATTCCGAGAAGAAGAAGGAGTTGGTAGAATTGGGGACCAAAGTCAAGGTAGAACTAAACGAGGAGAAGGAAATGGAAGAGGCTTGTCTACGTAAAGAAGAAAAAAGAGCCGGAAAAGGGTAAGGAAGAAATAATCCCAATCCATGTGGCTTATAATTTATACAGAGCTGGTTGGGAGTCCAACAAGTGTCCTTGAGTCGGCGACTGATCTTTTCCATGCAAAACGCACCTAGTGGCGCCTTCTTGACGAATTAACAGTTCGCGTAGATGACAAGAGGAATATTTTGCCCTTTTAGTTCGACCAGGAGGCCAAGGCCATATACTAAGACGTCACCAACACCTTCGGGGAGCTCCTGTAGAATTTCTGTGGGAACGACTAGAAGGAAAACTCTGTAATGAATAACAGCTCGCGGATTTGCAAGAAAAGTTCTTCACCATCCAGTGGATTGAACGCAGAGAGACGCTCGCTATGTTCGCTGAGCGCATAGGGACGGAGGCGAGGATGTTGCAGATTCCGATCACCAACAACATCCTGGTGAATAGGTTCGAGGGGGTCTACCACCTAAGTTGCGCCAACAAGTGATGGTTTTCACGGGTATTTTTGATACCTTGGTCAGTCTGGTATTTCGCTTGGTAACGGAACAGCAGCGTACATCCAGAGAACCAGTCTGCGAGTTCAGGGAACAGACCTACAAAAGAAGCGACTCTGAGGAACCTGTACGTGAATTCAAAGAACAGAAGTTCGTTAAAGAGAGACATGGAAACAAATAATATCGACGAAGAGAGGAGAGAAGTCGAACTAGTTGCCACCGAAGGCTGGAGATCACACCGCATCTTAACAAAGACAAGAAATGAAGGTGCAAAGCTTCCCTTCCAAAGCTTTTCAGTCAGCTCCAGAGTACTTGTAGTAAATGGAAAAAGCAATGCAACAGGTTGTGAAGTTGCCGGCCTTCCAAACAAAGTACTCGAACCCTTGCATCGTCCCGTAGGAAAAACACCCGCAATATAAACTCTGTCCAAGCTCATGGAAGAGATCAAAGAGGGCCACCAATGTACGACGTCCGGTTCCTTACCATCAGAGTCCTGAAGGATTCCTTCTCACATAGGACTATGGGCAACCACGGGGCATACTCATCTTTAACTATAGAATGATTCCTATGGGAGGAAAAAGGGCCTGGGAATGGATCATCTCGATTACGCGGACTACTACTAACTACACGTAATCATCCATATCTACATTAACATATGCCTATGTTTTCGTACGTTAAACGAATCATTGCTACCTGAAGAAGATTTCCGACTATTAATAAAAGTTCATTTTCATTCGAAAACGGAAGGTTCACGGAAGCAGGTCCAGAGTTTTTGGATGTCATATATCATTACTCTATAGGAAGGTATGGAAAGTAGCTATCGGAGACTTGTAGAAAACTATATGAACGTTATCCGCCCGATTTACGTATTTCTCAGGAACACCGAAGATGTGAAACTGAGAGATTACGCCTCATCTCCTGATATGGAATATCGACTGGTCCCATATCCCTATGGTAACCTTACGTTTCACCGCTCGGCAACTCGAGCTCAGCTGAAGACCAAGATCCTCGGAGACCGTCATGATAATATGAGCAGGACCATCAAGTGATCGGGGCGGATTCGAAAGGGCAAGGCGTCGAGAGCAACGAGGAAGATCACCAAGAAGATCACCACAAACACCGCCTAGTCTCCCAGGTGGGAAACTATGCCTCCTTAATTATTGGACGGCTACTGCTTATACGTTGGCTTCGAGAGATAACGGAGGACCCTCGAGAAGCAGAGGTAATTTCCTTTTTCGCGATTAGTATTTGCATTTGCTTCCAAAGCATTCGCGGGGCACCTTACTCGTGAGGACTCAGTCCTTATGTTGCGAGTTTCTTTCTCCTTCAAATTCCCGTTTCTGGACCCGTTGCCAGAAACGTTCGCATACTACACTTACTACCTTACATTTGGAATTTTTGGAGAACTGAAACTGAAATATCTCATTAGAGAAAACTATGAAAACATACGCAGGATGTACGAAACTCTTGACCAAGGAGATGAGCCGGTCATCCCCTGGTACAAACTCTCTCACCATATCGGAAATGAGTTACTACCATATACTTTCAGTGATCCATAAACTCTCTCTAATGAATGGATAGAACTCCAACAAGAATAACAAGAGCAATGAGGACAAGACGGGACGTTCGACCTAAGTGCGGGGGGTGTTAGGGGCGTGCGGATCGGAACGGATGTTTTTTGTCGCCGTCCTTCACCAACTTTTAATTTACTGTAATACCTACCCTTGTCCAAAACTTCTTATAGTTCCGGTACTTCCTCGTCCTCCCTGACCCTTGCTTATCCTCTACCGCGGTCATCTCTAAATCCACTTCCATTTTATCTAGATATTTTTATACTGTACCTACCCTTCTAAATCGATCCTGAATCATGTTATTTTTCCCTTTTCGCTTACCTCCTCCTCTTTATTCATTTCTTTGAGAAAAAGGGCGCAGATGCACTACTACAAATTCCCTTGTAGTATTATTTTACCTATTCCAAATCTATAGAATGCGTCCCTGGGAGCCTGTTTAAACCACTTTATTCCAAGTTTCAAACGTCCCAGATCATTGTTCTCACCATTCATCTCCCCTTACCCATTCAAAACACCGTCAATTTCCTACCACTCCCCAAGGCCCACCAAAATGGACAACCTATGCCCCTCCAAAGTCATTTCTAAAAACCGCCACCCCCACCCTAAATTCCATTCCCCTACTCCCTTTCGGACCCACTGATCGTGATGACTACGTACGCCGAAAACCAAAAAAAGTGATCGAATTCGTGCGTTGCTTTTTCGTCGAGGATGAGGCCGAGGAGGTAGCTGAGGTGCAGGAGTGTGAAGTCGAAGAGGGAACTGGGGACCTCCAAGGAGTGGACAGCCCCGGAATTGGTCTACGAGGTTGACGAAAAGGAAGCTGATGAGGAGGATGAGGAGGATGAGGGAAAGGGAGACATGGGAAGTGTGGAAATGGTGGGGCAGGGGCTGCAAAGCCTGGAACAAGTGGAACCGACGCTGGAACCGGATGGGTATATCTTTAGTAGGTTAGATACATACCAGGAGGAAATATAGAGTCATGAGCCGCTCGCAGATATTTGTGGAGACTGCTTGGGCCGTATGAATAATTTGGAGGAGTTGTTTGGATTTGATGTAGGAAATGGGAAATAAGAGGACCATATCGATTGTTCGTTTCTTAAGTATCTTTTGTTTAGAATATATCATCCAGACAAAGTGTTTTTATGAATTTCCCGGTATCTACTGTAGTTTTGTTCAGACTTAAGGGGCAGCCAAAAGTCTATATAACCTGAGTAAAGTGCTTCCTCATGGAGAGGTCAACCAAGTTGGCAGGCAACTTTAAGTCAAGTCCTGAGTAGTAGGTAGTAAAGAATCAACTCCAGGCCCAAGAAAAAGTTTTCCTACTCTGGTTGCAGAGCATCATTGTTAGACCCTTCCCCTTCTATACTTTCTTGTAGCCCTTTCATCTGTCTTCCTCATCCACTCCTTTCCTTTCGTTCTACTATACCACGGTAGCACTTTTGTCGCTTGAAACATCTCCTGCTTGAAGTAATTGGTTCTGAGTATCTCTTCTCCCGACGATTTACCCCATCCGGGGCTTCATCTGTTGAACTCCAAGACAAGGGTAGTCATTTTGGAGGTTTTCGGGACAACAATTTACGTACCAAGGTACATGCAGGAGCATGTCAGCTTCCAGGCTCATGTGGAAGGGGACATAGCCTCTGTCTCTTTTATATAAATCATCAGTTCCTGCGGACTGAAAAATATGTACCGTATATGGAGTTTGGGGGCAAAGATGGTAGGAATTTCTTCTGGGAAAATCCTATTTCGGGGAGGGAGTTTGAATTGAGAGTTGTTGCTGCTCAGAAAAGTGGCATTCAAGACGAGAGGATTTTCTTAATGGAGATCGAGCTGTCGTAACTGTGAATATTAAAGTGTAATGCATTCTTTAATAGCTTGGCAGTGGTGTTGCAATGCGGTGGGTTTGCAATGCGGAATCCAAGTTGTGAATTATTATCGAGTCGTAGCGTAAAGGATGATCAATGGCAAGGGCAGCAGTGTAGCACTAGTGAAAATTGAACACAGTACTGCAATGGGGACAAGGTTTGGGTGTTTTGAGAGAGGGTACTGCAATGTGCTGTACAAGTTGAACGGGGATAGTTTTGTGCGAGAATTGCGAGGGTTGGGAGCCTACGAACTTGCAGGCAAGACATGTTGTAGAATCTGCAGTACCAACGGGTGAGCATTTGCGGCAACAGAAATGGTGTTGGTTGCCCAGACAACAAGCAGGCAAGCGTTAAAAGGAGGCAGGTTTAGTTGATTTACTCTGGGACGATATATTCGATCCATCCTAAATTTTTTCAGGCAATCACGATTGGCTTGAAAGGGCATGCTAACACAGCAACGGGGAATGAACTACGCCCCCGAAAAGCCCACCTTCAGGAAGGGGAAAAGGTTTGGGTGTTTTACTCTTGGAAGCTATATCTGATCTATCCTATGGGTTTCCAGACAACCACAATCGACTCAAAAAGGGTATAACGACACAGTAATGGGGAAGGAACTACGCTATCAAAAAGGGTACCTTCAGGCCAGCCATCAAGTAGGCCGCATTGGACATGACGGCTGCCTTCAGGAAGTGACTATTAACGCGGCGTGTTAATGAACGAGAATTTACCTGAAATTTGAATTTAAATATCATGAAATGTTACTATCTTTCGGTTTGTATACAGCTACTTTGCTGTCGTTTGATACAACGCTGTTCCTCAGTATTTTCCATTTCCTCTACTTCATCAATTGCTCCTTCCACAAGGCCCTTTTTCCGGTTTTTCCTTAGGTTTACGGCTCTGGTACAGAAACGTAGGCCCACAGAACTTTGGCGCAATCGATGCATTTATTTTCCGAATATTTTTTCACTGAATAAAATCATGTTCGGATCGCACACAGCGCAGATTTGCAGCTAGTCATCTGAATCTAACTTGAGGTTAAGTGCCTTCGAACAGGCAATGTTACCAGCTTTAGAGTAGAGCATTTAGCCGTGGGCAATGCAAATTAACTTTCCGTAACACTATTTACAATTGGACTATAAAATGCGGTGATTGACCTTAGCTACTGGACTTAGCTTTTATTTCACGTTAATTCAACCAGCTACAGTTTAGTAACTGGAAATGATGAAACATACCTTCCAAGACTAAAGTATCCAAACATTTCCCCACTTATAAACATTTTGGATCCTGGAAAACGATTTGAATGCAAGTTCGTAGGACTACCATCCTTTAAAAAAGCCCACCGTAAACCAACCCATTTACCAGGAAAATTAAGTAAACCACCCTTGTGACCCCATTTACCCCATTTAAAAATCGAGGAATCTGATAGTGTGAAAATGGCTCTATTGGAAAAGAAAATCACTAACTACCCGAGGTGAGAGTCGTTGCGAGCGATTAAAGTGTTACGGTAGACGTTAAGCCGATGGAAAGCCATGGTAGGCCTGTCCGCTAACTCCCTCTACACTCTGTGTTGTGCGTGAATTGGTTTGGTGAGCGTCACACTAGGGCTTTTTGCCCCCCCTACTACTCCAATCATCTCATTCAGACAGCCCCTTATATAGAATTTTCAACCCTAACAATGCGTAGTACCAATACAGTACCTATGTGCTCTATTGGAACCGCTGCAGTACGGTGCAAAGCCCTTCTCTAAAATAATTGAAAATAAAATTGTAATTGCAGTGAAAGCGCAGCCAGCGAGCCAGCGGAGCATGCCGACGGAGCCAGCGCAGCATGCAAGCCCAGCCAACGCAGAGTGCCAGCGCAGCCAGCGCAGCATGCACAAATTTTCATTTACAACATGCCCCTCGCTCGAGACGCACGTCTCGGCTCTTCATTGTTCTTCTTCTGTTTCCAATAGTGTTCGCTGTCTTATTGATAAAATTTACTGTCCTTCGAACGGGTATAGATGCAACTGATTACCAATATGATGCTCCAAAATGTACGTTTTCATTACTGGTATCTCACTTTGTAGCATAGCTTCATATATTGGTTTGATTACATCCAGATGGGGTTGAATAAATTCTTCTTCATGGCTCTGGCGAATCTACTAAGAGTGAAAAATATATGTGATCTACAATCTTTCTGAAAGAGGGGGGATTTTTTGGTTATTTTAATTCATAGAAGATGTGGTCGGTTATATCCACGAGGCTAATACGTTATGCGGGGAAAGTCCTCGCTGATAGGTAACACTGCAGTAAATGGCCTCGCTTACAGGGCCGGCTCAATGCCGGCGAGCAGAAATGCCGCGTTGGACACTGCGGCCACAGCAGCGTGCCTTTGGGTAAGCACCGCTCTAACCATCCCATAGGTCTCCATCGCTCGAATGGCTACGTTCCGCGCGAAATCGGTTAACACCGCGTACGCGTCTGGGTGCCAGCCGCCGAGGGTGGATATTGGGATAGCAACAAGCCACCCCTAATAGCAGTCGCGAGCAGTGGTTCATACCTTCTACGTTTGGCGGAGATGGCTGCGTTGAGGGATGCAGGAGGAATGGATGCCGATAAAAAAATAAGACACACATAATCAAGAATAAATCGTCATAAGATAAGTGCGGTCCACGTAGCGCCGGAAAACATAAACAGATGCTTATAATGAAATAAGAAATTACCTGCAAATCGTTCGCGTCCTTGTAGATATTGCGTAACAAAAAAGATAATCTCCTTCTACCGATCATATGCTGTGCATGATTGTGAAGAAGAGCTCGAGACGAAGGTGTGGTGGGTTGTCCTGATAATTGATCAAGAAAAGTTCATGATGTACTGGGACCGGCACGAGGTCCTATCGGGGACGACCAGAACCTATTCTGGGCGGATTGTTGTCTCCGAAGGTCCTCCTCGGGTCATCATCACTGCTTCAGGGGGATCTTCGCCACCCCTATCGTTCCCATTTTGTGGCAGGGAAACATAAGGTTCCCATACAGGATATGTAACTAATCCATATTCTGTTTCCGCAGCCAACTCATAGCCTCTGCATGATATCTCAAAATTTTCTTTCGGAAACGAAGGATCGCTTCGTTTAACGCTTAGGTACGAGAAAGATAGGTTTTCTTCTGAAACGATCCATATCTTCCGATTGAGTAGTGGTACATGATTTGTACGAATTCAGGACCAACCAGCAAGAGCCTCGCATTTTGGAATGAGAAACATTCTTGCAACAGTAGAATGCATTCTTCTTCCAAAGATATGGACCATTGAGCGTACGGAAACATAAACAAATGTTAATAAAATAGTGAATAATCACAGGTACCTCCTAGTCTTTTCGCGAGAAAATCCTGATCCATTCCCACGCTCTCTTTCCTCCGACCAGAATAACCCTACAATTATGAAGTATAATGTTGCTTGGGTACACATTCGGTGCAATTATAAAGACTTTTTCCGCCCCCTCTTGGTACGGAATGAGACGAAGAGCATCGATGGGCCTCCTAGATTTTTTTCCTGAGCTCTATTGGAGTTTGTAGTGCGGGTGTCTCGCTCTGGTAACTACGCATGGACTAGAGTACTTAGTTTCGAATGCTAGCCACCTGACTGCCTGTTACAACGCCTTTATGGGGATAACGAGAACTTTAGAAACGACTATAAATGTCCGCGCTTGGCCATCCGACCGACTTCCTCCCGATTTCATGGCCGCAAGCTCGGCTTTCCAATTCAAGGTAGATAGTGATTTTAATTCTCTTACATCCTCAATTAGCCCATTTTTGTTGAGAGAGCGCATCTTCCTTGACCATTCTTGGACTTTTTCCATACATTAGCTCAAAAAGAGAATGTAGCTCTACTCTCTTCCTCCTTCTATACCCATGGATGAAATTTTGGAATTGCTTCTTCCCATTTTATGCTGCTACCCGATATGGTATTAAAAACCGCTCTTTTTATCGTTCCGACCATTCTTTTTGGTCGGTCATTAGACATGGGAGCGTAAGCAAGGAACTTTTTCCGATGAATTACCCGTTTTTACATGAACCTGGTAACTGTTATGGCTGCAAAGCAGAGGGCGTTGTCTGAAATAATCCTTTTCGGGAGGCTAAAAGGTTCTGTAATTTGTTCCCATACAAATTTCAGAACTACCTCCGCGGTGGCATCCTTGACTGGTACTGCTATAGGCCAGCCAGTAAAGTGCTTCACTCCTATTAGGATATATTTATTTCCATTGGAAGTTTCTCGAAAATGCCCCACAAAGTCAACGGAGAAACTCTCAAACAGAGCGGAGATTGGAAACTTCAGCGCCAACTTGTACTTTCGTATGGGAGTGAGCTTTTGGCAACCATCATAACTCTTTAAAAATTCGAAGGCGTCCTTATGTAGGCCAGTCCACCAAAACCTCTCCGTGATGAACTACTCGTCGTATTTAGGTCCCAATGACCGATTCAATCGTCGAAGGTCCTTAGAATTTTACTGCGCTCCTCTAGCGGTGGCACTAGCCGGAGGCCTAATTTGGTCCGTCGGAAAAATTTCCCTTCCGAAAAGGAAAATGCCTTTTGGATACTCCGAACCTAATCCTTATATTTTGGGTCTACTTTTCTTATCTCCAGATCGGTAAGAAATTGAATTAGGGCCATACGTTCGGCCTCATAGCTGTTTAGCTCAGTCCTCTGTATATCAATTGTACCTACGACATCTTCATCAAGGCTTCTTTCCGGTTTTCGTTCTTCTCCCAAACAAGAAAAAAAGTCGGCCGGTTGATTCTTACGTCCAGGTCGGTATGCAACCTCGAACCTGTACTGCGTGAAAAGTTTAAACCTCCTGGCCAACGGGTGGTGGATGTCGTTCTTTTGAAATTCTGTCTTTAGCGCCTGGTGGTCAGTCACTAATGTAAACTTTTAGAGCAATAAAAGATATACTCTAAATTTCTTCAATGCGAAAACTACTGCCAACGCCTCTTTTCGCTCACAGAATATCTTCTTTCCGCTTCGTTCAAAGTTCTGCTTGCAAACTGGACTGGGTGTAATATACCCCTTTCATCCTTTTGGGACAGAACAGCTTCAACAGCATGGTCTGAAGCATGTGTTTCTACTATAAAAGGAACCTTGAAATCAGGATAAATTTCAACTGGGGGGGCGCAAAACTTTTCCTTAAGATATTCAAAAGGCTTTTGCATGCCTTTGTTTTAACTGAGTTTTCCATTTTTGTCGTTCCGGAATGAAGAGGGGCCGCTTTTTTCGCGAAATTCTTAATGAACCTCCTGTATTATGAGACAAGGCCAAGGAAACTACTTATACCTGTCTTGGAAATTGCCTGAGATGCAAGCCTGATTTTGGAGACCTTGTTTGGGTGCACTTTTATCCCCTCTTGGTCTACTATATGGCCTAGTAGTTTGACAGAAGACTGTGCAATGAGACACTTGCTCAGCATATTTTTTAGACTGTAATTGGATATCCTTCTAACCACCCTTTGATATGAGTCACGCGTTCCTCCAGTAATTTTAAAGAGATCACCACATCGTCGATATTTACCCTCGTAAAGGGCAGTCCGTTCAAGATGTCGTTCAACATTCTTTGAGCGGTTGCCGGTGCGTTCCTGAGACCAAAAGGCATCACTTGGAATCTGCATTTTCCCAGTTTACATGTAAAGTTCGTCACTTCTTTGTATTTTTCTTCCAATGTAATTTGCCAGTAGCCAGTATAAAGGTCGATCGTTTAAAATATTTCCCATATTTAACGTCCTCGAGAATTTCCTCCATGTTTAGAATTGGAAACCCTTTTCACCAACCCAATTAAACCCAATTTACCCCATTTACCAGGAGAATTAAGTAAACCACCCCGTGACCCCAGTTTCCCCATTTACAAATCGAGGAAGCCAAAGGCATTTTCAATTCAATAATATTTGCTTGGTACAGCACCAATACGTTCTAATTCACAATACAGACTGCGGTACTTGCATGTCGTGACTGCCCTTTTCGAGGCCCTCTCCACTCAACATTTCCCCCTTTATACCTACACCACCGTTTGCTGTAAACCGAGCACTTTGTCTGTATGAATCACAGCCGCGAAGAAACTAACACACCCGCCCCATCGTTCCATGTAGCCCTCTGGTGTCTCCCCATCTTTGTACCTAGTTCGTAATCTGAAATCCTCCGCAGCTGCGCCCTTGTCCCGTATTGGATATACCGGGATGACATAGACGCAGTGCCGTGCAGTGTGGTGGCACTAGAGGCCTCGTGCTGGTGAGAACATTACTGGGCGGGTAGGAGCATGCACCGGGTGTGTGAAAATCTTTTACAAGAAACGAAAGCCCCTAAAGCAAGGGTTCGGGGGAAGACCAATAATAACTACTCGGGCACACGGCGGTATTGACCTGGCGGGCCTGCATCCCATCAAGGCAAAACTAAAAGCGTCTGGTAACCGCTTATGGGAGCTGTTTCAAGCTGCAATGGGTTTCACTTGGGGCGGCTAAGGGCCTCAGCCTCTTTCTTTGCTTGGGCACGTCTTTCAAGTTCCCTCTTCGCTTCAGCGGCACGCAAGTACTTGGCTTTTGCGTCGGCTCCTCTTCTCTCCAGGGTTTGCTGGTGCAAAACTTCTGGCACGTTGTTCTCTCTCCCTCTCCTGCACTTTTGCTCCCTCCTCCTGCACTTTTGCGAATCTGAGTTGTTTCGCCGTTTCCTCTTCACGTTCACGACGCTCGAGATCCAGAACGTAACGCTTCCTCAATTCGCGGACCTGACGACGCTTGGCAAGAAAGGAAGGGGATGATGCCACTTTTCCAAATGGAGAGGATTCATCTGCTGGCTGTGGCAGGAACGGCTCGATGGAAGCAGCGGATCGAGCAGAAAGCGCTTTGGAGTGAGCGTTGTTGGTTTGCGAAATGAGAATGGCGGCACGAGCTGCAATTCGAGAGCCATGTTCGACCCAGAGTTGGATGATGCGATCCCCGTTCTGGGAGTGGCCCGTTGGCTTGCAAACTGTGGTTGACGAGTGGGGGGAGTTGAAAGGAGCCATTGCTACTACTAGTACGCGTTCAAACTCCCTTCTCGTAACACTATTCACAACTGGTCTGTAAGTGTAGGGTTGAACCAAACTACAACAGGAGCAGACCTTAAATAGTCTCCAAGCAGAGCAAATAGACTACAATTCGAAACTAGGATATGTAGTGGTGCAGACAGCGGAAAATAGGTAAATTCTAACAAGCTCGAATTGCATTAACTCGAAGTTACTCACAATGCACTAACCAGAGTAGCAATTTGAGCGGAGATCAATAATTCCAATAATTCGTTCAGACAGACAGTGGCGGATAAGACAGGCAGTAGCAGCCTTTCCGTAACTGGACCACAAAATGCGGTGATTGCCCTCAGCTACTGGCTGCAGCTTGGCGTTCACATTAGTTCGACCAGCTACTGTTTAGTAACTGGAAATGAGCGAATATATCCTCCAAGAGAAAAACACCCAAACCGCCCCCGCTTTGTACATATTGTAGATTCTGCCACACGATTTGAAGGCAAGTTCATAGGACTCCCAACCTTCAAACCACGCGCAGTAAACCAACCCCATTTCCCATTTAAAAACCCTCTTAGCAGGAAAATTAGGTATACCAACCCATTCAAGTAAGCCCCTTTCACCAACCCAATTAAACCCAATTTACCCCATTTACCAGGAGAATTAAGTAAACCACCCCGTGACCCCAGTTTCCCCATTTACAAATCGAGGAAGCCAAAGGCATTTTCAATACAATAGTATTTGCTTGGTACAGCACCAATACGTTCTAATTCACAATACAGACTGCGGTACTTGCATGTCGTGACTGCCCTTTTCGAGGCCCTCTCCACTCAACATTTCCCCCTTTATACCTACACCACCGTTTGCTGTAAACCGAGCACTTTGTCTGTATGAATCACAGCCGCGAAGAAACTAACACACCCGCCCCATCGTTCCATGTAGCCCTCTGGTGTCTCCCCATCTTTGTACCTAGTTCGTAATCTGAAATCCTCCGCAGCTGCGCCCTTGTCCCGTATTGGATATACCGGGATGACATAGACGCAGTGCCGTGCAGTGTGGTGGCACTAGAGGCCTCGTTGCTGGTGAGAACATTACTGGGCGGGTAGGAGCATGCACCGGGTGTGTGAAAATCTTTTACAAGAAACGAAAGCCCCTAAAGCAAGGGTTCGGGGGAAGACCAATAATAACTACTCGGGCACACGGCGGTATTGACCTGGCGGGCCTGCATCCCATCAAGGCAAAACTAAAAGCGTCTGGTAACCGCTTATGGGAGCTGTTTCAAGCTGCAATGGGTTTCACTTGGGGCGGCTAAGGGCCTCAGCCTCTTTCTTTGCTTGGGCACGTCTTTCAAGTTCCCTCTTCGCTTCAGCGGCACGCAAGTACTTGGCTTTTGCGTCGGCTCCTCTTCTCTCCAGGGTTTGCTGGTGCAAAACTTCTGGCACGTTGTTCTCTCTCCCTCCTCCTGCACTTTTGCTCCCTCCTCCTGCACTTTTGCGAATCTGAGTTGTTTCGCCGTTTCCTCTTCACGTTCACGACGCTCGAGATCCAGAACGTAACGCTTCCTCAATTCGCGGACCTGACGACGCTTGGCAAGAAAGGAAGGGGATGATGCCACTTTTCCAAATGGAGAGGATTCATCTGCTGGCTGTGGCAGGAACGGCTCGATGGAAGCAGCGGATCGAGCAGAAAGCGCTTTGGAGTGAGCGTTGTTGGTTTGCGAAATGAGAATGGCGGCACGAGCTGCAATTCGAGAGCCATGTTCGACCCAGAGTTGGATGATGCGATCCCCGTTCTGGGAGTGGCCCGTTGGCTTGCAAACTGTGGTTGACGAGTGGGGGAGTTGAAAGGAGCCATTGCTACTACTAGTACGCGTTCAAACTCCCTTCTCGTAACACTATTCACAACTGGTCTGTAAGTGTAGGGTTGAACCAAACTACAACAGGAGCAGACCTTAAATAGTCTCCAAGCAGAGCAAATAGACTACAATTCGAAACTAGGATATGTAGTGGTGCAGACAGCGGAAAATAGGTAAATTCTAACAAGCTCGAATTGCATTAACTCGAAGTTACTCACAATGCACTAACCAGAGTAGCAATTTGAGCGGAGATCAATAATTCCAATAATTCGTTCAGACAGACAGTGGCGGATAAGACAGGCAGTAGCAGCCTTTCCGTAACTGGACCACAAAATGCGGTGATTGCCCTCAGCTACTGGCTGCAGCTTGGCGTTCACATTAGTTCGACCAGCTACTGTTTAGTAACTGGAAATGAGCGAATATATCCTCCAAGAGAAAAACACCCAAACCGCCCCCGCTTTGTACATATTGTAGATTCTGCCACACGATTTGAAGGCAAGTTCATAGGACTCCCAACCTTCAAACCACGCGCAGTAAACCAACCCCATTTCCCATTTAAAAACCCTCTTAGCAGGAAAATTAGGTATACCAACCCATTCAAGTAAGCCCCTTTCACCAACCCAATTAAACCCAATTTACCCCATTTACCAGGAGAATTAAGTAAACCACCCCGTGACCCCAGTTTCCCCATTTACAAATCGAGGAAGCCAAAGGCATTTTCAATACAATAGTATTTGCTTGGTACAGCACCAATACGTTCTAATTCACAATACAGACTGCGGTACTTGCATGTCGTGACTGCCCTTTTCGAGGCCCTCTCCACTCAACATTTCCCCCTTTATACCTACACCACCGTTTGCTGTAAACCGAGCACTTTGTCTGTATGAATCACAGCCGCGAAGAAACTAACACACCCGCCCCATTCGTTCCATGTAGCCCTCTGGTGTCTCCCCATCTTTGTACCTAGTTCGTAATCTGAAATCCTCCGCAGCTGCGCCCTTGTCCCGTATTGGATATACCGGGATGACATAGACGCAGTGCCGTGCAGTGTGGTGGCACTAGAGGCCTCGTTGCTGGTGAGAACATTACTGGGCGGGTAGGAGCATGCACCGGGTGTGTGAAAATCTTTTACAAGAAACGAAAGCCCCTAAAGCAAGGGTTCGGGGGAAGACCAATAATAACTACTCGGGCACACGGCAGGTATTGACCTGGCGGGCCTGCATCCCATCAAGGCAAAACTAAAAGCGTCTGGTAACCGCTTATGGGAGCTGTTTCAAGCTGCAATGGGTTTCACTTGGGGCGGCTAAGGGCCTCAGCCTCTTTCTTTGCTTGGGCACGTCTTTCAAGTTCCCTCTTCGCTTCAGCGGCACGCAAGTACTTGGCTTTTGCGTCGGCTCCTCTTCTCTCCAGGGTTTGCTGGTGCAAAACTTCTGGCACGTTGTTCTCTCTCCCTCCTCCTGCACTTTTGCTCCCTCCTCCTGCACTTTTGCGAATCTGAGTTGTTTCGCCGTTTCCTCTTCACGTTCACGACGCTCGAGATCCAGAACGTAACGCTTCCTCAATTCGCGGACCTGACGACGCTTGGCAAGAAAGGAAGGGGATGATGCCACTTTTCCAAATGGAGAGGATTCATCTGCTGGCTGTGGCAGGAACGGCTCGATGGAAGCAGCGGATCGAGCAGAAAGCGCTTTGGAGTGAGCGTTGTTGGTTTGCGAAATGAGAATGGCGGCACGAGCTGCAATTCGAGAGCCATGTTCGACCCAGAGTTGGATGATGCGATCCCCGTTCTGGGAGTGGCCCGTTGGCTTGCAAACTGTGGTTGACGAGTGGGGGAGTTGAAAGGAGCCATTGCTACTACTAGTACGCGTTCAAACTCCCTTCTCGTAACACTATTCACAACTGGTCTGTAAGTGTAGGGTTGAACCAAACTACAACAGGAGCAGACCTTAAATAGTCTCCAAGCAGAGCAAATAGACTACAATTCGAAACTAGGATATGTAGTGGTGCAGACAGCGGAAAATAGGTAAATTCTAACAAGCTCGAATTGCATTAACTCGAAGTTACTCACAATGCACTAACCAGAGTAGCAATTTGAGCGGAGATCAATAATTCCAATAATTCGTTCAGACAGACAGTGGCGGATAAGACAGGCAGTAGCAGCCTTTCCGTAACTGGACCACAAAATGCGGTGATTGCCCTCAGCTACTGGCTGCAGCTTGGCGTTCACATTAGTTCGACCAGCTACTGTTTAGTAACTGGAAATGAGCGAATATATCCTCCAAGAGAAAAACACCCAAACCGCCCCGCTTTGTACATATTGTAGATTCTGCCACACGATTTGAAGGCAAGTTCATAGGACTCCCAACCTTCAAACCACGCGCAGTAAACCAACCCCATTTCCCATTTAAAAACCCTCTTAGCAGGAAAATTAGGTATACCAACCCATTCAAGTAACCCTTTCACCAACCCAATTAAACCCAATTTACCCCATTTACCAGGAGAATTAAGTAAACCACCCCGTGACCCCAGTTTCCCCATTTACAAATCGAGGAAGCCAAAGGCATTTTCAATACAATAGTATTTGCTTGGTACAGCACCAATACGTTCTAATTCACAATACAGACTGCGGTACTTGCATGTCGTGACTGCCCTTTTCGAGGCCCTCTCCACTCAACATTTCCCCCTTTATACCTACACCACCGTTTGCTGTAAACCGAGCACTTTGTCTGTATGAATCACAGCCGCGAAGAAACTAACACACCCGCCCCATCGTTCCATGTAGCCCTCTGGTGTCTCCCCATCTTTGTACCTAGTTCGTAATCTGAAATCCTCCGCAGCTGCGCCCTTGTCCCGTATTGGATATACCGGGATGACATAGACGCAGTGCCGTGCAGTGTGGTGGCACTAGAGGCCTCGTTGCTGGTGAGAACATTACTGGGCGGGTAGGAGCATGCACCGGGTGTGTGAAAATCTTTTACAAGAAACGAAAGCCCCTAAAGCAAGGGTTCGGGGGAAGACCAATAATAACTACTCGGGCACACGGCGGGTATTGACCTGGCGGGCCTGCATCCCATCAAGGCAAAACTAAAAGCGTCTGGTAACCGCTTATGGGAGCTGTTTCAAGCTGCAATGGGTTTCACTTGGGGCGGCTAAGGGCCTCAGCCTCTTTCTTTGCTTGGGCACGTCTTTCAAGTTCCCTCTTCGCTTCAGCGGCACGCAAGTACTTGGCTTTTGCGTCGGCTCCTCTTCTCTCCAGGGTTTGCTGGTGCAAAACTTCTGGCACGTTGTTCTCTCTCCTCCTCCTGCACTTTTGCTCCCTCCTCCTGCACTTTTGCGAATCTGAGTTGTTTCGCCGTTTCCTCTTCACGTTCACGACGCTCGAGATCCAGAACGTAACGCTTCCTCAATTCGCGGACCTGACGACGCTTGGCAAGAAAGGAAGGGGATGATGCCACTTTTCCAAATGGAGAGGATTCATCTGCTGGCTGTGGCAGGAACGGCTCGATGGAAGCAGCGGATCGAGCAGAAAGCGCTTTGGAGTGAGCGTTGTTGGTTTGCGAAATGAGAATGGCGGCACGAGCTGCAATTCGAGAGCCATGTTCGACCCAGAGTTGGATGATGCGATCCCCGTTCTGGGAGTGGCCCGTTGGCTTGCAAACTGTGGTTGACGAGTGGGGGAGTTGAAAGGAGCCATTGCTACTACTAGTACGCGTTCAAACTCCCTTCTCGTAACACTATTCACAACTGGTCTGTAAGTGTAGGGTTGAACCAAACTACAACAGGAGCAGACCTTAAATAGTCTCCAAGCAGAGCAAATAGACTACAATTCGAAACTAGGATATGTAGTGGTGCAGACAGCGGAAAATAGGTAAATTCTAACAAGCTCGAATTGCATTAACTCGAAGTTACTCACAATGCACTAACCAGAGTAGCAATTTGAGCGGAGATCAATAATTCCAATAATTCGTTCAGACAGACAGTGGCGGATAAGACAGGCAGTAGCAGCCTTTCCGTAACTGGACCACAAAATGCGGTGATTGCCCTCAGCTACTGGCTGCAGCTTGGCGTTCACATTAGTTCGACCAGCTACTGTTTAGTAACTGGAAATGAGCGAATATATCCTCCAAGAGAAAAACACCCAAACCGCCCCCGCTTTGTACATATTGTAGATTCTGCCACACGATTTGAAGGCAAGTTCATAGGACTCCCAACCTTCAAACCACGCGCAGTAAACCAACCCCATTTCCCATTTAAAAACCCTCTTAGCAGGAAAATTAGGTATACCAACCCATTCAAGTAAACCCCTTTCACCAACCCAATTAAACCCAATTTACCCCATTTACCAGGAGAATTAAGTAAACCACCCCGTGACCCCAGTTTCCCCATTTACAAATCGAGGAAGCCAAAGGCATTTTCAATACAATAGTATTTGCTTGGTACAGCACCAATACGTTCTAATTCACAATACAGACTGCGGTACTTGCATGTCGTGACTGCCCTTTTCGAGGCCCTCTCCACTCAACATTTCCCCCTTTATACCTACACCACCGTTTGCTGTAAACCGAGCACTTTGTCTGTATGAATCACAGCCGCGAAGAAACTAACACACCCGCCCCATCGTTCCATGTAGCCCTCTGGTGTCTCCCCATCTTTGTACCTAGTTCGTAATCTGAAATCCTCCGCAGCTGCGCCCTTGTCCCGTATTGGATATACCGGGATGACATAGACGCAGTGCCGTGCAGTGTGGTGGCACTAGAGGCCTCGTTGCTGGTGAGAACATTACTGGGCGGGTAGGAGCATGCACCGGGTGTGTGAAAATCTTTTACAAGAAACGAAAGCCCCTAAAGCAAGGGTTCGGGGGAAGACCAATAATAACTACTCGGGCACACGGCGGGTATTGACCTGGCGGGCCTGCATCCCATCAAGGCAAAACTAAAAGCGTCTGGTAACCGCTTATGGGAGCTGTTTCAAGCTGCAATGGGTTTCACTTGGGGCGGCTAAGGGCCTCAGCCTCTTTCTTTGCTTGGGCACGTCTTTCAAGTTCCCTCTTCGCTTCAGCGGCACGCAAGTACTTGGCTTTTGCGTCGGCTCCTCTTCTCTCCAGGGTTTGCTGGTGCAAAACTTCTGGCACGTTGTTCTCTCTCCCTCCTCCTGCACTTTTGCTCCCTCCTCCTGCACTTTTGCGAATCTGAGTTGTTTCGCCGTTTCCTCTTCACGTTCACGACGCTCGAGATCCAGAACGTAACGCTTCCTCAATTCGCGGACCTGACGACGCTTGGCAAGAAAGGAAGGGGATGATGCCACTTTTCCAAATGGAGAGGATTCATCTGCTGGCTGTGGCAGGAACGGCTCGATGGAAGCAGCGGATCGAGCAGAAAGCGCTTTGGAGTGAGCGTTGTTGGTTTGCGAAATGAGAATGGCGGCACGAGCTGCAATTCGAGAGCCATGTTCGACCCAGAGTTGGATGATGCGATCCCCGTTCTGGGAGTGGCCCGTTGGCTTGCAAACTGTGGTTGACGAGTGGGGGAGTTGAAAGGAGCCATTGCTACTACTAGTACGCGTTCAAACTCCCTTCTCGTAACACTATTCACAACTGGTCTGTAAGTGTAGGGTTGAACCAAACTACAACAGGAGCAGACCTTAAATAGTCTCCAAGCAGAGCAAATAGACTACAATTCGAAACTAGGATATGTAGTGGTGCAGACAGCGGAAAATAGGTAAATTCTAACAAGCTCGAATTGCATTAACTCGAAGTTACTCACAATGCACTAACCAGAGTAGCAATTTGAGCGGAGATCAATAATTCCAATAATTCGTTCAGACAGACAGTGGCGGATAAGACAGGCAGTAGCAGCCTTTCCGTAACTGGACCACAAAATGCGGTGATTGCCCTCAGCTACTGGCTGCAGCTTGGCGTTCACATTAGTTCGACCAGCTACTGTTTAGTAACTGGAAATGAGCGAATATATCCTCCAAGAGAAAAACACCCAAACCGCCCCCGCTTTGTACATATTGTAGATTCTGCCACACGATTTGAAGGCAAGTTCATAGGACTCCCAACCTTCAAACCACGCGCAGTAAACCAACCCCATTTCCCATTTAAAACCCTCTTAGCAGGAAAATTAGGTATACCAACCCATTCAAGTAAACCCCTTTCACCAACCCAATTAAACCCAATTTACCCCATTTACCAGGAGAATTAAGTAAACCACCCCGTGACCCCAGTTTCCCCATTTACAAATCGAGGAAGCCAAAGGCATTTTCAATCAATAATATTTGCTTGGTACAGCACCAATACGTTCTAATTCACAATACAGACTGCGGTACTTGCATGTCGTGACTGCCCTTTTCGAGGCCCTCTCCACTCAACATTTCCCCCTTTATACCTACACCACCGTTTGCTGTAAACCGAGCACTTTGTCTGTATGAATCACAGCCGCGAAGAAACTAACACACCCGCCCCATCGTTCCATGTAGCCCTCTGGTGTCTCCCCATCTTTGTACCTAGTTCGTAATCTGAAATCCTCCGCAGCTGCGCCCTTGTCCCGTATTGGATATACCGGGATGACATAGACGCAGTGCCGTGCAGTGTGTGGCACTAGAGGCCTCGTTGCTGGTGAGAACATTACTGGGCGGGTAGGAGCATGCACCGGGTGTGTGAAAATCTTTTACAAGAAACGAAAGCCCCTAAAGCAAGGGTTCGGGGGAAGACCAATAATAACTACTCGGGCACACGGGGTATTGACCTGGCGGGCCTGCATCCCATCAAGGCAAAACTAAAAGCGTCTGGTAACCGCTTATGGGAGCTGTTTCAAGCTGCAATGGGTTTCACTTGGGGCGGCTAAGGGCCTCAGCCTCTTTCTTTGCTTGGGCACGTCTTTCAAGTTCCCTCTTCGCTTCAGCGGCACGCAAGTACTTGGCTTTTGCGTCGGCTCCTCTTCTCTCCAGGGTTTGCTGGTGCAAAACTTCTGGCACGTTGTTCTCTCTCCCTCCTCCTGCACTTTTGCTCCCTCCTCCTGCACTTTTGCGAATCTGAGTTGTTTCGCCGTTTCCTCTTCACGTTCACGACGCTCGAGATCCAGAACGTAACGCTTCCTCAATTCGCGGACCTGACGACGCTTGGCAAGAAAGGAAGGGGATGATGCCACTTTTCCAAATGGAGAGGATTCATCTGCTGGCTGTGGCAGGAACGGCTCGATGGAAGCAGCGGATCGAGCAGAAAGCGCTTTGGAGTGAGCGTTGTTGGTTTGCGAAATGAGAATGGCGGCACGAGCTGCAATTCGAGAGCCATGTTCGACCCAGAGTTGGATGATGCGATCCCCGTTCTGGGAGTGGCCCGTTGGCTTGCAAACTGTGGTTGACGAGTGGGGGAGTTGAAAGGAGCCATTGCTACTACTAGTACGCGTTCAAACTCCCTTCTCGTAACACTATTCACAACTGGTCTGTAAGTGTAGGGTTGAACCAAACTACAACAGGAGCAGACCTTAAATAGTCTCCAAGCAGAGCAAATAGACTACAATTCGAAACTAGGATATGTAGTGGTGCAGACAGCGGAAAATAGGTAAATTCTAACAAGCTCGAATTGCATTAACTCGAAGTTACTCACAATGCACTAACCAGAGTAGCAATTTGAGCGGAGATCAATAATTCAATAATTCGTTCAGACAGACAGTGGCAGATAAGACAGGCAGTAGCAGCCTTTCCGTAACTGGACCACAAAATGCGGTGATTGCCCTCAGCTACTGGCTGCAGCTTGGCGTTCACATTAGTTCGACCAGCTACTGTTAGTAACTGGAAATGAGCGATATATCCTCCAAGAGAAAACACCCAAACGCCCCCGCTTTGTACATATTGTAGATTCTGCCAACTCCTTTATTCCAAGTTTTAAACGTCCCCGATGGTTTTGCTCATCACCCTCTCCCCCCACCCACTCAAAACCCCTTATTTCCTCCCGCTCTACAAAGCCTACCAAAATGAACAATTATGCCCCTCGAAAGGCATTTCCAAAAATCTCCATCCACGTCGCCTAAAGTCTATTCCCTACTCCCTTTCGGACCTACTGACCGCTAAGACTACCTGCGCCGGTGAACCAAAAAAAGGTCATCGAATTCGTGCGCGCCTCTTATTTAGGATGAGCCAGAGGAGGTAGTAAGGGCGGGAGTGGGACATCGAGGAGGGAGCTGGGGAGACCTTCGAGGAGTGGGTAGCCTCTGGATTGGTCTATGCCGGTTATAACGAGGAGGAAGGAGGATGAGGAGGAAGAGGAGGATGAAGAGGAGGGAAGAGGAAGAGAGAATGAGGAGGAAGAGAGGAGAGGAGGAGGATGAGAGGAACAGGGGGCATGGAAAGTGTTGGACTGGTGGGGCCTGGAATAGAGAGTATGGATCAAGTTGTGCCCACGATGGAACCGGATGGAGATATCTTTAGTAGTCTAGATATCTCCCAGGGGGAAATAGAGAGTTGAGAGCCATTCGCAGATATTTGTGGGGACTGCTTGGACAGCATGGATATTTTAGAGGAGTTGTTTGGATCTGATTTAGAGAATGGGAAATAAGAGGACCAAATTAATTGTTAGTTTCTTAAGTATCTTTTGCTTAGAGTATATTGTCACACAAAGTATTTTTATGCATTTCTTGGTATCTTCTGTAGTTTTGTTCGGACTTTAGGGGTAGCCAAAAGTCTATATAAGCTGAGTAAACTGCTTCCTCATGGAGAGGTCAAGCAAGTTGGCAGACAACTTCAAGCCAAGTCCCAGTAGTAGGAAGTTGAGAGTCAACTTCAGACCCAAGAAAACTTTTTTTACGCTAGTCGCAGAGCGTCGGTGGTAGATGCCCCTTTTATACTTGCTTGTAGCTTTCCAACTTCTTCTATATACACTCCCTTTTGTTCGTTCAACAATACCACGGTAGCACTTTTGTCGCTCGCAACACCTCCTTCTCAGGGTAATTGGTTCTGAGGATCTCTTCCCCGCCGATTTACCCCTATCATTTGTACTCTTGTGGAGGTTGCAAGTATTGCAGTTGCAGTAGTAAGGAACACTTTTTTTTGGTAATCATGGATCTCAATGCTGCTCGTATAACGTTCACAGGGGGCAAGACTGAAGACGTTGAGGAGTTTCTTTACACATATGTCAACGTTGTGATGCGAGAGAAGGGCGATGAAGAGAAGGCCGCAAGTATCTTCGCCTATCTTCATGGTGACGCAAAGCACAAATATAAGTCCAAGTTTATCGACGGGTGGTCTCTTAACGGGAATGGGCGTAACTTCGGTGAGGTATGTGAGTGGCTTGTGAAAGAGTATGCTAAGGAGGTAGAACCAGATGAGATGATTCGTACCGCCATAGAGGCCCGGCTCAACTTCGACGATTTGTTAAGCTCATTTGGTGTACTTGTGTGATCTTTATGAAAAGGCTGGGTTCAACGCCCAAGCCAAGTACGGAATGCTGCGTAAGGCGGCTATGGGGGATAAGCGGCTCTCCGATTTCCTCCTCATCAAGGGCCCTCACACTTTTGATGAACTGAAGGGTACCATAGTAGAATTTGTCAAAAATTCGGAGACGTTTCAGTCACTGAGTGAGGTACCGAGGGAAACCCGCACATCGATGTCTATCGTACATCCTGAAAAGAATTATCAAAGGCCGGCTACTAGTGCAGCGGCATTAGAATCTGTCAGGAGCGATGTCAAAAACTTGGAAGAAAGGTTGGAAACCCGATTCGATAATCGACTTGACATGATAACCTCGCAGTTGGAAAGCCTTACTCTTACCATTAAGAAGAACCAGTCTGGGGCCCCTAAGGCCGCAGAAGTCTGTTCTTACTGTCACAAGCCTGGACACTTTGCAAACAGGTGTCCTGATAATCCACATAGAAACACTCGTTGTGCAAAGTGCGGTCGATATGGGCATCATGAAAGTAACTGCTGGTCTAAAGACAACAGAAGAGCAAATTTATCGGAAGCAAGGAGTGAGTCAGGACCAGAGGTGAAAATCTTACAAAATAGAAGGGATCAAAGGTTGACGGATGCCGGTAACGTATCCATCGCTGAAGAGATTAGTCAAGTCAATGTGACAAAAAGGGATGGGGAAGGGAACATTTTATCGAAGAAACCTAGGCTAGAGTATGGAATGCTGGAGCATATCCCAGCACCTGTACCTCCTCGAACCAAGAGGTCTGATCAAGTTGTTCCAGGAGTGGGAGTCACTCCGGCCAAGAAGACGAAAAAGAGTAAGAAAGTTAAGAGTATCTCTAAGGACGTACTAGAGTATGTGAAGAGGTACA
Source organism: Kappaphycus alvarezii (assembly GCA_002205965.3). NCBI lineage: Eukaryota > Rhodophyta > Florideophyceae > Gigartinales > Solieriaceae > Kappaphycus > Kappaphycus alvarezii. The sequence goes on along the minus strand of NADL03000047.1, from coordinate 277,311 downwards.
ATTTGGTGGCTGAGCTTGCATCGGCCCCAACTGGGATAACGTTTGGTCAACTTTTGAGGGGCGACGCAGAGGATGCGAGAAAAGAACTCAAAAAAATTATCAGGTCTAATAAGTCCGCTAAGGGTAAGAAACTGTTTCTTCAATCGGCCTCGACAGCACCAAGACGTCTTAAGCTGGTACCAGTCAAAGTATTGGGTATGAAAACCCAAGCTCTCTTCGATTCGGGTGCTGTTCCAAACCTCATTTCAGAAACTTTGGTGACAGATCTAGGTCTCGAAATTACTCCAACGACTCGAAAAATAACTGTAGCGGATGGAACCGTCTCAAAATGCATGGGCACTGTTGACAAGGTTTCCGTGTTCTTTGGGGACTCTAAAGTTGATGTAGACTTTCTTGTCATGCCGGATCTCCCTTTCGATGCAATCATTGGCTGCCCACCATGGAAAGACTAGGACATGCATTGACTTGGGCAACCAAATGGTTTCAGTTAATATTGACGGCAGAACCGTGAAGATGCCCCTGGATTTCGACAAAAGCACGCATCCTGAAGATTTAAAAGAAACGGACAGTGAAGATTTCACTTCTAGCTATGACAGCGAAGATTCGGAACCAACTAACACTTTCGGAAGTGGAAAAGGGTACCCTCGGGGGTAATGAACATGGCATGGGACGATTATGATTCCGGGTTTGAAACAGATGACGACTGGATTCTAGGATAAGTTTGAAACCCGAATGTGTTTCTTTTTGCGATGATATCGAATCAAAGGACAGAATTCGGAGCATGAAAGAAGATTACCTTTGCAAAGAAAATAAGAATACGTCGAATTCCATATATGAAGATGTGAGCACGACGGAAGAGGTCCTTCAAAATATTGAGGTTGAGGATCAAGAAGAAAAAGGGCGCCAAATGGCAGAAATCCAAGGAAAAGTGCAGCACCTTCCCGCCCCCGCCTCACTGAAAATATCCGACATGTTAACATCTTCCGAAGTAATTGCATGGAGCGTTTCAGATTTAAGACAAGCAAGTGTACCGGTTACTCACTCGTTCGAACTTACCGACACTCAACCGATTTACCACAAGCCTAGACGTCAACCGCCAAAATATGACCAATTTATCTCAGAAAATGTTACAAGTATGCTGAAAAATGATATTATTCGACCAGTTTCATCCCCATGGTCGTTTCCAGTTGTGGTCGCACCAAAGAAGGATGGAAAGCTGCGTTTTTGCGTCGATTACCGACAACTGAACCAGAGAATGATACCCGATCGATTTCCGATTCCGAACATGGAGGAGATCCTCGAGGACCTGAAGGACGGGAGATATTTCACCTCAATTGACCTTTACACTGGCTATTGGCAGATTCCATTGGATGAAAAATGTAAGGAAAAAACAACCTTTACCAGCAAAGCCGGTACGTTCAGGTTCGAAGTGATGCCTTTTGGTCTCATGAATGCACCAGCTACATTCCAAAGAATGATGAACGAGGTTTTGAAAGGACTTCCATTCGCAAGAGTCTATATCGATGATGTCGTCATATTCTCAGAAACATTGGATCAGCACATCTCGCACGTCAAGACAGTTGTGGAGAGGATATCGGAGTATAGCTTGAAAATTAAGTTGAGCAAATGCTTCTTTGCGAAAACTTCTATCCAATTACTCGGTCATATCGTCGACCAAGAGGGAATTAGAGTGGATCCAGAGAAAACGAAAAAAATAAAGTTGGCACCAAGGCCCGCTTCAAAGACGGAGGTCCGAAGCTTCTTAGGACTGGCCTCATATTACAGAAGATTTATCAAAGATTTCGCCAAGACTGCAGCACCGTTACATGCCAGCACTACGAAGAACGGAAAATTTTACTGGAACAAGGAAATGGAAACTGCATTTCAGGAGCTTAAAGATAAGCTATGTGTCCCCCCAGTTCTCATGTACCCAGATTTCAAGAGACCATTCGTTGTGGAGACAGATGCCTCAGAACGGTCTTTGGGTGCCGTTTTGTCCCAAAAAGATGAAAACGGAAGACTACACCCTGTTCAATTCGCAAGCCGAACTCTGAATGACGCGGAAAAGAGATACTCAGTCTGCGAGAAAGAAGCGCTAGCTGTCGTCTTCGCGCTGAAAAAGTTTCGCGTATACCTTTTATCACTCGAGAAATTTGTCTTGATAACTGATCACCAGGCACTTAAAACAGCATTCCAAAAGAAGGATGTACATCACCGCTTGGCCCGATGGCTCGACATTTTCGCAGAATATCGGTTTGAAATTGTGTATAGACCCGGACGCAATAATCAGCCTGCCGATTACCTATCCCGCTTGAGGGACGCACTGATTCCAAATGAAAAAGCTTCGGAGGACATCGTCGGAGTCGCCGAGTTGCAGTTGCCGAACGATAACGAGTACGAAGCTAATATTCACGGACTGATCAAATTCCTCGATGGACTAGAAATGAGAAAGGTTGATCTTGAACACCGAAATTGGGTACGCAGGAATCAAAAGGCTTTTACATTGTGGAATGGGAAACTTTCCGGCACACTAAAGCCGGTCCCCGACTAGTGGCCCCTTTGAAAGAAAGAATGAAGATCTTGAGGACTTTCCATGATGAGCTAGGGCATTGGGATCTCGAAACAACCAAAAAATTCGTAACTGAGAGATTCTGGTGGCCCGGTATCCATAAGGACGTCTATAATTTCGTGAAAAGCTGCGACAACTGCCAAAAATTCACTCCAATACGGAAGTATAAGACAACTCTAAGTTTTCCAGTTTCCGGTCTCTTTGAAACCTTCTCAATTGACTTCGCGGGCCCGTTCAAGGAAACTTCTTCCGGAAACAAATATCTCCTTATAGGGGTGGAACATCTTACTGGATGGCCAATAGCAGTTGCAGTGAGGAGGCAAATGCTGAGGTGGTACTGAGATTCATCGAAAAAGAAATAATTGAACCGTTTGGTCTTCCAAAAAGGATCATCTCGGATAACGCCCTTTGTTTTACTGCAACTTCACTGCTTCGTTTTTTGGAAGAGAAAGGGATTCAGCTGAAGACCGTTCTCGCATACGCTCCTATGCCAACGGGAAAGCGGAGAGGATGGTTGGAACCATCAAACGAGCAATATCGAAAACTATGTTGGAGAATGAAATCCAGTGGGAAGATGCCTTACCAAAAGTGTTATACGGCTACCGTCGAAGAAGAGGAAGAAATGGACGCTCACCATTCGAGCTAATGTACGGAAGGGCTCCTAGAATGTTACAGAGAGACATGGAAACAAATATTATCGATGAAGAGAGTAGGGAAGTTGAACTACTGGCCACCGAAGGCTGGAGATCACACCGCGCGCTAACACAGACAAGAAATAAGGATGCAGAACCTGCAGTCAGAACCTTTTCAGTTGGCTCTAAAGTACTTGTAGTACATGGAAAAGCAATGCAGCAGGCTGTGAAGTGGCCGGCCTTCCAAACCAAGTACTCGAACCCTTGCATCGTCACGGAGGAAAGACACCCGCACTATCAGCTCTGTTCAAGCTCAGGGAAGAGATCAAGGAGGGCCATCCATGCACGTCGTCTGGTCCCTTACCATCAGAGGCCTGAAGAATTCCTTCTCACACAGGACTATGCGCAACCACGGGGCATACTCATCTTTAACTATAGAATGATTCCTATGGGAGGAAAAAGGGCCTGGGAATGGATCATCTCGGTTACGCGGGACTACTACGAACTCCACGTAATCATCCATTTCTACATTAATATATGCCTATGTTTTCGTACGTTGAACGGACCATTGCTACCTGAAGAAGATTTCCGACTATTAATAAGAGTTCTATTTTCATTCCAAAACGGAAGGTTCACGGAAGCAGGTCCAGAGTTTGTGGAGGTAATATATCATTACTCTATAGGAAGATATGGAATGGTAGCTGCTGGAGACTTGTCGCAAACGTATCTGAATATTATCCGTCCAATTTACGTATTTCTCAAGAACAACCAAGACGTGCGACTGAGAGGTTACGCCTTACCCCCGGATATGGAATACAGGCTGGTCCCGTATCCTCTATGGGAACCTTACGTTTCTCCGCCACAAATTGGGAACGTTGGAGGCGGCGAGGATCCTCCTGAAGCAGTGATGATGACCAGAGGAGGACCTTCAGGAGACAACAACCCGCCCAGAAGAGGTTCCGGTCGTCCCCCGAGAGGACCTCGTGCAGGTCCCAGTACGTCAGGAGCTGGTCGCGGCCATTCATCGGGACCGTCCACCACAACTTCATCTCTAGCTCTCTTCACAACCATGCACAGCATACAGTCGGAAGAAGAAGATTATCTTTTTGGCTGCGCAATATCTCCGAGGATGCGAACGATGCGCAGGTCATTTCTTATTTCATGATAAGCATCTGTTTATGTTTTAGGGCGCTACATGGACCGCACTTATCTTACGAAGATTCGTTCTTGATGATGCGCGTCTTCTTTTCTTATCGACATCCATTCCTCCGGCATCTTCCAGAAGAGTTTGCATATCACATATATTTTTTCACTCTTGGAAGATTCGGAAGAGTCACGGAAGAAGAATGTATTCAACCCCACCTCGATGTGATCAAACCAATATATGAGGCTATGCTACAAAGTGAGGTACCAGTAATGCGAACCTACTTTTTAGAGCATCATATTGGTAATCAGTTGCATCCGTACCCGTTTGAGAGACCATACATCTTATCAATAAGACAGCGAACACTAACGGAAGCAGAAGAAGAGCAGTGACGACCCGGGACGTTCGCCTTGAGAAAGGGGGCGTGTAATACAAAAAATGGTCCTCCCTCATTTAATACAGGAAATGGTCCTCCCTTCACGTAATACAGGAAATGGTCCTCCCTTGTGTAATCCAGCAACCTACAACGATCCCGCCCCTAACTTCTCCAACCGTCATTTCCAAATTTACTTCCATTTTATCTAGATATTTTTATACTGTATTTAACCCTCTGAATCGACCCCGAATCAAGTCCCTTTTCCCTTTTAGCTTACCTCCTCCTCCAAATTCGCCTTTTTTGAGAAGAAGGGCGCAAATGCACTATGCAAAATCCCTTGCAGATTTATTTTCACCTAGATATTTACCTTGAGGAAATATCTCCTAAGTCTCTCTGGATCACAAGATTACCGTGAATACATTTTATGGTTATTAGTATGCTTGTTTTAGACTTTTGGGGTAGCCAAAAGTCTATATAAGCCGAGTAAACTGCTTCCTTTTAGTGGAGGTGAAGCAAGTTGGCAGATAACTTCAACTCAAGCTCCGAGTAGTAGGAAGTGCGGAGTCAACTTCAGACACTAGAAACTTTTTTTGACACTGGTCGCAGAGCGTCAGTGGTAGACCCTGTCCCTTTTATACTTGCTTGCAGCTTCCTAAACTCTCTTCTATATACACTCCCTTTTGTTCGTCCAACAATACAAGGATAGCACTTTTTGTCGCTCGCAACACCTCCTTCTCAGGGTAATTGGATCTGAGGATCTCTTCCCCGCCGATTTACCCAATCACAATCCACAAACCAGACTGCGGCATTTGCAATGTCGTGACTGTCGGCTAGAATCTGGGAATACATGCAGTAGAGGACTTTTTTCAATGATTTTGCAGTGCTTGACTGACTGTTCGACGAATGACTAGCCCAAGCTGATTCGAAAGTAGCTGTTTGCGGCGCACTTTTTCACTGAGGAACTTGGATGCATTAACGATCGCTCATTGCGCGAAGACTAGTTTGTTTTGAACTTTATTGACTACGTAAACCTGAAAACAGTAAAATTGGGGAAGGTTGCAATGCATTACCATTTGAAAGATGAGATAATGTTCTCGTTGAAAGAAAATTTCAACGCTAGCCTAGGTTGTCGTTCCTGACGGACACATCTTCCCGGTATAAAGGGAACCCCTTCTTCACTCTAACAGTTGCTTCAACCTCACCACACCACTGGCCTCATCTTCTACCCCCTCCTCTAACGAAACGCCAGTAATTTTTTGAATCATCTTCGGCGCCATGACCTTTGGAAATCGATTGACAGGGATATGCTTCGCCCTCTTTCTACTGAAAAGCCCTACCCCGGCCTCCTCTCATAGCTACCTGCTTTACCCGCGAGGGGATTTTAGCACTTCAATCAAGCTCATTGTCGCGTTGGAGGCCCTATCCATGCGCCGGACGACTTTTGCCCCGGACCATGCATCAATGAGTCGAGTTGGCAGTATGATCACAATGCCCCTGTTTATGAACTGCGACGGAACCAGACGCTGGCTGTGATTTGGCCGAGGAATAATCACAGAGGTGGGTTTGTGAGACTCAGCCTGGTTCCCAAGTCACTCAGGATGAGCAGAAAGGCCCACGAAAAGTACGCGTTTAGTATTCGTGTTTCGAGTCGGATAAGCTCCCATGCTCTGGTGAACATTGTGGAACCGATGTTTGGCTGTACAGGACGACCATTCGCGTACCGCCTACTTTCGGGGACGGAGATTACATTCTTTCGTGGGCGTGGTTTGGGGATTGACGCAGTCAAACTCATTCTTCGGGGATTATTACAGCTGTTCCAACGTGAGGCTGAGGAATGGGCCGACAGCCTTGACCACCGAGCGAGTTTTTAACCCGGGAAATAACACGGTTTACCCGGCAGTATGTAGGTCCTCAGTGGATCAGCTGGGCATTTGCGATCGTGAACCGTGTCTCGGGTTCAAGGAGAAGGAGATGATTCCTCAGCCGTTTGCGAGTGGTAGACCCACCCCGCTGACGTACGTCCAACGGCACCGGCGGCAGCTTACTCTGTGGATGCAGGGAACTTCAGCACGTTGAGGTTGATGGGGCTTCGTCTGTTGAACGCCAAGACAAGGGCAGTCATTTCGGAGGTTTTCGGGACAACAATTTACGTGCCAAGGTACATGCAGAAGCATATCAGCTTCCAGGCTCTGGTGGAAGGGGACGTGGCCTCTGTTTCTTTTTACCTAAATCATCAGTTCCTGCGGACTGAAAAATATGTACCGTATATGGCGTTTGGGGACAAAGACGGTAGGATTTTCTCCTGGGAAAATCCTATTTCGGGGAGGGAGTTTGAATTGAGAGTGGTTGCTTCTGATAAAAGTGGCAGTCAAGACGAGAGGGTTTTCTTAATGGAGATCGAGCTGTGGTAATTGTGAATATTAAAGTGAAATGCATTTTGTAAAGGCTTGGCAGTGGGTTGCAATGCGGAACCCGAGTAGTGAATTATTATCGAATCGGAGCGTAAGGATGATCAATGACAAGGGAGCAGTGTGGCACTGGAAGGTATTGAAAGCACACAGTACTGCAATGGGGGAAGGTTTGGGTGTTTTGAGAGAGAGTACTGCAATGTGCTGTACAGGTTGAACGGGGCCGGTTTTGTGCGAGTAGTGCGAGGGTTGGGAGCCTCCGAACTTGCAGCAAGCCATGTTGCAGGGTCTGCAGTACAACGGGTGAGCATTCCGGAACAAAAAGGGTGCTGATAGCCCAGACAACAAACAGGCAAGCGTTAAAAGGGGAAGGTTTGGTTATTTTACTCTGGGACGATACATTCGATCCATCCTAAAGTTTTTCAGGCAACCACGATGGCTCAATAGGGCATGCCAACACAGCAACGGGGAATGAACTACGCCCCGAAAAGCCCACCTTCAGGAAGGGGAAAAGGTTTGGATGTTTTACTCTTGGAAGCTATATCTGATCTATCCCATGGGTTTCCAGACAACCAAATCGGCTCAAAAAAGGGTATACCGACACAGAAATGGGGAAGGAACTGCGCTCCCTAAAATGCTACCTTCAGGCCAGCCATCAAGCAGGCCGCATCGGACATCGGCTGCCTTCAGGAAGTGACCATCAACGCGGCGTGTCAGTGAACGAGACTTTACCTCAAATTCGAATTGAAATATCATGAAATGTCACTACCTTTCGGTTTGTGTACAGCTCCGTTGCAGTCGTTTGTTACAACGATGTTCCTCAGTATTTTCCATTTCCTCTACTTCATCAACTGCTCCTTCCACAAGGCCCGTTTTGCGGTTATTCCGTAGGATTCCAGCTCTGTTGCAGAGGCCTAGGCCCACGGAACTTTCGCGCAATCGTACAGTTCTTTTCCGGATCTTTTGTTTTTCATTGAATAAAATCATGTTCGGATCTCACACAGCGCAGATTTGCAGCTAGTCATCTGAATCCAATTTGAGGTTAAGCGCCTTCGAACAGGCAATGGTACCAGCTGTAGAGTAGAGCATTGAGCTGTGGGTAATTCCGATTACCTTTCCGTAACACTATTACAACTGGACTATACAAAGGCGGTGATTGCCCTCAGCTACTGGCTGTAGCTTGTCGTTCACGTTAGTTCAACCAGCTACTGCATTTACCCCATTTGCAAATCGAGGAAGCCAAAGGTATTTGCAATTCAATAATAATTGGAAAGTATTGGTACAGCACGAATACGTTCCAATCCACAATACAGACTGCGGCATTTGCAATGTCGTGACTGTCGGGCTAGAATCTGGGAACACTTGCAGTAGAGGACTTTTTTCAATGATTTTGCAGTGCTTGAACTGACTGTTCGACGAATGACTAGCCAAGCTGATTCGAAAGTAACTGTTTGCAGGCACTTTTTCACTGAGGAACTTGGATGCATAACGATCGCTCATTGCGCGAGACTAGTTGTTTTGAACTTTATTGACTACGTAAACCTGAAAACAGTAAAATTGGGGAAGGTTGCAATGCATTACCATTTGAAAGATGAGATAATGTTCTCGTTGAAAGAAAATTTCAACGCGCTAGCCTAGGTTGTCGTTCCTGACGGACACATCTTCCCGTATAAGGAACCCCTTCTTCACTCTAAACAGTTGCTTCAACCTCACCACACCACTGGCCTCATCTTCTAACCCCCTCTCAACGAAACGCCAGTAATTTTTTGAATCATCTTCCGGCGCCATGACCTTTGGAAATCGATTGACACAGGATATGCTTCGCCTCTTTCTACTGAAAAGCCCTACCCCAGCCTCCTCTCATACTACCTGCTTTACCCGCGAGGGGATTTAGCAGCTTCAATCAAGCTCTGTCGCGTTGGAGGCCCTATCCATGCGCCGGACGACTTTTGCCCCGGACCATGCATCAATGAGTCGAGTTGGCAGTATGATCACAATGCCCCTGTTTATGAACTGCGAAGGAACCAGACGCTGGCTGTGATTTGGCCGAGGAATAATCACAGAGGTGGGTTTGTGAGACTCAGCCTGGTTCCCAAGTCACTCAGGATGAGCAGAAAGGCCCACGAAAAGTACGCGTTTAGGTATTCGTGTTTCGAGTCGGATAAGCTCCCATGCTCTGGTGAACATTGTGGAACCGATGTTTGGCTGTACAGGACGACCATTCGCGTACCGCCTACTTTCGGGGACGGAGATTACATTCTTTCGTGGGCGTGGTTTGGGGATTGACGCAGTCAAACTCATTCTTCGGGGATTATTACAGCTGTTCCAACGTGAGGCTTGAGGAATGGGCCGACGGCCTTGACCACCGAGCGAGTTTTTAATCCGGGAAATAACACGGTTTACCGGCAGTATGTAGGTCCTCAGTGGATCAGCTGGGCATTTGCGATCGTGAACCGTGTCTGGGTTCAAGGAGAAGGAGATGATTCCTCAGCCGTTTGCGAGTGGTAGACCCACCCCGCTGACGTACCGTCCAACGGCACCGGCGGCAGCTTACTCTGTGGATGCAGGGAACTTCAGCACGTTGAGGTTGATGGGGCTTCGTCTGTTGAACGCCAAGACAAGGGCAGTCATTTCGGAGGTTTTCGGGACAACAATTTACGTGCCAAGGTACATGCAGAAGCATATCAGCTTCCAGGCTCTGGTGGAAGGGGACGTGGCCTCTGTTTTCTTTTTACCTAAATCATCAGTTCCTGCGGACTGAAAAATATGTACCGTATATGGCGTTTGGGGACAAAGACGGTAGGATTTTCTCCTGGGAAAATCTATTTCGGGGAGGGAGTTTGAATTGAGAGTGGTTGCTTCTGATAAAAGTGGCAGTCAAGACGAGAGGTTTTCTTAATGGAGATCGGCTGTGGTAATTGTGAATATTAAAGTGAAATGCATTTTTGTAAAGGCTTGGCAGTGGGGTTTGCAATGCGGAACCCGAGTAGTGAATTATTATCGAATCGGAGCGTAGAGGATGATCAATGACAAGGGCAGCAGTGTGGCACTGGAAGGTATTGAAAGCACACAGTACTGCAATGGGGGAAGGTTTGGGTGTTTTGAGAGAGAGTACTGCAATGTGCTGTACAGGTTGAACGGGGCCGGTTTTGTGCGAGTAGTGCGAGGGTTGGGAGCCTCCGAACTTGCAGGCAAGCCATGTTGCAGGGTCTGCAGTACCAACGGGTGAGCATTCGCGGTAACAAAAAGGGTGCTGATAGCCCAGACAACAAACAGGCAAGCGTTAAAAGGGGGAAGGTTTGGTTATTTTACTCTGGGACGATACATTCGATCCATCCTAAAGTTTTTCAGGCAACCACGATTGGCTCAATAGGGCATGCCAACACAGCAACGGGGAATGAACTACGCCCCCGAAAAGCCCACCTTCAGGAAGGGGAAAAGGTTTGGATGTTTTACTCTTGGAAGCTATATCTGATCTATCCCATGGGTTTCCAGACAACCACAATCGGCTCAAAAAAGGGTATACCGACACAGAAATGGGGAAGGAACTGCGCTCCCTAAAATGCTACCTTCAGGCCAGCCATCAAGCAGGCCGCATCGGACATGACGGCTGCCTTCAGGAAGTGACCATCAACGCGGCGTGTCAGTGAACGAGACTTTACCTCAAATTCGAATTGAAATATCATGAAATGTCACTACCTTTCGGTTTTGTGTACAGCTCCGTTGCAGTCGTTTGTTACAACGATGTTCCTCAGTATTTTCCATTTCCTCTACTTCATCAACTGCTCCTTCCACAAGGCCCGTTTTGCGGTTATTCCGTAGGATTCCAGCTCTGTTGCAGAGGCCTAGGCCCACGGAACTTTCGCGCAATCGGTACAGTTCTTTTCCGGATCTTTTGTTTTTCATTGAATAAAATCATGTTCGGATCTCACACAGCGCAGATTTGCAGCTAGTCATCTGAATCCAATTTGAGGTTAAGCGCCTTCGAACAGGCAATGGTACCAGCTGTAGAGTAGAGCATTGAGCTGTGGGTAATTCCGATTACCTTTCCGTAACACTATTTACAACTGGACTATACAAAGGCGGTGATTGCCCTCAGCTACTGGCTGTAGCTTGTCGTTCACGTTAGTTCAACCAGCTACTGCATTTACCCCATTTGCAAATCGAGGAAGCCAAAGGTATTTGCAATTCAATAATAATTGGAAAGTATTGGTACAGCACGAATACGTTCCAATCCACAATACAGACTGCGGCATTTGCAATCGTGACTGTCGGCTAGAATCTGGGAAACACATAGTAGAGGACTTTTTTCAATGATTTTACCGTGCTTGATGACTGTTCGACGAATGACTAGCCCAAGCTGATTCGAAAGTAACTGTTTGCAGAGCACTTTTTCACTGAGGAACTTGGATGCATTAACGATCGCTCATTGCGCGTAGACGATTGTTTTGAACTATTGACTACGTAACCTGAAAAACAGTAAAATTGGGGAGGGTTGCAATGCATTACCATTTGAAAGATGAGATAATGTTCTCGTTGAAAGAAAATTTCAACGCTGGCCCAGGTTGTCTTCCTGACGGACACATCTTCCCGGTATAAAGGAACCCCTTCTTCACTCTAAAAGTTGCTTCAACCTCACCACACCACCGGTCTCATCTTCAACCCCTCCTCTAACGAAAGGCCAGCAATTTTTTGAATCATCCGGCGCCATGACCTTTGCAAATCTATTGACAGGGATATGCTTCGCCCTCTTTTACTGAAAAGACCTACCCCAGCCTCCTCTCATAGCTACCTGCTTTACCCGCGAGGGGATTTTAGCAGCTTCAATCAAGCTCATTGTCGCGTTGGAGGCCCTATCCATGCGCCGGACGACTTCTGCCCCGGACCATGCATCAATGAGTCGAGTTCAGTATGATCACAATGCCCCTGTTTATGAACTGCGAAGGAACCAGACGCTGGCTGTGATTTGGCCGAGGAATAATCACAGAGGTGGGTTTGTGAGATTCAGCCTGGTTCCCAAGTCACTCAGGATGAGCAGAAAGGCCCACGAAAAGTACGCGTTTAGGTATTCGTGTTTCGAGTCGGATAAGCTCCCATGCTCTGGTGAACATTGTGGAACCGATGTTTGGCTGTACAGGACTACCATTCGCGTACCGCCTACTTTCGGGACGGAGATTACATTCTTTCGTGGGCGTGGTTTGGGGGATTGACGCAGTCAAACTCATTCTTCGGGGATTATTACAGCTGTTCCAACGTGAGGCTGAGGAATGGGCCGACAGCCTTGACCACCGAGCGAGTTTTTAACCGGGAAATAACACGGTTTACCCGGCAGCATGTAGGTCCTCAGTGGATCAGCTGGGCATTTGCGATCGTGAACCGTGTCTCGGTTCAAGGAGAAGGAGATGATTCCTCAGCCGTTTGCGAGTGGTAACCCACCCCGCTGACGTACCGTCCAACGGCACCGGCGGCGGCTTACTCTGTGGATGCAGGGAATTCAGCACGTTGAGGTTGATGGGGCTTCGTCTGTTGAACGCCAAGACAAGGGCAGTCATTTCGGAGGTTTTCGGGACAACAATTTACGTGCCAAGGTACATGCAGAAGCATATCAGCTTCCAGGCTCTGGTGGAAGGGGACGTGGCCTCTGTTTCTTTTTACTTAAATCAGTTCCTGCGGACTGAAAAATATGTACCGTATATGGCGTTTGGGGACAAAGACGGTAGGATTTTCTCTGGGAAAATCTTATTTCGGGGAGGGAGTTTGAATTGAGAGTGGTTGCTCTGATAAAAGTGGCAGTCAAGACGAGAGGATTTTCTTAATGGAGATCGAGCTGTGGTAATTGTGAATATTAAAGTGAAATGCATTTTGTAAAGGCTTGCAGTGGGTTGCAATGCGGAATCCGAGTAGTGAATTATTATCGAATCGGAGCGTAGAGGATGATCAATGCAAGGGCAGCAGTGTGCACTGTATTGAAAGCACACAGTACTGCAATGGGGGGAAGGTTTGGGTGTTTTGAGAGAGAGTACTGCAATGTGCTGTACAGGTTGAACGGGGGGTTTTGTGCGAGTAGTGCGAGGGTTGGGAGCCTACGAACTTGCAGGCAAGCCATGTTGCAGGGTCTGCAGTAGCAACGGGTGAGCATTCCGGCAACAAAAATGGTGCTGATAGCCAGACAACAACAGGCAAGCGTTAAAAGGGGGAAGGTTTGGTTATTTTACTCTGGGACGATACATTCGATCCATCCTAAAGTTTTTCAGGCAACCACGATTGGCTCAAAGGCATGCCAACAGCAACGGGGATGAACTACGCCCCGAAAAGCCACCTTCAGGAAGGGGAAAAGGTTTGGATGTTTTACTCTTGGAAGCTATATCGATCTATCCCATGGTTTCCAGACAACACAATCGCTCAAAAAAGGGTATACCGACACAGTAATGGGGAAGGAACTGCGCTCCCTAAAATGCTACCTTCAGGCCAGCCATCAAGTAGGCGCATGGACATGACGGCTGCCTTCAGGAAGTGACCATCAACGCGCGTGTCAGTGAACGAGACTTTACCTCAAATTCGAATGAATATCAAATGTCACTACCTTTCGGTTTGTGTACAGCTCCGTTGCAGTCGTTTGTTACAACGATGTTCCTCAGTATTTTCCATTCCTCTACTTCATCAACTGCTCCTTCCACAAGGCCCGTTTTGCGGTTTTCCGTAGGATTCCAGCTCTGTTGCAGAGGCCTAGGCCCACGGAACTTTCGCGCAATCGGTACAGTTCTTTTCCGGATCTTTTGTTTTTCACTGAATAAAATCATGTTCGGATCTCACACAGCGCAGATTTGCAGCTAGTCATCTGAATCCAATTTGAGGTTAAGCGCCTTCGAACAGGCAATGTACCAGCTGTAGAGTAGAGCATTGAGCTGTGGGTAATTCCGATTACCTTTCCGTAACACTATTTACAACTGGACTATACAAAGGCGGTGATTGCCCTCAGCTACTGGCTGTAGCTTGTCGTTCACGTTAGTTCAACCAGCTACTGCATTTACCCCATTTGCAAATCGAGGAAGCCAAAGGTATTTGCAATTCAATAATAATTGGAAAGTATTGGTACAGCACGAATACGTTCCAATCCACAATACAGACTGCGGCATTTGCAATGTCGTGACTGTCGGCTAGAATCTGGGAACACATGCAGTAGAGGACTTTTTTCAATGATTTTGCAGTGCTTGACTGACTGTTCGACGAATGACTAGCCCAAGCTGATTCGAAAGTAGCTGTTTGCGGCGCACTTTTTCACTGAGGAACTTGGATGCATTAACGATCGCTCATTGCGCGAAGACTAGTTTTTTTGAACTTTATTGACTACGTAAACCTGAAAACAGTAAAATTGGGGAAGGTTGCAATGCATTACCATTTGAAAGATGAGATAATGTTCTCGTTGAAAGAAAATTTCAACGCTAGCCTAGGTTGTCGTTCCTGACGGACACATCTTCCCGGTATAAAGGAACCCCTTCTTCACTCTAACAGTTGCTTCAACCTCACCACACCACTGGCCTCATCTTCTACCCCTCCTCTAACGAAACGCCAGTAATTTTTTGAATCATCTTCGGCGCCATGACCTTTGGAAATCGATTGACAGGGATATGCTTCGCCCTCTTTCTACTGAAAAGCCCTACCCCGGCCTCCTCTCATAGCTACCTGCTTTACCCGCGAGGGGATTTTAGCAGCTTCAATCAAGCTCATTGTCGCGTTGGAGGCCCTATCCATGCGCCGGACGACTTTTGCCCCGGACCATGCATCAATGAGTCGAGTTGGCAGTATGATCACAATGCCCTGTTTATGAACTGCGACGGAACCAGACGCTGGCTGTGATTTGGCCGAGGAATAATCACAGAGGTGGGTTTGTGAGACTCAGCCTGGTTCCCAAGTCACTCAGGATGAGCAGAAAGGCCCACGAAAAGTACGCGTTTAGGTATTCGTGTTTCGAGTCGGATAAGCTCCCATGCTCTGGTGAACATTGTGGAACCGATGTTTGGCTGTACAGGACGACCATTCGCGTACCGCCTACTTTCGGGACGGAGATTACATTCTTTCGTGGGCGTGGTTTGGGGGATTGACGCAGTCAAACTCATTCTTCGGGATTATTACAGCTGTTCCAACGTGAGGCTGAGGAATGGGCCGACAGCCTTGACCACCGAGCGAGTTTTTAACCGGGAAATAACACGGTTTACCCGGCAGCATGTAGGTCCTCAGTGGATCAGCTGGGCATTTGCGATCGTGAACCGTGTCTCGGGTTCAAGGAGAAGGAGATGATTCCTCAGCCGTTTGCGAGTGGTAGACCCACCCCGCTGACGTACCGTCCAACGGCACCGGCGGCAGCTTACTCTGTGGATGCAGGGAACTTCAGCACGTTGAGGTTGATGGGGCTTCGTCTGTTGAACGCCAAGACAAGGGCAGTCATTTCGGAGGTTTTCGGGACAACAATTTACGTGCCAAGGTACATGCAGAAGCATATCAGCTTCCAGGCTCTGGTGGAAGGGGACGTGGCCTCTGTTTCTTTTTACCTAAATCATCAGTTCCTGCGGACTGAAAAATATGTACCGTATATGGCGTTTGGGGACAAAGACGGTAGGATTTTCTCCTGGGAAAATCCTATTTCGGGGAGGGAGTTTGAATTGAGAGTGGTTGCTTCTGATAAAAGTGGCAGTCAAGACGAGAGGGTTTTCTTAATGGAGATCGAGCTGTGGTAATTGTGAATATTAAAGTGAAATGCATTTTGTAAAGGCTTGGCAGTGGGTTGCAATGCGGAACCGAGTAGTGAATTATTATCGAATCGGAGCGTAGAGGATGATCAATGACAAGGGCAGCAGTGTGGCACTGGAAGGTATTGAAAGCACACAGTACTGCAATGGGGGGAAGGTTTGGGTGTTTTGAGAGAGAGTACTGCAATGTGCTGTACAGGTTGAACGGGGCCGGTTTTGTGCGAGTAGTGCGAGGGTTGGGAGCCTCCGAACTTGCAGGCAAGCCATGTTGCAGGGTCTGCAGTACCAACGGGTGAGCATTCGCGGTAACAAAAAGGGTGCTGATAGCCCAGACAACAAACAGGCAAGCGTTAAAAGGGGAAGGTTTGGTTATTTTACTCTGGGACGATACATTCGATCAACCACGATTGGCTCAATAGGGCATGCCAACACAGCAACGGGGAATGAACTACGCCCCGAAAAGCCCACCTTCAGGAAGGGGAAAAGGTTTGGATGTTTTACTCTTGGAAGCTATATCTGATCTATCCCATGGGTTTCCAGACAACCACAATCGGCTCAAAAAAGGGTATACCGACACAGAATGGGGAAGGAACTGCGCTCCCTAAAATGCTACCTTCAGGCCAGCCATCAAGCAGGCCGCATCGGACATGACGGCTGCCTTCAGGAAGTGACCATCAACGCGGCGTGTCAGTGAACGAGACTTTACCTCAAATTCGAATTGAAATATCATGAAATGTCACTACCTTTCGGTTTGTGTACAGCTCCGTTGCAGTCGTTTGTTACAACGATGTTCCTCAGTATTTTCCATTTCCTCTACTTCATCAACTGCTCCTTCCACAAGGCCCGTTTTGCGGTTATTCCGTAGGATTCCAGCTCTGTTGCAGAGGCCTAGGCCCACGGAACTTTCGCGCAATCGGTACAGTTCTTTTCCGGATCTTTTGTTTTTCATTGAATAAAATCATGTTCGGATCTCACACAGCGCAGATTTGCAGCTAGTCACAAAGGAGAAGTCTAAACATTTTCTTACAGTAGTTGGAGAAGTCCCTTACCGCATAGATTTTATTCCGATACTTAACAAGGTAAATATTTTGATGGATCATCTCAGTATGTACCCAAACTCGAATGGAGACCGATCTGGAAAATTAAACCATCAGTTTCGTCAAGATGAATATGCTGAGCAAGCATTTTAATATTTGCAGCCGTAATGTCTAACGCAGCCTGTCTGCTGAGGAGCCTTGAGCCGGCTTTCTAGGGTAATTTTAGGGGTAATACTGGGCACCCTGTAGGATATTTTGGGCCAAAACCGACCATATTTTTCAAATATTAAATCACCCACATTTTCCCCCTTTTAATATTTCGACCCGTTTCGAAACTGCTAAAAGACGACAAATTTCCTTCAGAACGAAATCAAATTAAACAGTCTAACAGTTAGACTGGTACATCATGAGTATTTCCTGAAAAGCCAGTCTGAAATGTAGCTTTTATTAAGTTAATCCAATTATGATATTATATACTTAGCAAATTGTAATAATGCCTTATCCAGTTACCTACAGGAAATCTTCATAATGTGCTAAATGTTAGTTCTGCACCCCCCCATACCATTTGAGAAATTTCTAGTGCAAATGACCCTACCGAAGAGCTGCCAAGAATCTTGAATATTTTGAGGAGCGAATAAGATGATCATGAATGTGCTTACAACAGCAAAATAGTGCTACTTACTACTTCGATAACCGTTTAAGTGGCTTTCTATGCTGATCTGTTTCGTACTAAGCATGATTTTTAATTCTTCTAACCGAACAATGGTGATAGATTTGGCTGGACGATTCTGTTATAGATCTTGACTCCGATGCTAACTGTGGCTTCGCCATCAAAAATTAAAACAACACAGACTCGGATAGAGACTGTGGCGAATTTTACATTGACCGTAATACTTCTTTGTCCTCCAGCAGTACCTATATTGAGAATAATGACACTTCCAATAAGATTTCGAAGTTGATAAAGGTGATACGAGTGAATTCACCGATATATTGAGCGTTAATCTCATCCTATTTTTGATAAACGTTCTCTTATGGAATACTTTACGCACGTACGAATTGCAGGCATGGTGACTAAGATTACTCTAGTCATTACTATGATGTTGCAAGTCAGACAATAAGTGATGCCTCAGTACATCTGAAACTACAACTTGAGGCATATCGAGCGGTCAAGCGACATGAAAATACATGAGGTTGTGAGCTCAGAACAGTAGTAGACTTTATTTTCGGCTCTGAAGTAATATGAACTTCATTTTGGCTAGATTACATCAGTGCGTATATTGATATACTACAAAAAAAAATAGGGTGCGGGAGGTTGTATATGAAACACCTAGGGATTCCAATTTCTTAGCATATGGAATCATCTTGAAAATTGATAATAGAAAATCGTTTGAAGTCGCTGATATACTTCTATTCAGCTGTCTAATATATGTATGTTGTTGTTTTACCGGAGAACCTCGGTGTTCTATAGGGTTATGATACCCATCAGATATATTTAATACTTGAACCACTTAAAGTTCCGCTATACTAACGCGAATAGATCTGAATGAGACTTACAAAGGCGAAATGACTGGAAACCACACTGGAACGTTGATTGGGCTCGCAAGTGCAGTGAATATTCTACGCCAGTTTATGAGCAATTTATATTACTGATTTTTCAAGGGTAGATTAGGGATAAGCTTCAAGAAGGATTAAGCTACTGTTTTTTGTTCTCCTTAAGAAAATTCCGAAATTTTGATTTAAACTTCCATATGGAGGATATTTAAATGTCTTGCTAACTACAATAAATTGGTGAGAGTAATAGGGCGTTCAAGATGCCCTTTAAATATCCCCCAACAGTTTTTTGAAAGCTTTTCTCTGGTATGAAGCTAAACAGTACTTTACATTTCATAATACTCACTCAACCTGTTTATTACGATCTATTTGTCAGAAGCTCCAATATTGTTACCTTTGAGGGTGCTGAGCACTCCTCTTTAATGTGAAATGAGTGGCGAAAAGATTCAGAGAAGCTGGAGCTAAAGTATTGGCCGTACGGCTACTGTACATGGCTGACAGCAGCTGTCCGGATAGTTATATTTATGCATGATTACTGAAAAAGTTCCAGAATAACCCTTCACCCCGTCACTGAAACCAATCTAGGCGTTTTGGTTGTAAACAGGATATTTTTGTGCATTCAGATGCCGAATATTCCGCAGATCTCGATATCGCCAGTTTAATATTTTACAAGTGCGTCTCTATGCTGTAGAAGTTTAAGCGAAAAGTCAATTTTATCAAGAGACATTTTGATGCATAATTTTCTGCTCTTTCACATCAAATGAAGGCTGTGTGATGGATACAAAAATTCATCGGAAATTATTATGTTTATTGGATCGGTCTAACTCTAGTTTATCAGAATTAACTTGGAACTGCACCTTGGAGTTTTGATATATTCGGTTTCGTTAAGTTTGAACACGAGTTGTACAGAATTGCAACGTCTGCGACTAAGTTTCAACTATTTAGTCTGTTTCGAACACTATATTTTAGGGAAAAAGTGCTATTTCATTACGATAAGTCGTGATTGGTGACTCTTACATATCTCATGAAACATTAAATGTTTATTTTACGATAAATTTACTTCATTTGGTTTCTTTTTCGCGTTGTTAGTAGCTTGTGGATGCCTTATGACTCGTAGCATGTCGTTACGGATCGAGATATTAGATGTCGTAACTTTTACTCACAGGGTTTCGAATTCGACTTATTAAAGTTCTCTTTGCATGAGTAATTTGGGTACTAAAATGTTCTTGTAAAACTAGAAAGAAAACTGAACAAGAAAAGATTATTGTGGCTTTTTTAAATCGCAGTTACTAATTGTTAGATTACTTTCAACTTGATGTATCTCATGCATGAGAGACCTCTTCATTCTACCCTTCGTTAAACGCTTATAAAAGCCTCTAACCAAAATTATACATAAATAATAAAGATTCCATTCTCTGTAATTATACTATAGCCTGCTGCACTTAGTCATTATTTACATTTTGTGCTAATGAAAGCAAATATGTTGACGCCAGTCACTTGTTAGTAGGATTCGTACTTTATTTTTCTTTGGGATAACTATCATCAATCACCCCGCAAACAATATTGACCTTGTTGAATGAAGCACTAAAAATAAAGACACTGCAAAAAAGTTTCTATCTACAACGATTATAATAATTATTCTCCTTTTAAATTTTGATCGTATACTTGATTTTTTTTCAGTTCATTTTATTAGTCCACAGCCTGTGCGTTTTATGGGTTTGAGGTTATCAGAAGCTTCCGTTTATACCTGAAATATAACAACAACAGTCAATAAACTCGTCCCTTCGACGATAATCTCATACATTATGCCAGTGTTTTCGAATTCGTCATTATTTTAATCTTCTGTAGTTGGAGTACCCATACCCTTCTAAATTCAGTACCCTGCAGTTTGCGTCACAATAATCAACAGATGCAAACTAACATATATTAAATGATCTACATGTGACTATGTTATTTCTCTCATTATTAAAAGAATCATTGTAGATTCAAAAATAGCAAACCAACATGTAGCAATAAAATATTAAGGACAATAAATCATTTTTAAAGTGTTGGTCGCAAAGGCCGAAAAAAGTTCTTGAATCAAACAATGTCATTCCCGGTTTATTCAATTTGGTCTAGGGAAATTCTATATCATTTGATGACAAATTTTTCGCGATATTCGTTTATCTTATTTCAAAACAGGAGGTAAAATCAATTTAAACGACCTAATAAGTAACATAATTTGGTCAGGAAGCTGTATCAAAATTTCTCCCATATCTCGACAAATAGATAGAAAAGTAGTATCTAGATAAAGTTGTGGAACATATAAAAACTTTTTTATCCCAGAATATTGCACTAGAAAAAATATTTCCGGAACTTGACTTGCAAGTTGAAAGAAGGAATTTTTAATTACTGCATAAGCTTGGTAAAATGAAACTGGGACCTAAAATATGATATTTTATGTGTGCACAAAGCAAATGAGCCCTATTTAAATTAATACCCTCGATAATAACTCTTTTTGACAATTTTGACAACAACAGTAAAACTTAAATGGTGGTCTAATTACTTTGCAGTTGTCTAAATTCCTTGAAACGCCTCATATTGAAGTCTAGTCTCGAAAAAGGTATTCCTTCATTCGACAACAGCAGCTCAAATTGTAATGTAGATATTCTCTTCGTATATGATTATATTTTCCCCGACTCTTCACCACATTTTTTCGAAATTACGACCACAAAACGCTTGGATCAATACCAAAGTCTAAGATGCAGCACGAAATTTGTCGAATAAATCATGTAATTTTTAAATGATTGCAACCAAGATATGTATATATCATCTAGCATGCCTTTTACACGGGTTATATAGCATCATTATGGAGATTCATTGAAAATTATTTGTATTAAACTACTGGGAACACACATATTTAGTAGAATGGGAAATACAGTCGTTAATCGCATTCCATTTAGTATTGAGTACCAAATCTGAAATGTATATTTGCAATTCAAATGATTTCAATATTTTTTTTGTATGAGATAAAGTAATTATAATTTAGTAGTTTTTAAATTCCGGTGGAAAATTGCTCAGAATCGGTTTCAGATAATATTCTGAACGACTAAGTGCCAAATACAGTTCCATCAGAGCACCTGAGTGAAGCAGACTATTTGACTTCATTTATCTTTTGCTTAAAAATAAGAAGCAGAGTACCGCTTTGTCCCGTGTGAAGATACTGATATATTTCCATATTCCTACCGAGTCATTACTATCTACGTGCCCGAGTTTTTTGTGGAGAAAACCAGAGTTTACACATGTTCAAGTCAAGTCAAATCTAGTTGTAAATCAAATAACATCATAAGAAAAACTATCTTTCTCTATACTACAAAATCTATTCAGTACCCGAGATTCAGCTGTCTCTACATTAAGGTTCCGATTAATTTATTATTCCAATGTATAGAAGGTTAAGATAAATGGATTTATTTTAGAAAAGATACCCATACAGAAAATACAAATTGGAGCATCGAGGCATCTGAAAATATTACTAGAAGTATGGAGAAGGAGCTGAGATAAGAATATATTCAAGGACAACAATGAGAAGGTTAAACTGAACCTCAAGTGAATGTTTAAAAGGCTCAGCGCCATTAAATCCATATTTAGTGGATTTATTAGGCCTGTACCAATCGCTGTAATTGAATTCTTGAACGAAACTATTCTAAGAGTTTGCAAAATAGTTCAGATCTCATTTCGTAAAGGGATTTTTTGTACCCCTTTGGGTACATTTGGACACCTCATACAGCTTCTAGTTTTAGTTGGTCCTTCAATTCCATACAATGTCAATTGCTGCTAGCTTTTCATCAATTGCAGCTCATTGCGCTTTTTCTCGAGATTGAATACAATATGAACCATTGGTATTTAAGGCTTTCGATAAAAGCCTTTTCAAAAACCTTCATGTACACAACAGATCCAAATTTTTTGAATGGTCCGAAAATAGATACATAAAGTGTGAAAATAAATGTATGTCTTTTATCAGATAATACTGAATATTTTTGCCCGTTACTAGTTAACATTTCATTTATCTTTTCTTATAAAGCCCAAGTTCTACACAGATTATTTTACGGTTTCCGAAACATTTTACCGTTCAAAAAATCAACGAATTATTACTTTGGTTAATATTTACGAAGTAGCTTCCTGAGATATTTTCAGTATGAAGTACTATTCCATTTCATTTGAATTCATATATTTATTTATATCCCTCAGCATAAATATTTGAGAGCCAAAAGAAGCTCTCTTAGTTGTCTTGAGGGAAAACTTGTAGCAGTTCACTTCTTATTCATATTCGAGGGTATGTCTAGATAGGAGCAGTTTTCAAGGCATTTTTTCCCAGGTATTTCTGATCATAGTTTTTTGATAAATGAAAAATCTAGTAAAAATAATTATGGGCTGGATTGTGAAATGTCTAAAGTCATTTGTGCATATTTCGATCTTATACGAAGAGAGCGATGCCATGCGGAACTGAAGAGTTCTACAAAATTTATCACACAAACAGTAGAATGTGCCTTGTTATAATTTTATCCTCTTTGCCACTTTAATTAAATATGTCTAAATGTTTATATCATCTAAAGTTGAAGTTGACTTTTTATGATTTTACAGACAATTGAAACCTCAACTTTTGTAATCCTTCGAGATGATTTCTACAATATTACTTCCTTTGTATAGAACGAAAAGCTTTAGGCACTGTAATGTATGTTAACAGAAGTAACTAGTTTCTATCCTTTTCTTTCTCTAATACTGAATGCATTGAACAATATTCCAGTTTTTGAGCTTACTCTTCAGTCATTTTGCTCCTTTTTAGCTTTAGATTATATTCAAGGCTTTTCTGTGATCACGCTTTTATTTTGATCTTTTGTTAGTGAGAGTAGATTCAACAGCCAATGGCTCGTAACATGCGCGTAGATTGAGTCAAAAGCAGAAACATTTTCATCATCTAAGACAGCAGTGAAAATGTAAAGATTATATATTTCAGGGCAAATGACTTTGAAAAAAACACAGTGACTTCAGTAAAAAATTGAATTTACTTATATCATACCCATTCATATATCAAAAATCTTATCACTCCTCAGATAAAAGCGTACTGTCAGTGAATTGACTTGCATGAAAATTTATATCACTCAGCTGGCGATGCTTGGTACTGATACTGATTTGCGTCTGCTTTCGCTTCCCAAGTGTAGCAGCACTTACTATATAAAGTTATTTTCACTGTATTTTTCTGTTTCCAATCTTCTGCAGGTAATCAATGTAGCGAAATGTGCAAATTTTTACCATTGTGACTAATTTATTCGTAGCATACATCTGCAAAATTTTCGTAACGTTCCTCATTAAATTTTTTTAATTGCTGCAATATCATATAAGCTTCCTAACCGAAATATTTAATTTTCTAAATTAATGCGTTCTGCTGAAACGCTCACATTCCGAGCAGGTATCTCACTCGAAGGATAACGGTTTTCGCATCCTTTTCAAAATGAAATAGAGAACAATTTCTTGCTTACCTTGTCACCTTAACTCCATAATGGTCATCCATTGTTAGGTAGACTTCCCGTAAAATATTACTCAGGTCGGTAAACGCAGCCTCATAAGACTTTATTTTCAGATTTTTGTGTTCTGGAAATTTTTCTAAATAAAGACGTCACGTTTACCGTATGTATGATTTCGCGTACATTATATTACCATTTCATATTTCGAAACTCTATTCTCCTTTAAGTCCATATATCTCACATCTTCCTTGTAGTTACAGCTCTCCTCTTTGTACGTTTTCAGATGGTAAATTCATCAGCTAGATAGATATTTAGGTCTCTTGTACATGTTAGGCCAGGAAAGGCGGAAAATTAAATTTCTTTCTCAAATAGAAGTCTTGTGAAGTTTTCTTTCGTGTGATAGCCTTTATCTTGCTCAAAATTATTATTAATCAAATTAACCATTAGTTTTTCAAAAGAAAAGTCAACTGAATTAAAACTTCTCGTAAATATAAAATGAGTTTTGAGCTTCAGTGTAATAGATAGCAAAAAAAAAATTTATTCCTTTGAAACCGATAGATAAGTTTTAGGTCAACAATGAGAGAATCTCACATTGTGTCGGCGAACGGATTTTGAGTGAGTCAAATTAAACTAAGTCAAAATTAGACAAATTTTAATTTGATGCTACTTTTTTTGTGAAAATCATCAAATAATGGTTAGCAATAGTCGTTTCTTTCTTCTCTCCACGCATGTGGTGCTTTGTTCACACAAGGTGAAAACTCTTTTCCCCCAGCAAACTCTGTTTCAGTGTTTTTCAGTTTTTTTGCATCTTTAGGAGTATTTCTAGTAGCTGTAAATGGAGAACCACCCCAGCCCAGAATAAAGTATGTGGGCACCATTAAAATGCTACTGAGATTGACCGTGCACTTCCACTGTACAGAAATTGATTTTAATCCTGAGAAGGGCGATTCATTTGGCTATAATTGCGGCAGTATTATATTTTCACATCAAGTTATCGACAATGCTGAACTTTTTCAGCCAATTTATCTCTAATGAAAATGATTTTTTTGTCAGTAATGTGGTAATTATTTTCAAATTTCGTACTTTTTTGCAAAATTTCAATAATTACATTTTCTACACTCAATAGGCATATCTCATAGTATTCAGAGCATTGAATTTTCCATGTCCTCTATACAGTTTTCCAAGCTTCGATGATAAATTTTGGGTTGAAAAGTTAGTCGCAGATCGTATGATAAATACATTTGAATAATCAAGATCCATTAAGTGAGGAAGTAATATTTGAAAAGTTTTTTTCATTATTTAGAATTATCCAAAATTTTGTCAATTGAGAAAAAATATTAGAAAGTGAGTGAATAACATATGTCAAAGTTCATAACCAATGGCATAAATGCGAATCTTATCAATCTTAGTTGTATCCAGATTAATTTAAGATGAAATTTCTGAAACTATCATGACTTATTTGAGGATATTATTTATAATTGACTTGGGCCAAATTTTGAATACAGCAAGGTTCTATTTTCGGAAAAGCAGTTTCTATATTCTAAAAAATATTTAAAAAACTAATAATAGCATACCCATTTGACATTTAAATTTTTAGATGCTGA
The DNA here is from genome assembly GCA_002205965.3 of Kappaphycus alvarezii. Lineage (NCBI taxonomy): Eukaryota > Rhodophyta > Florideophyceae > Gigartinales > Solieriaceae > Kappaphycus > Kappaphycus alvarezii. The sequence goes on along the minus strand of NADL03000047.1, from coordinate 251,742 downwards.
AGCAAATTCATAATCAACCGGTAAATGAAGGCTATCACCGTTTCCGAGAAAAAGTTTTGGTTTCATTCAAAAGAATGGCCATTATAATCTTCTTTCCTATTGAAAAATTTAAACATATATCGTGCTAAATCATCCAATGTAGAGCAAATTAAAGTACCTTGGATGTATTTTGAAGGTTTAAAATATATTTACAGTCTTTGTAGCATCAAACATGGGAAAACTGTACCCGTTTAGGATAACTTCAACTTCAAATAGTTTATAATACCCGACAATCACTTCCAAAATTTATGTTAGAGAATTCTAACCTACGTTTTCGGCCACAGAGTTTACATTACAGCTCCCTTTCAGTGAAATAGTATGAAAAATAAAATTTTCTCAACACAAGACACAAGAAGTTACTTACAAATATTATCCCAGATACTTGCAAATTTGGCCTTGAAACCTCAGTTAAGAGAATAATATAATTCTCTCTATCCTTCAATTACTAACGAGAGTAATAATACAATGCACTATTTCTTTATACATGCATATACATCTGCGGCTAAATAATATCACAGATGGATGTAAAGTTACAATTTTGTGTCCACAAAGCATTAAATACGACTTTAAAGTCATTTTTGAGCTTAGAGGCACTTTCGCATCATTATTCAAGTTTCACTTACACCAATAACAACCATGCTCGCGATTTTCATCAGCAGAATTAATAATTCAAGAGGCAATTTTAAGGAATAGAGCTTTCAAAAATTTCATTTATTCTCAATATTTTGATGTCTTGGCATTTAAAGAAGTTTTAAACTGTCCCATTCATTTATTTTTTATAACCACTTTTTTTATCCTCATTTCATTTTTGGATCAATATATTTTAATCTATATTCAATTTTGTAACGATTTAATATGGCATATTAAATGTATATTGTTACATTTTTGACTTTCAAACCCATTTTTCACGTTTTACTGAAAAATTAACTTTTACTTTCAAAGCAGGATGTAAAAAAACATATTATATCTTCAGAAGATCCCTTATATGGTACCAAGTCCGCGCTGCACTTACCTAAGTCCCCCGAAACGTTTCTTTCGTAACAATAATCAGCATTAATGCAACTTATTCCATATACCTCGTATAGTTTAAGATTGCTTCACACTAGATGGCTCTGTCAATTTCTACTTCAATACACTCGAGTGCACAATGATCTTCCATATCGGCCCTGGTAATTCTCGCTCCCTATTTGTTGTGCCTTTTTTTCTTCTCCGCTAACATAGTTTTGCTCTAAGGCTTTTAGGCTTATGTGTGTCAACTTCAATATACAAATAAAATCTATAATCCTCGTGCCTTTGATGATTTTTCCGTCACAGCTCAGGAGAATATGGGACATCGAACATTTAGAGGCTTTTAGTTGGCTTTTTATACGTTTTTTGCCTCAAAAAAATGTATCAAACGAATCTACCGCAAGAATATTTTGTATTTGGTCAATTCTTTCTACTTATTGGAAGTACAAGTGAAGAACAGCCACCGAAAAACTTCTCTTGCACTCTGCCACACCCCCAGGGACTTTTTTCAAAGACACTTCGCCCCTGGAATTGCACCTAACATCTGCGACGTAGGGCTGAGCCACTATAATATTGGATGCGAAATGAGAAATTCAATTCTGAGTTCTAGGTCGAAACGTTTTTGTCCCCTAAAATAGCCACTGCCTGAGGTATAATCGCTTTATTGTTTGTTTCATGCATATCACGAATTGAATTACAAATTTAAGACGAATATCACAGAGTTTCGCCCAGCTATGTCTTGTATCGATCCCCAAACGTGATCTTCTCACTCAAGATAATCACAATGCAGGTTTTTCTGCTCTAATGTACCTGAACTCTCTGGCTTGTGGCACAATATTTGAATTGTTTGGAGATTATCTGACATTCTTTTATTGCTAATACTTAAATTATTAAATCGAAAAAATTCTATAAACATCATGGGAGTGCGTGGAATTTATTCGATCACATTAGCTTTTTTCTGTTTGCTTAGAGTATAAAATTATTAATATTGCCTGTCAATATTTTGGAGGAAAGAAATTGAGAGAGAAAAGATTTGGAAATATTATTTAGGAATATTATTGACTACCACTGGAGAAACATTCGATTTGAATCTTGAATTAATAAATTAGGTCTTAAAATGAGTAATTTATACGAACAATTCGACAGTTTCATTTCAAATATTTGAGTTTCTTCGGACTTTAAAAATGAGGAAATAATATTTTACTTCATTAAAATAGAAAAACTTAATTTCAGTTTTATCTCATTCTTACGTAAAAATATGGGAACAATTAAAATTTTGGATTGTCTCTGTGTCGTACGTAAAATGATGGTTTTGTTTTGACAAAGTCATCATTGAAATTTATCTATGGCTAATTTCGTAAGCCTAGAGAACAAAACCATACAATGTTATCAAACGCTTTGCATGATTAGTAATTATCTGACAGATTTTGGCACAAAAATTAAAATTCTCATCATGATAAAAACAAACTGTTCTTCTTGTGTCTGAAATTTTTTTTGCATATCTCTTAATCTAATGAAATTCTTAACGCATTACTTCGATCCGGTCTAAGAATAAATAATCTATTGTGTAAATTCTAGACCTATACAAGCCGAATACAGTTGAAATTTCGGTTTGGGCTGGGCTGGTTGACTTAACCGGTCATTTCAAACCAATTTCTGAACATATCTAAAGGTAGTTAGTCGTTGATGTAGAATTTCCTTTATTGATAGAAAATGGATAGTTTCTCACGAAAAAATGCCATGTAGATATTTTAGGGAGCGGTTTGGAACGTTTTTCTGGGCGTCGCCTAGTTTCCACAATATGCAACGAGAAAATTGATCCATACGTCATCTGAAAGCAGAGTAGCTTTTGCTTGTCTAACCTTTGATGAGGGGAAATATTTCATTATTTGGTTCTCTCGCTACTTTTTCAACCATGATAATGGGTTGGAAAGGGGGGAAGTTTTTGGGTTATTTTAATGCATTGAAGATGTGGTCGGTTGGAAAGTGATGTCAGAAAACTTTAAAAAAAATTAAATGAAAAAAATGTGCTTTGTTGCATTGATAAAGTGTTTAACGGTGCTTTTGTACCTATAATACAGTCTACCACGGTTATGTTCTACAATATCGTGTTTTCAGGGTAAAGTTACTGGAGAAAATGTAGAATGCCCAAAACTGGGACATTCTCACAAAAAAAATTCAGTGAGACATATAAACCTGATTCAATCAATGCTTTCTGCATCGAAAAGATATGGAGCAGTTTGTCTCAACAAGATTTGAGTCCTTAATCATAGTAGAAGAAGTAATATTTTGATGTGAATGGACAGGGTACCAAAATTGAAGGGATAGTGAAATTCTCAGGGAGACTCTTTAGCTGAAATTTATAAAAGTACTCTTTGTATTTTTTCAACTATAGGAGTATGTCTATAAGTAAAGTTTAACTCGTACTATTTAATTTCTATCAAATATTATCTTGTTGATTTCATTATATTTGATAGAATTATTTCACAGAATTTATTTCACAGAAATGTAGTTTGGTACTAGTCGTGTTTCTGTGGAATGGAAATCAAATGTTGAGCTATTGACTAGAATATTGGGCGGGCAGTAATTTTAAATTGAATAAATTATTTTTTCTGGACCTTACCGAAAAATACTCATTTTTCAAATTTAGCGGTTGCAATTTTAATCTATATTTTGAAACAAAGACCTATCCGCATATTTATTTCATTATTGCAGTAATGTTATGTAGTCGCTAAAAAGTAAGCGTCACTGTTTAGTGCTCATGGGTATTCAAAAAATGACAATTTGTATGTGTAGTTGCGAAGAAATCAGCAAATTCTGGTAAGCGCTTGTTCATACAGTATCCAATATGACCAAAATGATACTTTAAAAGGCATTGTGGCGATTTTTAGGTGTTTATCCGCTATATTTCCAGTTTGAAGTTTTGCCGTTCATTTTTCTATATTTATATGGCTTGTTTGCTAGCAGATATTTATTTTTTGGTTTATTAATATAAATGGTATGATCTCCTCGGTAAAATTTCTGTGTAGAGGCTCTGCCAAGCGAGTACCGCTAGTGGCGCTATCTCATACCACAGCAAATCGAACGTATTAGAATTTGTGAGAACTTCTCAGCGCAACGTGATATAAGGACAGGAGTTAATCCGCAAAATATATTGTGTTTAATTGCGAGATTATCGTCAATAGCAGAAGTTCTATACGCACTCAGGGAAAGACAATTGATTTTCAGACGCACCTGGGATAATAATAAACTGTGAGAGCCGCAGGTGCTTAAGAATCACTGTTTAAATGACAGATGGGCAGCACTGTGAATATAATCAACTCTTTTCTTTTTTTGGCTAGTCCAAGCGACCTAGGTAGTCCTTAACTAAGTTAAAAATGGAGCTGCCTTCTCGTCAAAAAAGAAGGGGTTAAGCAGCAGAAGAATACGACTAAAACCTTGATTAACTCTTACATGCCAAAAGGAAGAGGAAATAGAGACTTTACTCGAATATTTGAAAGCACATGAGGAATGCATTATTAAGAAATATTTTGTTAAAGCCTCCATACATTGATATCAATAACAGTCCGTTATTGGATCAGCGAGTTGAGTACGAAGAGGAGCTAATGAAATTCGCAAAACGTAGGAGTACCTCTCCTGAAGGCAATGTATTCAAAAATTCGATGCGACCAGGCCTCTATCCCAGTTCAATTAAGCCGTAGATATAGAAAGCCACAGGCAGAGCTCATTGTGGAGCTAGTTACACAAAACGCGCTATTTATCTTCTTGAACGGCCCCAGCTTGGTAAAAAAGGGCGGTGAGCCCGACCACGGTGGAGCTGTGGTAGAGGCTGAAATGAGGGCTACTGATTTTTATGTTGAATCTTAATGGTCGCAGAGCGAACATTGGTTCATCAACGAAGAGGTCTAGGTGGCTACGGACTGAAGGAGAGAGATTACCATCCTGAAGGAGTTCATCGTCCCCGACGGGACAAAGAGAGATCTCGAGAATAGTTAAATCGAGGGGAAGTCGATCAAGAAGAAAATTTTACGGAGAACTGAGCAGTGATTGCGGTGATGAGCGTGTTGTAACATTGTCTCTGTTACATCGTCGTGTAATAAAGATTTGATCTATGTCGTTATTCCAGTTCTCTATTACACAGTGGTGTAACAGAAAACTTGGGTAGGGATCTCGTTCTACGAATTGGTGTTAATCCTACGCGGGTTTGTACTTAATATTTATTTGACGTAGCGGTACACTAAAGATCTTAGTGGTAGTTAGTTTAATAGCTACATTTAATCAGTACCTATTCTCTAGTTATTACTGTAATATTTTGTGAGAGAGCTAAAATATACATGTACTACGCAAGAGTTACAGTGATGGCTATAAAACTGGCGTGTCTTCTCTATTCTTGGGGAATCTAGCTACATTCTATTGACCTTTGCCCCCGATTTTCTAAAACTACTGCCATTTTCTCTAAAACTGCTTTAGCTGCGCCTCTGCTGCCTCTCTCTCAGCTTCAGGTGGATAGTGACCAAGGATGTCAAGTAGGTGGATACTCGACTATGAGAGATGAGGCAGAAAGAACATTTTTCGATGCCAGAGAATTTTGAGCAGTCGAGTCGAAGGAAAACAGTAGTGCTCCAGGTCTCGTGTGGGACACGAGACCTCAATTAAATCTGAGAGAGGGTGTAAATCGGATCGGTGGCGCTGACGGATGAGATGGTTGTCAGGTTTTTCAAAACTTGGCAGCGCGCACGACGAAGATTTATTCGGGGTATCAATGGTGTTTTGATGATGCCCATTAAGGAGTCCGGGGCCAGGTGTTGATAATCTCGGTGGAACGGGTGGCGGGAAGAAGGTGGGGGACCAAGTTAAACAGGGAGATTGAAGCGAGGCGGAAGGCAGTAAGAGTTGGAAGCGTGCAGTAAAGGGTCACAAAATGAGATCTTCAATTGGAAAAAACTTTCACGTCAACAATTTTAGAGGGCTGAAAACCGTTCAAGTCCCTGAGATTGCCGTTATTATAGTGCAATATAACGTAATAGACTTGGAAAGTAGACTTGTGCTATCTTTTTCAACATCTTGTGTTTATAAGTCCGTTGTCATCGTATGAGGACTACTTTTCACTTTTTTCAATACAAATTCTTTTACTTCAGCGCATTTCTTGCCCCCCCGCATTATTCATGAGTATAGATGGTCTACCAAAACAAACTTTTCTAGATTGTTGACCTTGGGTAGGGCACAAGCAATTTTCCCTCTCCAACTTCCGCTCTTTGCAAGAAGTTGTGAAAATTACTTCATTTTGGTAGGGGGTATAGTTCGTATTATTGTGAAGCTTTCAGAAACGAGGTCACATGAAATGAAGAATTACTTACTATATTTAATAGAAAAACTCTTTTTTGCAGTAAAACTTTCGGGGTTCCAAAAAATTTACCTTTCCAAAACGAAGCGGAAACTGTCCTCATATATGAGGAAAAAGTGTCCCTCATACTTTATGAGGAAAGTGCTATGGCGGATAGATAGATACTAGGGCTAGAGGTGCAGTTAGCTCTGAAAAGACACCGAAGCCCTTGAAATGAAGACACAGCATTACACCAAGTTTTCTTGGCAGATATGAAATCAGTAGAAAAAAAGCCAATTTTAGATTTCTTAACACTCAACTTCTTAAACAAAAAAATATATCTGAGGGCAACTGCAATTATAAACCATTTATACAAAAGAAAAACCTTGTGGACTCTTGCTGCATTGAAGAGCATATATTACTCAATTAGCCTACCGTACAGTACTGTAATAGTCTCTAGACACCATTCAAAGTCAACGTGTCCCAAATACGGCATTTTCGGACATGAATAAAGCAAAAATACTCGCTTGGAACCAAGATGGGAAATAGTACTGCAGATTGCGCGATTTCTCAACAGAAGCCACGATTCGCTCCAACATTTCTTAAAAAGCACTACAGTAAAACGCAGAGAGCCCCGACCCAGAAATAGAGTAAGGATAGGCGGGGAAAATAGCTGTATTTCGTCTCAGGAGGCTAGAGAAGGTGTTGAAGGTGCCGTTGATTGCGGAAGAGTTCTGATTAGCTACCTTTGTGTCGAGAACGCGTGCCGTTCTCGCAGCAGAATCTCACATGGGTTACAAAAAGGCGGAGAAGGCTATAGTATCACAGCCCAAAAGGCATGACACGTTGTACGCAGAAAGATTGCTGTAAGAAGCCTACTGTAAGCCCTACAAGCCGATCTCACAATGTCTGACACAACTACTGACCGTTGTGCTCGACGGGTTGGCGTCCCCTTATTGCGGCAATAACAATTGTTTACTTCTTCTGTCTGATGGCTGATGATTCTTGTCTGGGACTTGCTCCGCTATTCGATACGCAAGCCCTTATATAGACGTTTTTGCAGCCTCTATACGCGAGCCCTTATACAGACTTTTTGCAGTTTGCCTGCACTGTATTTGAAATTACAGTACAGTGCAATGTAGAACTACTCCACCCTAACAATTAAAAGGTAGTGGCTACAGTAGCATTTTGTACTAGATTAATATCATAAAATATCTAAACATTCCTGCTGAGCTGTCACGGATGCTGCGCTGGCACCATCGCGAGCCCTTTTGAATAAAATTCCGCCTTTCAAGAAGAGCGAGGTAGGTTTGCCTTACTTCGTACGGACGATCCATTGTTCGATGGAAGTTTTGTCAACACCAGTTCGTAGAACATCTAGCAGAGGGGCGCAAATATTCGGCTTTTTGGCCATCAGCAGGATTTACAATACCAGATATAAGTCCAACATTTGATATTCGAAGTTTTGTAGGCTTCGCGAGCAGAAGCGATGTGTATCATTAAATGTTTCTCAGTTGTATGCGAATCACGGGTAAGGACATCGAAAATTTGCTTCGAGTCAGTAAACATTTGCAGAGTTATCTAATGGCGTGAGATGCGCTCCAAATCTCGTTTCAATATTTTAAGCGACATCAAGTGCGGGGGAGAGTGCATACTCTTCTCCAGCCATGATAGACCGTACGACTCGAAGAGACTTGCGGCTGCTATAGCTCAAAAAATTGCAGCAGCCTGCGTCATCACAAAGAAAAATAATGAATCCTAACTGCGAAGTGCGATCTGTGTTTGTCGCAAAAGATAAATCTGCATAAGTACGGATATGGAGGGTGTTGAAATTGAGCGGAGGATACTTGAGACAGATGCCTTTGGTATCTTTTACATAACTCATGGGAGTATTAAGCTCGTCGAGGGCCTTGTTTCCGAAAATTTCAACGGTTACTTGTGCTGCGAGATTAACTGCACAGCATATTTACGGACTAGTGTGCGATAGCCAACTTAATGCGGCTCGGACGAAGCGAAAGAGTTCGATGGTAGAATTCTTTGGTATTGTTCTGAGCTTGGCAAGATAGTCTGGGTGATGGGTGTAGAACGTTCGCTGACCATCAATCGATTTCTTAGTTTCAATATGGATGCCAAGGAACTCAAGATTGTCATACTCTATCTGTTTTGACTCAAGCGAACGAACTGTGAGTTCAATCAGCTTATCAAAATTTTCATTTCGAGTAAACAAATTATCATCGACATAGGCTCCAAAAAGTCCTTTGGACACTCTGTACCTTGTATCATGTAAAGAGATAGATCTCCGTCCAGTGGTAGCATTTTTAGTTCGTTCTGGATAAATAATTCGAGAGTAGCGCCCCAGTAGTCACCAGCATCACAGATAACATACAGAGGCTCTTTAAGCTTCAGTACTTGATCTTACCCGATGTTGAAAACTTTCAATCAGCCTCACATATCTTAAGATATATCACAACTCAGCTTTTCTTTCGTTTAGAGGTAACCTTGAACGAAATCATTCATTTCGAGGCGGTAATTATGAATGGCAGATACTGAAAGGATTATTTTGGTAGAACTTTGGCGTAGCGTTGGCAGCTATGCACTATAAACTCTTTCATGTAGTCTTTTTGGCCTTGTCCGACGAAAAGTGCTTTGGCCTTCTGGCGGTCGATACTGAATTCTTTTTCGTAAGTTCAAATCTTCACCGATAATGTTTGCTGTCGGGGGAAGAGACAAGATATTGACGACTTCCCAGACCTTACTATCAGATAGGCCCTGAATCTCTATGCGCTTGGCTATTTCAAATGCTGCGTAGTTGGATCTTTTTTCAGCAGCAGGAACTTTCTCCATGATGTACGTAAGGCTTTGTGTCTCCAAGACATCAGTTTTTGTCCTCGGTTGTGACACGAATTTCAGCCATTTTTTTTGAACAGTTGCAAGAAATGTTTCGCCCGAGAAAACTCGGTCAGAGACGGTATCTATTTCGTCACGCTCATTATCACACAATTTTTCCTGGCCTTGCTGATGATCCGCGTCCGTTATATACTCACGGACTTTGTCAATTGAATCGTTTTAAGTTCTTTACTGAAACTGAACCAAGTATTTTTTCATTTTCTGCAGCAACCTTGTATGGGCCTTCCCATGCTTTCACTTTTTCACGATAGAAGAGTACTTGATATCCAATCCTAATCTCGCGGTATGATGCAATAGGGATGTTATAATTAAGAGCAGTGGGGATGCGCCCAGAATTAACAGCTTTAGACATCTCAGAGTAGGCATTTTGTAATGCTTTTATTCGATCAAGCTAGTATGGAAGATCTAAAAACCCTAGCTAAAACTGTGGAACGACTCCAAACACGAGAAGAGTGGTAGATAGCCGATCTGGTCCGACAGTGTTGTTCATGCCATAAACAGAAAGAGAAAGATAGTCATCTTTCGAAATCTATTGGTGCTCCATTCGTACCTTACGATACATTTGTCAAAGTAAGTCATGGTACTTTTCACCGACGCCAATAGCATTATCGGATTTCGATACTTGAGTCCAAGTGTTTTGTCCCACTCGCTTGCAGCAAGTGACGCCACCGGTCACTATCGAATAGTGGTCCACGATCAGTGTAGATTTCTATCGGGTAACGACGTACTTTGTACCTATTGACGGACGCAAGCTCTGAATACGTTGTTTTCCGACTCTCCATCGAGGAATACTGAAGCACTGAACAACGTATCCTTGCAGCCATGTGTAGTACGGGCATTTTTTCCAAGCGCATAAGATCCATAAGCACAGTTCGGTTAAATACTACGTGTTCGCTTGGCATTGCGACGCGGAAACGACCAGGTATGCTCGAAATCCTTTGACAAACATCACAAGATTCAGTAAATTTTTCGAGTGCCTTAAGCGTCTCTGGTGTCGCTTTAGGATTCTTTGCCTGCTTCATCATTTTGTATATTCTCAGCGGATGCTGGTGAAAAAAGTGTCGGTGAATCCTTTCAATACTGGTTCTGTATACAAAACTTCGAAGTTCCATTCATAGTAGGCATGGTCTATCTTTCGAGTGAGAGGTGCGCTCCAGACAGTATCTTTGTATCAGATAAGACTGTCCACAGTTTTTACTAGAAACTTAAACTTATCAAGTACATTGAGTCCTAAAAGAGGCGGTATTCCAATATCTACAACATCCAGAACGTCCTTCATGGGACGGTTGTCGCCGTATGGGATTCGAAACATTGCTTTTTCAATGCTTGCCTTCCTATTTACTCCAAATTTGTAGGCCTTTGCTGTTGAAGAATAAGAGCGAGAGGAATTCCAATTAGGCGGTAGTATGACCCAGCTTGGCTTTTCCCGACCACATATCTCTGAGCTCCAGTATCTAAACAGGATCCATTGAAATTTTCAATGCCTTTTGAGGTCGAAGGAGAAGTGAGGTCGATTGTAGCTTCAGCTACAGATTTTCCATCATTCTTGCTATGGGAACCCGGCCTTTTATTTTCGCGCGCGCATACTGTTCTCACTACAGTACGGACAGGCTGCCCTTTCCAGGGCACACGTTCGTGCCACGTGTGATTGCCACGTTTTAGGGCCACGTGTAGGGCCAAGGCAATTACATTTATTCCTTAATTATTCCTCTATTTAGTAATTACTGTAGGACCAATTAGCTGACAGTGCCACAGTAGGTGGCACCGTTACTACTTAGGGCTGTCGGCCTTAGGATACCTACAAGTAAACCATCGCACCAATGGACCAGCTTCCATCCCCAAAATTCCCTTACCAGCACCACCGAGACCGGAGTAGTCCGGTGTAGTTTGTCTAGGTTTTGCCTAGTTGAGTGACCGGGAAGCCTAGCGCTGCAAGGGATCACCATATCTAGACCAACTAGTGAGCGTCCGGAGTATGCGGCGCTACTCGTGTCCGTAGTAGACACAGTGACCGGAGTAGTAACATTTTTAATCCTTTCGGGCGTTTCCCGGAGTAGGATCGCCTACCCTAACTAACTGTCTCCCTTCTCCTTTCTCTTTTCCTCCACTTTTTCCCTTCTCAAATCCCCACTTCAGGCCCATCTGGAGGATCCTAGGGCGTCCTCCTAGTCCTTTTCGAGCCGCGACCTACTGTCGCTCTACCCTGCTACTTTCGTAGCTGTCTAGCCCAGCTAGCCTGGTCTCCCGAAGAAGCCTCGCTTCTAAAACTCCCACTTAGTGCGTGGATCTTGCAGTCCATTCTACTACACTTGCATCCGACATAATTAACAAGTGCATCGAAAAGATGATAGTCTGTTTTTTTCTTCAACGTCATCGTTGACATGCACATCTGTTTCGTCTGGTACTTCTTGACCCAAATCCACTTTTGCTTTATTTACAGAGACTAGCTGTTGACATAATTCAAATAATACAACCTGAGCATTTCGAATGTTTCCAGTTTTCTTCTACATGTACCCCATTTTTTGACGAGCGGCTTTCGCAAGGTCATCTTATGTGGACATAAACTTAGCATATGAACAGCGGAATCATAATTGAAGCATCCCATGACCGAAAGTGGTCCAGATAGATCCTTGCCTTGGCCTTAATTACGTGTATCACGGAGCCCACGATGTAGGTTCGCGTAGCGACCGGGTCCTTTATAGAGTATCCCAGGGACCTTTTCGCCCTCATCTGAAGTAGTGCGTGACCTAATTGCAACTTCATCTCTCGTGTTTGCCAATTTGGCTTCTATAGAGAGATGTAAGGCTGCTTCAAGTTCTCCATAGAGTTGCTGAAATGATAGACCATGGGTAGCGACGCGACTTAACGTCTCCGTCGCCCATGCATAATTGACGGTAGCATAGCGAAGAAATTCAATCTTGTGTGCTTCACCCCTGTGCAAAACAGGCACTTGCGGTGAAAGCTTTGTTATCAGCTTGTACAGTTTTTCAATTGCTGCAAGCTCATCAAGGCCTTCGGAAGTATACGTAGATAACCTAAGTCTACCGAGATAGTTCTTCACTCGATTTTGACAAACCACGGAGTTGTATTCAGTACCAATGAGGTTTATGGCCTTAGTAAACGAATTAACTTCGTTATCGATCTGATCCAAGTAAAATCTCTTAGCATCACCACGTAGAAGTTTATCAAGTTATTGCTTCTTTTGCGCAGCGCTGAGATCATAGCCACGAGCAACTTGTTGGTACCGGCAACATATTCCATCCATGACTTACCAAGGTCTCTGGAACATTTTGGTCCTTGTCACGGAATCTAGAGCCGCTGTAGTACGAAAAATTTTCCTGATTCGTAGGGACGAATATAGAGCACGAGATTCTTCATCTTCGGGTGCTGATTGTTCCTGGCCTCTTCGGGTTGTACGACGACCCGATTTCAGTATGTCCTTTGTTATTTTTTCTGCTAACTTGTCTTCGTCTTCGGTATAGAAATTAGCGAACAGCTGTCGGATAGCACGAATGGAACTATGAGGCGGTATATTTGCTCCACGGTCATTCAACCAGTCAAGAAGTGCTTTGTAAAACAATAGACAGAGATATTTATTGGGAGAGAACAATACAGCCGGTGGAAAAAGTTCGGCAACCTCATCGGCTACTTGCTGTCCAGTAATAGATCGAGCAGAGGCACGATTCTCGAGTATTCGAATTGAGTTGATGTAACCGGAAACCTCTTGAGAGACATTTTCCAGTGCTATCTCAGACAGCAACAGGTCCGATGTATTGGCAGTACTTCCTTGATCCATTTTGATCACTGACCTAGAAATAAGGGTGGGCTCTGACCTGTTTTCAACAGAAGTTTTGTATGTAAGTAACAATGCTCTGCTCAACAGGGGCAGTAGGATATTCAGGCTTTTGTTCAGTGGAATAGTATGTAATTGCAGGAGCAAAGTGTGGAATAAATAAAATTGAAGACACCGTGAGGATAATTTGCGAATGTAGTATCACAGCCCAAAAGGTATGACACGTGTAGCACGCAGCAGGGTTTCTGGTGGAAGTCTACTGTAAGTCCTACAAGCCGACCTCACAATGTCTGACACAATTATTGACAGTTGTGCTCAACGGGTTGGCTTCCCCTTATGGCGGCAAGAACAATTGTATACTTCTTCTGTCTGATGGCTGATGATTCTTGTCTTGGACTTGCCCCGCTACTCGATACGCAAGCCCTTATATAGATTTTTTTTGCAGCCTCTATACACAAGCCCTTACATAAACTTTTTTGCAGCCCGCTTGCACTATATTTGAACTTACAGTACAGTGCAATGTAGAACTAGCACAGAAAGTACCAATCTTTCATCGCTACTTCCTCTCGAGGCAGACTCGTCGCCGTGCCCATATCACTCTCGGTGGTTGGCATTCAGATCCTTACGCCGTCAACCGAAGTGGAAAGAAGCGTTGCAGTCAGGGTCATGGAATATACGGGAAGTTTCGCGAGATATTAATGCAAAGGCACGCTTCGGCCGCTGCCAGGTCCACGTGGCCTGTCTTCTGGCTGGTGTCGCGTCAGCTTTCTATTGACTTTGACCCGGAATAGTTCCGTTTCTTAGTTCCTCTATGCCGACCACTCCTACCAATTATTTGATGTGCTTTGGAACATAAGGCAATCAATTTTTCAATCATTAAAATCCCAATTTCCCCCGTGTAGAACTGTTCCACCACAAAAATTAAAGCTAGTGGCTACAGTAACATTTTTTACTAGATTAATATCACAAATTACTAAGCATTTCTGCTGAGCTGTCACGAATGTTGCGCTGGCTCCATCGCGAGCCCTTTTGAATAAGAAAGCCCGCATTAATTATCCATGTTCATAGGGAAACAGTGTCGAGTGGGCAAGATCATGTTGAGTGGCCGTAAGGGATGTGGAAAAGGATTCCTTGACTGGTGGAAAGCAATTCTTATTCACAGTTTCGATAGTTTTCACTCTGATTATCAAGAGTTGAGTAATTCTCATACGCTTTCGAGCAGAATAAAGACAGGTGTAGCGATATGGTGCTCCGGTTTTGCTTCTGTCTTCGAGAAAACAGATATCGTTTTTAATTTTTGAAAAACCTGAGCGACGTGTGTGAAGCTGATGATGAATCATGACGATAATTTGCCGTTAAACGGATATTGTTGCGATAACTCGCTCTGTTCATGATATCAATGAACTGGGGAAATTTTTTCAAGAGAACGAGTCCCTTTCTCGGACTGGGCTTTGGGTTCTCCAGATTTTATCGAACCAAAACTTCTGGGGTTAGCTGTAACGACCGTTTATACAATTTCTAGGCAGTTTGATTCAAGCAAAACGCTCATCGCCTGCTTGACCAAGTTTTAAGTAAGTTGTAATTATTTTTTGTTTCAAAGCCAAAGGGATTTATTGAGGTACTAAAGAGCTCCGGAGGACTGACTAAAGTCTATCCGTCATAGCACTGTCCTCATTTGAGGCACAATTGTCCTCATATAGCACAGTTTCCGTTACATTTTGGAAAGGTAATTTTGGAAGCCGAAGTTTTTTCAGCAAAAAAAATTTCTATACTAAGTTGCTGTACAGTAATTATTACTGTACATAAGCATTCTTTTGAAACCCCACGATAGTACGAACTACATTACTTCCAAAATGAAGTCGTTTTCTCAACTTCTTGCGAAGAGCCGACTTTGCGATGGAAAATTGCTCTAGCCTTAACCGAGTCAACAATCGTGAAAAGTTTTTTGATCGGTCATCTACACTCATGAATAATGCGGAGGGACAAGAAATGGGCTGAGTTAAAACAATGTATTGAAAAAGAAGTCCTAAAAGTACAGTAGTCCTCATATGAGGACAACGGTCCAATAGGCACTACGTAACGTAGTAGTGAGAAAAAATAGAATTAGAGCCAGAGATTTACATGGAGAGCGTTGTTCTGCTGAGTTTTGTTGAGGTACTTTATAGTTACAGTACCCTGAGTAATGCTTAATTTTGGAGCGGAAAACTTGTATTTCTGCGGGCTGATTTCAAGCGGCAGTATAAATGCAACAGGAAAGACATTAATCTGTTGTAAGACAGGATACACAAAATTCATTTATGTCCAATTTGCAGTCCTGTAGTGTAGTTTTCATGCCCTTACTACTATTTTATCCTATGTAGTCTATATTTTCATCCTATTGTACTGTTAGCGATGCGTGCTAGGACTGTTGTAGTGTAAGGGTACTAGGGCCGTCCGCAGGACTATCCGCTAGGGAATCTAGTAAGTAGCTAGTAGATGTGCTAGAGATAGTCGACGCATCTACTGCCTATCAACGGCCTAGCCGCCTTGCGCACTGAAGTAAAAAACATCACACAATTTATTTCAACTACTCAACTTGTCTACCCTACGTAAAAACGCCTACACTTTTTTCAGGCTCGCCCCTAACGCCGCCGGTTTTCTCTTTTATCCCTTGATTTTTCGCGACAATCCGGATTTACCGTTTTTCGGGGAATTAAGAAGTAAGTCCATTCGCTATTCGATAGTGAAAAGATATCTATTGTCCTATTTCCCGTCGTTTCAAGCCATGTATAAGCCGGTAAATAGTGAAAAAAAAATAGGTTTATTATTTAATTCTTTTTAAACACTATCCAGTGGCCAATAAGGGCAACAATTCGGTCGTGGTGCACGTAGCAAACCTGGCCCGATCAAATCCAGAAAAGATCGAATCCCGATTTACTATGTGTAAGCTTTCAGCATCTGTCAGAATCACCCTTAAACCCATTGTAAGTGTCACGATGCTTGGTGTCACCCCTCTCGGGAGACCCACGGAGACTTCGCTCGCCCGCTTTAATCTGATCCTGCACGGCCGACAGACCCTGCATGGCCCTACCTGCTTACAGTTACACCTTCGTGGCAACTTCCACTACTGCCATACTGTAAGTATCTACGCCCCTTTCGCCGGACCCGTGCCCCTCCTGGCCATAAACTTGCAATCCCTAGCGCCGTACACGGGTGATCCTGGCAGTAAGCACAATAAAGAGAGAGAGAGAAAGAGAAATGGAGACCTTTAATTTGATTTTTAGTGGGCCTGCTAAACAGACTCAACCCAGCACCGGCTAAACTGATGCCCGCGCCAACAGAAGGGAAGGAAGCAAATTCCACTACGACACACCTGCGGGCCAAGGCGGTGGTAGCTTGAAAAGCTCCCTGATAAATAAATAAATACAAGCGTCACTCCAATTTCGCTAAGTGTCGCCGTTTCGCCGACCAATCAGGAGCCTCCACGTGGCATTCAAAAATCGCCGTCGCAGACCAATCGGAGGCCATCATCGTCCGCCAATCACATAGCAACAGGTGTCCCTCCAGTTTCAGGTTCAGTTTTAGGTTCAGTTTCAGGACTACACGTGTGATTTCAGGTTCGCTTCAAGTTCAGATTTCAGATCTTCCACGTGTACCACGTTGTCTAGTTTCAGTAATTGATCTTACAAATCCTCCTACGGCTGACAGTGCTCACAGAGCTACCTCTAGGGCTCGGTCACGCCTACGCCGCAAAGCTGACGTCGATTGGCTGATCGCTCTGACGTCACTAAGGCTAGTTCTACACGTGCGGCTGTAAAGAAGCGGGCCTGTAATCTTTACAAGGTTACTTGCAACGGCTCAAAGACCTATTTTGACCATTAACAGGGTCCTTAGCAAAATCCACTTACAGAATAAGAAAAATCCGCCATACTGTCAGGATTGCAAGCGGAGCTTCGAGAGATATTCACATTTACAGCTCCATAAGGCTGGGACGAATCATTTAGGGGTTATTTCAAATTAGATTTAGTTAAATCCAACCTGGTTATTCGATCTTGTTCTGATAAATTGAATTATCAAATAATTGTGATTCTTGCTTGAAAATTGAAAAAGCATAAAATTGAAAAAACACAAATTGAAAAAACACAAATTGAATGAACAAAAAACAAATTGAAAACAGAAAACAAATTGAGAAAAAATTGAAAGATCAATTTACAGTGAAAGGAAAAGAAAAAAGCGAAAAATAATAGCCATCCACAAAAGAGGACGCATATTGCTACAAAAAAGACTAAAAAGGGCCATAATTTCGAAGCATTAAATCACGATTAATTTGCAATTGCAAAAGGGTATATTGATATGGTTTTCGGTCAAGGTATTAGACAGACCACAGAGTTGTAACAGCCTCTGGTGACTGCGTCAAAGGTATTTTGAGGATAGTTCCCTCGCTGGTGATGAATTAAGGGCTCGTTACTTGAGGACTTCCCTATCCCAATGCTTTTCTCGGGGCAGATTCTGAGTAATCCATCCATTACTCGCGGAACGCAATGTGCCAACTGTCCGCCATGAATCTGCTGTCCTTTCAAGACTTTGCGTCAACTATTCTCCGCAATGGTGACCTCAACAAAGCATTAAACCAAATTGATGCATATTTCAACTCTCTTGCGTCACCAACCGGATCACCGATTAGACTCGCCCCAAACCCGATACGTTCCACTCCAATGTCCACCCAACCCCCGCACCATCGAAGACAAGGTCTCACACTACATGTCCATGCGCTTCAGAGAAGAAAATAAGAAATTTCTGGAAGCCTAGCCGAATGTTGGAACGAGTTCATAGCTGAGTACAAGTATGCCTGCCAAGATTATATGCTCAATGACGAACAAAAGCTCAAGCATCTCCACCATCTCCTTACAGGAAATGCGAAAAGATTCTACATAACGAATATTGAAGGTGTGTATGAGCATTTTCTCAAGCTCTAAAAGCTCTGGAAAGTTAATATAACTCAGTCTCAAGGCAAAACAGAATTGCTGCGTATCTTAGCAACATTCGTGTCAGTCAGTATATTTCTCCCACTTGTACTGTAAATGATGCTACGAGAAATTCCACGAGAAATAACTAAGCTCACTCCCCAAGCAACCACTAACTGCAGCTCAGAAAGGCACAAGATTGAGTATCTTCAGTCCGCCGTTATTGGATTCTCCTGGCTCGTGATCCTTGCAGCAGAGCAAATTCGGTGACTTAAGTTATCAATCATTTACAGTCAGCTCATTTCTGCCGCTCAATTCGAGCAAGAGGAGAAAGTTGACGAATGAGGATCATAAAACCTACGTATGACATCGATCTCAGATGCAGACCCTACACTACGTAGCCGTCTTGCTGATACATTGTATATTGGACAACCTCAATACGGCCGTGACCCGCGTTCTACCAAAGTCAATCGACGATGGTAACTTACGAGGCAACGACGCTTACAGCATGAGGAAGAACAAACCTCGTGATGATATAGTTTGTTGGGTTGTGGTAAAAAGGGCCATATTCTTTCTCAATGTCGCCAATCAATGGCTGAGAATGTTGCTCGGAAGGTTCAATACTATCAGAGAAACTCATTTAAATCCGGCCAAGGCCACGAAACGTGTACTTTTTGAGCTCTGTCAGGAATTGATCATGATGATCAATCAGTTGATGAAGAAATACTGCCTCTCAGGATTCTTCGGAGACGTCAACAGTGATGATGATATTGAAGAATCAGAAAATGAAAATTTGGACAACAATGACTCAACGTATGTCCTGACAGTTGTTTTCGCAAATTTCAGTTAAGGGCCATCCGTTTTTGATGACGAGTATTTTTAACTAGGGTACTCAAACAAGCCGAAGTGCTCCTAACTAAAGGAAAACTGTCTCCATCTATAACGTAAAACTGTCCCTCTTCCACGGAAGCAAAGAAAAATGGCGAATGAATACATAAAGATGCATGAGATTTTAAGTCAAAAACAGCAAATTGCCCAAACACTCCAATTCAGAGAAATTCCACGGAATATGTCTGGACACTGGTGCCCAAAAATCAGTGACTGAAAATCACAAGCAAAGGGAATTTCGACCTAGCTGGGATTAGATTAAACGTAATCACGTGAAAACTGCGTACAAGTTTGGCGATGTAATATTTCCAAGCATTGCACCGATTCCAATTCGTATTCTAACGCCTGGTGGTGCTTTCCTCCCTCCTACACGTCGATTTAGTAATTGCCATTATTCCATTCTAAACTGGTCTGGAAGCTTTAGACAAGTTTAGATTTGTTGCAGATAACGTTTACAACATATTTATGTCCAAAATACATGGATGGACTATGCCAATCACACGCAAACACGGCCATATTTAAATCGTTTGGGATTTTTCTGAAATTCTCTTCACAAATTCTCAATTAAAGCGCCTCCATTTACACTTTTTCCATCCGTCTGCCTCAGAGCTATACAATCTGATAAGCAGAGCTATACCATAGGAAGCAACATCTGAGACGCTAGATTTGACTTCGGAGATATCGAAACAGTGCCGTACATGTCAGCACTTTGAACTGAAACCCAGATCATTCCAGGTAAGGAAGCCCAATGGAATCGTATTTAATCAAGAATTAGCATTTGATATCATGTTTCTTGACAAAAAAACCCTGTACTTCATATCGTGGATACGCAAACCCATTTCGGCAATGCTGTTCCTACACAGTCAAAGTACGGTATCTATTTGGAACTCTTTTCTTAAGTGCTGGTTACAATTTAAACTGGACTTCCTAATAGAATGGAAGTGGTTCAAGGCAGTCAATTCGTTTCTAAAGCGTGGAAAGATTTGATAAAATTGAATAGAATCAGAATCAGCCTATCTGGAGTTGAAAGTCCTAATTCTATTTGTTTTGGTGAATGTTACCATGATTCGTTACACTTCATTTACCACAAAACTCGTCATTCAGGCCCTTAATTTGAAGTAGAGCCCGCTCTTCGTCTCGCCGTTAAGGCTATGGACAATAATATGAACCCAAAAGGAATGGTTCATCGTTACTCGTCTTTGGATTTTGCCGAGGTTTCCGGCCATGAATAGAGAACTTCCAATCAAATGTAACGAATGAGAGCGCTCCAAATGGCAAAATCTGAGATGGAAAATATCACTTCAGAACTCATACTCAGAACCGCTCTGAATTCGCAGCTTCCAAATACCGCTCACCGTGAACTTAACATTAGAAATTTTTCTAGTCTATCGTGAAAAGTCCAAACCTAAGTGGACAGGACCCTACAAAATCACGAAGATTAATGACTGACAAGTCTTTATTGACAGAAATGGAGAGGAAGTGCGACATTCACGCTCTCAAGTAAAGCCATATTTTGATGATCAAGTTACAACTAGTCGAAGCTTTGCGTTCATCAATTAAAAATGTATGTTCCAAAAATCCTCAACTCATTGACGGCAATCTCAATGAAATTTTACACCTACGAATCCAAGATCCAGTTCGACTAAGTTTCTGAAAGCGAAACAGAAAGAAATAGAAGGACTCGTTGAGAGAAATACCTGTAAAATAGTCGCTAGAGACGACATACCAAAGTATGCTAATATCCACTGGAGGGTTCGTTCCGTCAATAAAAAATAAGAACACTGACAAAGAGATACACAATGCACGGTTTGTAGTACAAATTCATAAGGACAAAGAAAAGGACTATCTCGTACATGACACCACGACTATACACCAGCGTTCCACACGCTTGCTGGTTGCAATTGCTGCAATACACTATTTCAGGATTTGATCTCAAGACGTTAAACGGGCGTATTTACATTCAGCTCAAAATATGATGCGCAAAGTTTACCTCAGACCAACCAAAGACTTTGGATATTACCTAGGAACCAATTACTCGAGTTACTGAAAACCTCTTTACGGATTATCCGACTCAGGAGACCATTGAAATCGCACCATGAATTCATACCTGAACAAAGATCTCGGTATGACGCCACCCGATGGAGATCTCGCACTCTTCTCAGAGCATACAAATAGAGAACTTCAGGGATTAGTTGGAACATATGTGGACGATTCTCTACTTTGTGGGAACAATGAATTAGTTTAGTTGTCCTAAAAGACTTTCGATAAGTTTGAATCGAGAGAGAGGGAGCTCGATGACAATGTATTTGCAGATGTCAGAGGAAAGAGAAATGACTATGGATTTGAGTTAAGTCAGGAGCAGTATGTTAAGAAGTTACGCATTCTGCTGATGGACGCCTCCTTTTCTGAATTCAGACCTTTAAGGTATAGATTGGCTTGGTTAACACAGCCAAAGCCTGAAATATGTTGTGCCGTTAACATGGCCGCGCAAGTGACTGAAACCAAATTCTCAGTGGAAGCAATAAAGCTGTTGAACAAAGTTGTAATGCATGTGAAGAAAAGCCCTTGTTCGTCTCTTAAGTATAACAAATTGGACAAAAACTCTATAACATGAAATTATATTCTGACTCTTCATTCGAAACAAACGACAATACTTCTCAACTTGGTTACATTGTTTTGCTCACCGACAAGACCGTAACTTGTAATGTGCTGAGTCATTGTAGTCATAAAAGTCGCAGAGTAAGTAGATCTGTAATAGGTGCCGAATTTATGCTTTCGCTGATGCCTTCGATACTGGCTATATGATTAAGCACGATCTTGAATCCCTGCTTTGAATCAAAGTCCAATTATCAATTTTTACGGATTCCAAAAGTCTATTTGATGTTATCACAAAGTGTTACTACACTTTGGAAAAGCGTCTTATGATTGATATAAATTCTGTAAGTGATTCATATGCAAAAGAGGAAATATCCAATGTTGGATTTGTACGGAGTGCGGACAACCTCGGAGACGTCTTGACGAAGATGGCAAAATGTGATGCATTGAATTACATCATCCCAACAAGAAAGTGTGATCTACCCGTTCAACAATGGGTAATTCATGATTCGTGATTGAGGATGGAGAAAACAATAGGTCAGGGCAAAGAGAGGGGATGTTGTAATACAGGATACACATGATTTATTTATGTTCTATTTACAGTCCTGTAGTGTAGTTTTTATGCCCTTACTACTATTTGTATCCTATGTAGTCTATATTTTCTCTATCCTATTGTACTGTTAGCGATGCGTGCTAGGACTGTTGTAGTGTAAGGATCACTAGGACCGTCCGCAGGACTATCCGCTAGGGAATCTAGTAAGTAGCTAGTAGATGAATCTAGTAAGTAGCTAGTAGATGTGCTAGAAATAGTCGGTGGCATCTACTGCCTATAAAAGGCGTAGCCGCCTTGGGCACTGAAGTCAAAAACATCACCAACAATTTTATTTCAACCTACTCAACTTGTCTACCCTTCGTAAAAACGCCTACATTTTTTTCAGGCTTGCCGCTAAAGCCGCCAGTGTGCTTTTTATCCCTTGAATTTTCGCGACATAAACACCCTACCGACACCTTGGTATAGTAAACAGTTTACATCAAATAGTTTTTATAGCAAAAGATAATATTTCCTGGTTACATTTGGTCGGTCAGTGTGTACCGACGGAACAACCATTCAGACTAGGGCAAACTGGATGTAGCAAGTAGGTCGCGGGCAGTGAAACCGGTGGGAATTCTAGCAGCAATGTTTCTGCCTAGAATGAATGAACGAGGCGCAAGCTGTGAGACCGGCTACCGGCAACAAGTCGAGTAAACAATGTCAGTGCAGCCCAACGGAAACCAACCTGTTGTTTCAGCACGGTGTACAACCTTGATTCATTTTGAAGCAGGGATGGGACTATCAGTGTGTAGACAAGGACGGGGACAAGTTGAATATCCTCCCCATGGCAAGACGCGGGGCTCTCACATGACAAGGTGAGCGTGAGGTGAGTGCGAGGGCGGATCTGACGCTCTGGCGTAGTCACGGAGAGTTTGGTGACAGAACTAGACACTCGTTGCCAGACGAGCTGTTGCTGTGCCGAGTGTGCGATCCAGGCGCTCGCTGTCCTCTGCTGTCGTGCGAATAGAGATTTGTTTGTATGATACATAGCGGCCACAATCATTGCAGCACTGTTATATTTTGATAGATCTGTGACTGGCGCGAGAAGCATATATGATGGAAGAATGCAAAGGTGGTTTGGATAAAGGGGTGATTACGGAGTAGATTTAGTGTGTTGACGGAAAAGTTATATTCGCAATTTGCGACGTAACTTGAGCTCAATTGTTGTGCGTAAAACATGAGGAATGGTGCTATACCCGCTGCTGTCGCGCGGATGCACAAGTTGTGGTGCCTCAGCCAAAGGGTGTCAAAGCAGCGTGAGCACTTGTACCTTTTCAAGTTTGCAGCTGCAGTAACCTTGGAGTGGGTTAGACTAGCTAGTGTACCTAGCTAGTGTACCCTAAAGGGTACACTAGCTAATCTCTCTCAAAAATAATGTACCCTTTAGGGTATAAGGACCCCCCCCGATTTTCCACTGGGTATTGGGGACGTGTAGGTACTGGTATTGCTTGATTATAGAGGCACTGGTGGAACATACGGGCGCTGATTGGTGGACAAGATGTGTGCGGTACAAGACGTTTTGGATGGTGCGGAGCTAAAGGGAACAGTGGCATGGCGACAACCCTGCTCGATGCGCAAGGCACATTGGGCGGTGCAGTTGAGACCCGAACCATGAAACTGTAAACTGTATAGTTACTGTACAGTATTGTACGGCGATGACAGTGTACGGTACAATGTACAGTGTATAGTACAGTGTACCCTACTGTACAGTAGTGTACTGCCCAATATGAACATTGTACAGTTTGCACAAGACCCAGGCCTGCCGATATGTACTACTGTACGGTATGTATAATGCTGGTCACGGGGGGCACAAGCTCCCGCCATCATCATCATTCACCGCCACCATTCCCTTCGCCACCCCCTTCCCCACTTTATACATCAGACAACCAACCTTACCCTTTTACAAAACCACTCTTGTTGCCTACATCCCCATTGCGTTGCATACTGCACCCCACCCCTTTCTGGCCACCCACCAAGCCCTCCCGCATACCATAACATCGCCCTTTATAAACCAAGTCACCCACAATTCTCATGCCTCCTCAGCCCCATCCAACCAACCCACCTGCGCACCCTCCATACATCCCACTTCCACCCCATTCCCCACCCACCAAACTCCAATGACCTCATCCGCACCCTGACTCTCCGCACCCGTTACCCCCTCTCCGACCGTGCTACCTACCCTCCCTGCTCATCCTGTGGTTCTCCACAAACTCCCTCTTCGCCCTTCCTCGCACGCCCTTCTTCTCTCCCCCTCCGCCCCCTCAACCCTCTTCCTCGACCTCACCATCCTCCAAGCCTTCCTCTCCTACCTCCTCTCCCACTCCTCTGTTCCCGCTCCTCCCTCGACTCCACCCCGGACCTCACCATCCCCCTCCGCATCCCCGCCCTCCACCTCATTTCCGTCTCCCTCACCAACGCCTCTTACGCACTCCTCGGCGCCACCTCCACACTCCTCCTCAAACTCTTGGAACCCTTGCCTACCTTTGTGCTTTCCCATCTCTTACTCCCCAATCCACCCGCCACCTACAAACTCTTCAGCCTCGTCCCTTTGTTGTGTGGTATCCTCCTCTTCACCCTCCCCAACCATCCCTTGCCCACCCTCTCCCCGATTCTCATTTCCACCGTGTCATTCCCGTTGCGCAACATCCTGCTTTCCCAGCACTCCCCCTCGCCCACAAACTCGCCTTCCACTTGCCACTCGTTGCTTGACCTGATGCAACGCTTTCGTTCCCTCCATGCCCCGCTGGTCTTTCCGTTGTTGCTCGTCGGAGTGCTGAAGAGCATATTTGTACCGCATCAAATGGTCGCCATTGTCCCGATGTTGCCCAGAATGCTGATCAATGCCCTGCTGTTTGCCGTGTATCAGCTCGCCTCGCTCGCCGTGTTGACCCATTTGCGCCCTTTGTCGCACTCGCTGGCCAACTCGCTCAAGCGATTTGCCACTATATTCGTGGCCGCCATTTGTACCCAGACTGTGTTTCATACCGAGCAGACCATCGGCCTTAGTCTTGCGTCGTTGGGTTTTTCGGCTATGCGTTTGGGGGTCATGCGTTTGGAAAGGCGAAGAAGCAGACGGGGCTTTTTTCAAATGTTTATGGGTATGTTGGGTTTGCTCAGCATGATTCTGGTGCTTGGTGTCGTGATGCAAAAGAGCTTCCGGATGTCAAGCAGTTGGTCAGTGGCACAGCTTGGTGTCAGAGTCGTCCAGACAAACCAGCACTGGGGATGTCAAGCAGATGATGGACACCAAGGCAGTGAAAGCAGAGTCGGCTGCAGGGACACGGTTCGCAGACAGTGTGGTGATCCATGTTGAGCCCATCTACGATGCGGACAGGAAGAGCATCACTCTGGGGAGCTACGCGGAGAAGACACTTATCGCGGAGCAGGGGAACCTTGGTAACTTTGTTTGGCAGCATGCGTCGTACCTGTCGTTGGTTGACTTGAGCGATCAAGGGAATGGGCCGCGGACAGTTTGTTGGGAGAGTGGCAGGACTGTTATGACTCTCGTGTGGCTGGACGGATAAGACGCTTGTTTCGTACCGGCCTGGGGCAAACTATTTCAATGTACTGAGAGTGCGGGTTTTCACACGAGATTGAAATGATGAATGAGTCTGTTGTGCCGATGTTAGTGGGGTGGGGATTCAGGCGAGCTACGCGAAAAATGACACGAAAGCGTTGGATATCGCGGACAGCCGAGAGATTGAGGTGACGCCTCAGTGGTTTGAGTTGACAGGGCTGGCGAAAGAAATGCTCAAGATGATGCAGAAGAGGAAGATTGGGATGCTGGTGAGGGGAGACTTTACTCTGGAGGCTATCAGAAAGGAGGGATATGAGTATGGGTCGAGCACTGGATGCCCGACGCTGTTCCTGAGTGAGGAGATTGAGCTGGGTGGAGTGCTGGGGCGGGGCTATGGAAAGTTGCGGGAGCGCATTGGGGATCGGTCGCTCAGAGTGGGTATGAACATCAAGGGAGGCACGCGATATTTAATGTTTCTCAAGGGGATGCTTGCCAAGTATCCGAACAGTGTGATTTATTCGCAAGGGGAGGGAGATTTGTTTTACCTGGAAAAGATGGGGATCCCGTTTGAGAGAGTGAGAACGTTTACGAATGTGAAGGAGTGGAGGGAGGACATGAAGGGAATGGAGTTGAGTATCGGAGCGCGGATTCACGGGAATATGGTTGCGGTATCGGTGGGGTACCAGTGGTGGTGATAGCGCCGGATTGGAGGGTGTTGGAGATGGCTCGCAAGATGAAGTTGGCGCACATGTCGTACTGGGAGGCGGGGGATGCTGAGGATACAGATTTGGCGGAATTGGCCGTGGGTATGGAGTGGGACGCGAGAGAGTTTGATGAGAATCGGTGTACGATAGCAAAGCAATACCGAGCGACACTTGGAAAGGTGGGGATCAAGACATCCAAGCACGTGGATGCCATAGCGGGGATTTGTTGAAATGAGGGGTATCGAATGTGGCCAAATGTGTGGTGACACACATTTGGCTTGGCACGGTGGGGAGAGGGGACAAATTGGAAAAGTGCTATATTGTATTTGGCCCCTGGAATGGATACAAATAAACGGGCTGTGCCTTGATTTAGTTTTGGCACCAACGAGGTGGGCGCTGTGCAGGGTGCAAATGTCGCCGAGACATTCCCTAATCTTGATCTGGAATAATCCACGTACTGTCCACTGGTAGATATCCTTGTGGATGAGAAGAATCAACTTGGGCTTGGGCTTGATTGTACACCAGTCGTAGATCACAAGTGTAGACCAGTTACTGTTGGACCAGTTACTGTAAAGTACATGCGCCAGATGGACAAAGCATGGTGTCGAGACCATTGCTGTTTCACAACTATAGGTACGATATTGTACAAAAGGGCCCAAAAGAGGTTGTCGCCTCAGGTTTTGCAGTTGCAACTGACCACGACTGTCAAACTGCCGGTTGCGTTGTTCGTAGGGCCTTGCACCAATCAGAGTTGACAAATATCTAGTACGGAACCAAATCAGTCTCGAGATATTTTGCGAGCCAAGTTTTGCGTGGGATTGCCTGCCGTCCAATCAAGGTGCTGGCCACCTCATGCGCCTTACCTTTAAATGCCAGTCGTAATGCAATTTGGCTTTGGTACGTAATGGGTTATGTATGACATATACCAATCGAAATCCTGCCATTTACGGCAACAGGGAAAACTGTACCGAAAGCTTTCCTAAATTTGACTTGATTCATCCAAATTTTGACACCTACTCTTGCACCGTACAGGACTTGACAAGCAAGTTTTCTGCGGTACCCAATCATGTCAACCCGGTCCCCACCGTCCAATGCTCCAATTTCTCCAAGGCATCACCACTAGCATGTACTGGATGTTCGAGTGCGAGAAATACAACAGCCACCAATGGCGTTGCCACATTGTGTCTTCCGAGGCGGCAGGCGAAATGCCCGCGATCCAATACAATGCGTTTACAGCTCACAGGAAGCGGACACTGTTGGCACTCCTCGAAACGGACAGAGTCATACCCGGGCTGCTGTTTCTACGTGAGAGTGCCCTTATCCCCTCTGTTTCGCCCAATCCCCGCCGAGCAATGGCCAGCAATCTATCGTGCTACCATCCATCACGTATCCGCGCTGAACCATATGTATCCCGTAATGTGTTGCAATTCTCGTGGGCCCTGAAATAGATGCTTGTCTTGTGCAACAGTCCACTGCACTATGGATAAACCGATCACAACTTGCATGCATTCTCCCCAAATTGCCCCCTCATCCGAGGGCAACAAGGAACCGCAAATACTGCACTGCACTCTCCTGGATCTCGCCCTTGTTCACCTCTTGCACAAAACACACCCCTTTATTTTCCTAGATGCAAAAGAGTCTCGATAAATCCGACATGGGGCTTACACCGCCATGCGCATCCCCCAACAGTCTAATTTGAACCGATGCACATGTGTCACATGTTAGATTTACGCCTGCTTGAAACCAATGCAAATCTGGCACATGTGCACCATTGAATCTCACACACGGCACACTACACTCCTGTACACTGCAAGTCTGTCGCCAACCTCCCTACCGCCACAACCGATTCTGCCATCGCATCAACCCAACCCGCTGTTTCCCGCCTGTGAATCTCTGTCAACTTTGCTGCCGACGTTGTTTCCATTTCGGAAACCAGCATCATGCCACTACAGTTTTGCATCTCCAAATATACAGCCATTGAAAGCAAAATCAACCCCCATATCTCGGTCGATCGTGTTCCGCCAGTTTGTTGCCGTCTCATACACAACGGTTCAATCTACAACGATCCAAATTGCTGTGCAACCTTCAAAAACTCTTGCAATGCCTTACTGTATCATTTGTCAACACGCTTCTACCGTACTCACTGTCTCAAAGCACTCCATAAAATATACCCGGACCGCTACGTTGGTTGATAGGACCTCCACGACGGGACAGGAATAATCGACTGAATTGAGCCTCATGATTTCAAGCAAAAGGCTCATTTCGGCGACTCGCCGCGCCTTGTACCACAGAATACCAACCACCGATGATTCGTGGGGGGGAATTCAATCCATTTCCACAAATATCGGATGAGTTTGGTAGCGACTGACGCATACCGTATTTCACAAGCGGTTTATATAATGCAATTTTGAACCAGCTGTGGGTTATTCGGTGCACACGCCCAAATTCAAGGCTTGAGCATTGGTTTGCCCCCTTTTTTGAAACAGTATACCTACGCTCCGGTACAAATTAACCCCCCATTTTTCCAATCCGTAGCCGGGGTGTATGTAAAGTGTTGACACCAAGGTAAATATAGTACTCTAGTTCAAATCAGTTCAAATCACTATCTCGGGGAAAATATTTACGGAGGGTAATTTTATCTGTATCTTTATATTCACGTAATTTGCAAATTGACTAGGTTAGCTCCCTAGCTAGCTAGCCAGCCACATCTGTTACAATGAATAAAGTCCTTGTGTAGCCCCTGTTACAGTATTCATGATTGAGCAGATATCTGTCGAGAACCAGATCACTTTACAAAATTTGAAGACTCACGACCCTCCGCACGAAAGCTGCATCGCACTTTACTTTACAACCAGACAAGAACAGTACTGTAAGTTGGCGGCTAGTCGCTATCACCTACCGCAAATGTACCCCGTTTGAGAAAGAGCAATTGGCAGATTCGCTCCTATTCACCTGGAAAGCCTGCCCCGCAGCTGTTTGCATACAACACAATCGCGTGAATCTCAACATGGCGTTTTTCTCCAAGGAACCCAAGTTTTAACGGAGGGCCGCGGTTGCATACCCAGTCGAATCGGGTTTGGTAGCTGAGACATCGAATTTTTGAAAACGATTCCCAGATTCAGTGTTATCCATAAAGAAATCTAATTGTTTCAGAGTTGGAACTCACCAGCGTGCAATTCGGCTGTGTGATGGCGAGACGCTGCTGAGCGGCGTCCAAGTAAAGGATAGGATCGGTGAGGTCGGACCATCCAAGTGTTTGTCAACGTGGACATGGACTCCATAGTTCCGTGCAGTGGTGCCAACATCACAAGTAAGCGTATCCCCCAGGCGGCCATGAAGACATACATTCCCAGTACCGGAGCGGCATACTGTGTCGTGGTGACCAAGCACATGTAGGATGCCGAAAGAAACAGCGCATTGGCCGAGGGAGGCAAAGTTATAGATTGGACCAACAAAGTGTACCGCACCCCCCTATCCCCGAAATCGCTTGGCCAGATAGAGACACAGCTGAAGAGGCCAGGAGGATAGTAGAGGGGCGGCCAGAACTGGGATTGCGGATAGACTTCAATGATTTGAGGGAACCGGTGCTCTTGTGGAAGCCTCAGCAAGCAGCTTTCACTGCTTTGCTCAGGGAGAATTTTGGTGTGCGCCGTTTGGAGCCCCGGTGGCAACCGGAGAGTAGCGCAGGACCCGGGCCAGGAGATATCGAGCGGGAATACAAGGTATTGGTGGAGAAGTAGCAAAAGTAGCTACATAAGATAGAAAAATGAGCTAGGAAGAAATTTTAACACGCAATGGAAACAAAGTAGGTCCACACAGACCACAACTAGAGGAGGAAGACTTGCAATAAAGAACTGACGCACGGTAACGTGCATGTGGAATCTCGGCACCACATCAAAGACCGCGCCCAAAAAGCGAGTAGGATATTAGTACGCAAACAATGGGTAGGCATACTCTAAGACCATGACCCTCGGAGACTGGCACCCAGACGCGTACGCAGGCTAACTAAACTAACACGTTGCACCTAACGTGGCCGTTCGAGCGATGGAGGCCCATGGGAAGGTTAGAGCGGTGCTTACCTAGAGGCACGCCGCTGCTCACGTCATGTCTCACGCGGCATGCCTGTTCGCTGGCATTGGGCCGGCCCTGTAAGGGATGTTACTTGATGTGACCCATCAGTGACGACTTAACCCGCACAACGCACTAGCGCCGTGGATTTAGAAGACCACATCTTCCATACATTGACATAACCCAAAAATTCCCTCTTCGAAATCCGCCTGCAGACGAGATTGTGGAGGTTAGGTTTAGATGTGGCGGAGTGGTTCAGAATAAGCGCGATAGGCAGGAGTTCCCGGGACAGGCTCGACGAGGATGAGAGTTAAACTTGTCATCTTATGAGTGCCACAGATGGTTCCAGAGTGTCCACAAAGCCTCGAGTATGATGAAGGGAATGGTGTATAGGAAGAGCATCCTGACGGGGGTTACACTAATTTCAATAGACGGTCTACGAGAGATGGGCAGGGAAAATAGAAGAGGAAGGGACCATCTCTCGGCTAGTAGAGTGTAGAACAAGCAGATGATCTTTGTGGTCGAATCAAGAAAACAAATTCCGGGACATTAATCATCAAGTAAAGAGAGAATCTGGCGGGGTTGAGGTACAAGAATGATTCGAGTGAAATAAGTTGCTGTCTGCTGGAGATGAACGTAGCATTATCACAATAATTTCACGGTAACAACAGAAACTAGCTATCCACTGCAGATATGATGTGTAACAATGTCTCTGTTACACCACTGTGTGATAGAGACTTGTTCGCTGTCGCTATTCCGATTCGCTGTCGCTATTCCAATTCTCTATTACACAGTGGTGTAACAGAAGAAGTGCATCACTCTTGGAAGAATCTACAAGCTGTGTGTAACCGCGTAGCAGCTTTATTGCTGAGTATTTATTTTCTCTATGATATTTTTAGTTGACGCGGAGCCCGACGTTATCGACTTGTTTATGTTTTAGATAGTACTATTATTTGGTTACAGCTCTACTTTCTAGTGCTTTACAGAGCTGGCACAACTCTGAGAGTTGTTTAGAGGAGCTGCCGTACTGTCCATAAAACGGGGGCTAATCTGGATTCTTGTGGGAATCCAGGTACACTCCACACACCCGTTGCCCCAACTTTCTGAAACCCACTACCATCGTCTCTACTGTTCCTTTTGCGGTGCCCCGGCTGCCTCTATCTCTATTTAATAATGAACGGCAACAATAAATCAGAAACAACATGCAAGAAAAATTGTATCTTGGCGAGGTAATATATATCTTGGTCTTTATAAAGTTGGAAGCTATTTCCCATAGCCCTAGAGTACCTCATAACTAGTTTCATTATTCCGTTGAGGTGAAAAGAATAGAGTCTAAATGATTAAGAACATTCCCCAGATGGATTGAAAGGCATCAACGAACAGAATCAGTAACTCCAGAAAATCGAGTCTGACCTATTTTCTACTAAAAAATAGATACCTAAATTTTTTTAACATATTCCCCACAGTCCGTGAGTTTCTATGTTATATGTATCTCTTCTGTGACGTTTTCAAAGACTAAATTTTTTCGACTTCATTTTCTTCATCCACATATTTAGGATTGAAAGGTGAACGCATGGGCGATTTATTGAAAATTAAACCTGAGAACAGCTTGGAGATGCCAAATGGATAATACCATTATTATTACTTTACATCAGTTTAACTTTGGTATTTCGTTTGTGCTAGTAGAAGGAAACCAATATTTATACTTTCCTGAGAATGGTTCAATCATTGGTTACGTATTGAAGTCCAATCTACAGGAGAGAACTCATTGGAGACAGCGAATTCTGTAATTGAAGAACCAAATTCCATTCATACTCTAGGTCAGTATTGACGTAAAAGAAATAAAAGAAATGGTAATAGGCTTCAATATTGCAGTTGGTTTTGCAGTGAAGTACATAGTATAAATTAAACCACAAAGGTCATGAATTTCTTTATGTAGAAAGTACCAAAATCTGTAAGAAAATTTCAATGGAGACGTGGTGACAAATTTTGGAAAGATAGAACAGATCATCTGCCTACAGCAGGGTAAAGTAGGAGGTCAACGTAACAGTGATATAAAGCCTGAAGAGATCGCGAAAAATGCGCGTCTTCGAAATTCGGAAAACATCTTCACTTAACTATAATTTGATTACGCCAGTATTAGATAGAAGAAATCGGTGGGTAAACCTACTTTTTAGTACAACTTTTGTTCTTTTATCATTGATGATAAGTTTATTGCTCTATATAGATCTAACAAAAAAAATGCGGAGCAGGAAGAAAATGTGACTAAAAAGATACTAGAAGTTTGTTTTCGAATAATGTTATCAACAAAGAGCTTTGAGCGAAACGGTAAGATGGTTCAATATAATTGTAAGGATAGTGATAAATTCTAACCCAGTTAAATTAAGATTTATAGGTCATACTAGAAGTTAGGATATGTCCTCGATTTCGAAAAATTTTTAAATAATATGTCCAAAATTTCAGCTACACACAATATTCCAAAATTGATGTACATAGAAATCACTACATAAACGATGTTTCTTGATTTTGAATGTAAGCTAGAAGAATCTTGGAGTACATCAGTGTAATATCAAGGTTAATATTAATCTTTTAAATGGGCTTTTTGGGATAATTTAGATTTTCGTTTATATGTACTAGGTGTCAGAGAAGTAAGTAAGTACGCGTGGTGTTCGATAAAAACAGAAATTCGTATAACGTTTTAGAAATGAAAGTTCTGTTAGGAGACTTATGTGTAACTGCGAGGAATACATTGAAAGGTTTACTGCAGATAGTTCTTTTTGAGCTTTATGATGAAAGATTGCAAGGTAAAAGGCAAATGTAATTAACAAAAGGCATGGCATTAAATTAACCTCTTTGAACTACTGAAGTGACGTGAATGTATTTTCCATCGGGTCGATACTGATTTTCCAAGCTTTTCCTAAACATGTTTTGCAAAAAACATATATGGGTAGGAGATTAATACGGAAAATTGCGCGATAGTTAAGGAATCGAATATCGACATGATTCATTCCTCGTATTTAAAATTTTCATCGTTCCAGAACTGCAGTGAGAGCTCCTGAAAAGGCTTGGGCTCCATTTCAATATAACTGAATTCAATTAACGACTAAGTAATAGAAGATTAGTTAGGACTTGCCTGAGAGAAAATATTTATTAGAAGTGAGGTTTGCTTGTGAAATTGAGATAAAAAGAAAGGAGAAGAGGCAATTTTTTTATATTTGAGGCACACCAATTGATCAAATATAAATAACAATCGATGAAATAGAAGAATGTTCAGCAAAGTAGTTTCTTCTGAGTTTTCCCTGTCATGTAATAAGAATAATTATAATTTGCTCATAGAGCTCCGGCAACTGCAAAATTTCGAACTATTAAAGGAAATAATTTTTCTCAGATCCTCCTGGCTACGGCCTAATTTCTGCGAATGTTAGAGGAATTTATGAATTCTTTCATCAATTGTGGGAGATTGATTCAAATAGGAGGTGAATAATAACGATTTTAATTGTTCTTGGATAAAGCACAAGGTAGAATAATTTCCTTCTGAACCATGAGAAAGATAATATTGCAGCGTTATGCAGTGAAATTGTGGGAAGAGTGGCAAACTTTCACTGCAATGTTACCAACCGCTATGCAGAATGTTTTTATGTGTAATTTAGCTGTTAAAATATACCTGGTAAATGGGGGGTTAATTTACTGTGGTAGATATGTGGGTTGGTACCCAGTAAATTTGTACCGGAGCGTAGATATCGTATCATTGTCAAGCCAATTGCGAAACCGTACATGCGTCGAAAGCTGTGGATGGCACTCCAATCTACCAGAAGGTGGAAGGGAGGCCAGCCAGCAAACAAGCGGCATTGGAGGTTACTGTCAAAGCGGAGTGCCGCTGTAAAAGAATGGCTCTAACCTTCGAAAACCGTTCCATTGCGCGGGTGGCAACGGTTCTCGCGAGTTCCTTGACGACGGAGAACGCCGCCGGATGCCATCCTCCAAGCGTTGAGATGGGAACAGGAACCAGCCTGTTTCTCCCAGGCAGCTCAGCAAGGAACCCTTGGTATTTCCGCTGCTTCTCTGCGTGAGCTGCGTTGAGGCTTGTGAGTGGGTTGAAAGCCCTGGCTCTTGCGTGGGAGGGAGCGAGCGGGTTGACAAAGGTTACGTCGAAGTAATCCGTGCCACCGCGGCTCCCATCGCCCTGATATCCGGCCTCGTCCTGTTTTGGTAGTGTAGACGAGGTTCGATGAATGGACGTCGGGCGGCTCTTGCAAGGTCGTTCCCCAGTAAAGTCACCTGGTTGTTATGGCGAGTATTCCGCTCGCAGCCAAAGCGACAATGTAGCAAGTGGTCCCCGTAGATATCCAGCATTTCATGGCATCCTGCTTTGGGGCAAGGGGTACCTGGGGCGAATAAGGGGTTTGGCAAAAGTACTGGAACCACACGGAAAAGTCTTTGCTCTTGATGTGCGTCCTCAATCCAGGGCAAGGTGCACAGTAGACCCAGCCTTTGGCACCGGGGAGGGACATGCTAGCGCGGAAGGCGCGGGTGCGGATGTTTCCGAGCGGCAAGGCCTCTTGCAGCCATATGAATTGCATCTGTTAGCTTCTTCTGCGATGGTGGGTTGGATGAGCAGAAATTGCTAAACGGAATTCGTTCTGAGGGTCGACAAGAGGCGCTCCATGTGGTAAAGGCGGCTGTAGCATCCTCGTACTGCGTCAGGTCTTGAACACAGGACGGCAAAGACTTCTCGCATAACTGCTGCGTCGCGGCGCTGACGCAAGAAACGAAGGCGGCGGCGACATCTCGCGCGGAGGAGAGGCCGATTCCCAAGGTTGGCTTCTTCTCCTGTAATGCATTAATGGACAGTTGAAGCTCCTTGAATATACAGTTGTCTAGCATTCCATCCGCTTAAGTGCGGCAGCACCTCTCGATTAAGCTGTCGAAGTATTCGGCCCTTTTCCGTGTACAGGAGGGCGGCACAACTCGCAAGAGGTATCCCACTTTGCAAACCCCAAAGCAGTTGCGCAGTAGTTGGAATGAAGCGTGCGCGTCCTCGATTTCCATGACAGCGTTAAGTAAAGGCTCAAGGGAGTATACATGGTCCAGGAAGTATTGTTCCATGAACGTTTGGGAGCCGATTGGCGCGTTCAAAACCGAAGTACCAGCACTGTATTCCTGCCGCATATCACAGGGTATGCGGACAGAACCGACGCGGAGGGGGCGGTGGGCCACCATACTTTGCATTTCGAGACTGCCAAATGGAGACCACAACGTTTGGCCTCGGGAGAATACAGAACCTCGATTACCTTGAGTATATCCTCGTGTTTGGCTACAATGTAGCCATCGTCGTGATACTAAAGCTCTGAAAGCAGTGTGTCTAACCCTGAGTCCTCGTCGGGGGATCCCGACAATAGCTCTTTGATCTTTACGGCGATGGGTGGAGTACAAGAGCGAAAAGCAATCCGCTGAGCGGGTCTCCTTGCTGAGTACCCACAACACTCCGCATAGTCTCGAATCCCGTCCAGAGGAACGCTGGGTCGTTTTTGTTGCAATACTGAAAATAATTGGGATAGATAGATCCAAAAAATAAATAGATCCAACTTGAATAAATAAATAAATACCACAATTGGACTTAGAATGAATAATGAATAGAAAACTAAATTTAATGATAGGTGATCGAGGGGAATATTTCGATAGCCCAAGGATGTAAAAATATTTATAACAACCTGGACTTCTTACACTCTACACCAGGGTGAACCTGCTACAAAAATCAGGTGAGCCGTTCAATAATTTTGGTAGACATAATTCAGGCTCAGCAATAATTATTGCAGTACTTTCCAGGTAAGCAATCATCCAGATAATAATTTGTTGGTAGCATAAATGCAATAATTATAGCCTGTATAATATAAAACCCAACTGTAGGATATAAAAATTATTTCACACTGAATTCAGCATAAAATAGCGCCAGTGTATATTGATAAAATTATCCCTTGATGATTCACAATAAATATAAATTGTGGGCCTCAATAAAAAATATTTTCCACAATTCAGCATCACTGTAGGACACCGGGATAGAGATTAAAATATTTGGTCAATTTTCACAAATACAGTACTCAAGGAAGTAATTGGGGAAAGAGGTTCCGGACTGCATTAAAAAAGGAAGCTCGGCTGCACAGGTTGAACGCATTCTTCAGGTCGACCGACAAGAACGCATATTCAGAGCGTGTACCGAATTTGTTCACGATGCGTCGAACGCCGTGAACTACTGCATCGGTTCCTGACTTTGTAGCGATACCAACCTGAAGAGGCTGGGAGTAGATGGAGGCCTTCTCATTGACCGAGTAGCAAGGCAGCTACTAACTAACCGTCACAAGGTCTCTCCCACTGCAATGGGGCGCGGAGTCATGTCTTTCTTCGCAAGTGGTGTGAGTGGGGCTCCAGCGATCAACGGGGCGAGGGCAGTAGGAGCCTTTCCGGAAGCCAGGACGTTCAGCAGTTCTGTTAATGAATCCAAGAATTTCCCCTTCGAGGAAGATGTGGGTGTCCGTAGAAGCTCCTCGACGTGAGAGGGGCGAAGTCCGGATCCCCCGGGGCTGAACCGGGTTTGAAAGAGCGAACTGCCCGCAAAACCTTATCCTTTGTTATCGATGATATGTCGGGGGGTGCGGAAGAAGGTTCAAAGTGTTCCTCATCCTCCCGGGAAGATTGAGGATGTTTAACTCGGAGGGCGTCAGACACCGATTTAGTTGCCGGTAACACCCTAGAGATCCTAATGCCTGTGCAGCTTTCCCATATGCTCCTTCGCGGGCGAGTCTCATGGCACGACGGATATTGGCCTGTTTCTGTTCCCGGGGCGTTAAAGTTCGTTTTGTTCGTGAGGTCGCTTGTTGAAGTGCGTTCTGCCAAAAGGTTTAGAACTGTCCTGCATTCCACAATTCGAGCCGTTCTCTGACAAAGTCACTGGTTGACTGGACTTGCGTTTCAACGTTCGCACCGGTAGCACCTGAGGAAGTTGAAGTATTGGAAAGCATCACTGAAGGGAAAAGAAAAACTTTAGAAAGCTTTTCTTCCGCATCATTATGTTCGTGTGCACAAGCCCACGCTGCGTCATGCATGGCGACCGACATGGAGTCACTCAGTGCTGATCGGAATCGTGTAGGGATATGAGACAATACAGGAAGGGGTCGTAAAGATGTCCTCATGGCAGGGCAGGGGTTGTGCGTGGAGCGGAGCATGCCCTGGTGGGGTTGCTGATCTGACGCGCGTCCAGTCGTGTGTGCGGGTCGCGGAGGTTGATCGTCGGCGGTCGGGCGTGAGACTGGGTCCGAAGACTCGCGGGGCTCATCCGCCTGCAACTGCGACTTGTGCAACGGTGCGTACTGCCTTGGCCTTGTGCCTACGGTACACTGAGGGCAGCGGACGTACGAGAACGAGTACAGTCCTTGCGGGTCCGGACCGCGTACTTTGGAGCCGAGGTATTTGTGATTGCAGGCACAGTACCAGTATCCGTATAACAAATATACTAGGATAAATTGTGCTTCTACTTCAGCTGCAAGTATATTTATTTGGCCTCCCTTCCACCTTCTGGTAGATTGGAGTGCCATCCACAGCTTTCGACGCATCGTACGGTTTCGCAATTGGCTTGACAATGATACGATATCTACGCTTTGGTACAAATTTACTGGATACCAACCCACATATCCACCATAGTAAATTAACCCCCATTTACACAGTATATTTATTCTTTGAATAAAGCATTTATTTGAATTTTTGGCGATTTGTAATCTTTATTGCTTACCATTCATCAATTTACGCGGTGCTTGGAACTTGATCCGAAGAGTCCATATCGGAAGAATTATATTTATCGCTTGATGCGGATGTATCCGCAGGGATTTCAACCTCGGGCCTAACTTATAACACAGAGGATGCATTAAATTTATTGCATCAATTTATTTTCAAACTAAAGTACACGGAACGAGACATAGCTAATATTCATAAACCTGCAGTAACCAAGTAACTGGCATTAATTATACAATTTCAATCCATATTCTTGCTAGAATGAAATGTGCAGCTTCTATGTGTGTGGATCAAGAATTTTAATTCATGATGCTAATTCTATATTTGATGCTTCCGTCGGCAGAATTAAATTTTGTGACTGACTTTTAAAAGTGAATAAATAAACAGCCTTTGTGAGTTCACTAAATTTCGGGACAGGAAAACAGATGCATATCGAATGAAATGTATATAAACGATGTCAGAGTGGAAACTTTTATTTTGTAGTACTTCTATGATCATTATTTCTGCAAGTATGTTATTGAGATATTATATAACTTCAAAGTTTGGTAACTACGTAGTGTTATTATCATCACAAACGGAAATTTGAAAGTATAATATGGATGATTTCCCAGATTAGAAGAGTTTTCTATTGAAACTTATGAACTAACACGGAAGAGGCAACTAGAATTGTCCAGAATTGTATTAAAATATGCGCAATCATGAACGGATCCAAAATTGAATACTAAATTCTATGGCTCACTTCTTGCATTTTCCCAGTGCTTAAAATTCAAGCATTTTAATAGGTTTGGTTTGATTTCTGTGTACAGCCGAGTGGACATAACTGTGAAGAGCTAGAGCTATTTGTGCCTCGCAACTTCGGTGGTTCGGGATTTAAATTGTATGGAAGAGGTTTCGAGCTTGCCGAATTATTTATTTCCAGTAATTAGCCGGAGTTCTGGCTTACTTTTTGATACTGTAGGTGAATTGAGTTTTAAAAATCTGAAGATACTTGCTGAGCTGTTTCAAACTGATCGGTTTCATTATAACTTTGATCCTTTTGTGAAACAAAAAGCATTAATTAATGATTAATGCGATTGAGGTATGTTTGAATGGGGGTTTTAATCCAGAAATATTATATTATGCGGATTTAGAAATTTTTGGGTAGCTTGAATTTCAACAAATTAGAAAATGACCCTAGAAGTATATTTGAACGTTCAATTGAGCTTGTGTTGAATAAAATTCGCTACTTACTTGATTATTGGAACTTTACACGAGGAATAAATGTCGAGCCCAAAGCGTTTATTATCATTTTGCTATTATTTAGGCAAAAACATAAATTTATTTTATTGGTTGTAAATATTTCTTTAGCTCTAACTTTTCAGTAGCTTCTAAGTTGTATTACTTGAGGTAGTCTCCAGCTAGAACAGTGATACCTAAAACAAGACGATCTCTGACGCCTGTGTAGGCATTATGAGTATTTCTTCCATCTCAAGAACAAATTTATGATTTAGGTTGACGCTCATTTATAATTCAGTTTTAAACAGGTTAATTAAATAAAGGTTTAAATTTTTGTCTGTTTTGAGGCGCAGCGATGGTACTCTGAAATGAATCGATAGTTATCATTTTTTAACCGCATATCTAATTGCTCTCTTGTTTGAGAGCCTATCAAGTCTTAAAAATGTCTCCTCACTTATAAAATGCCCAAATAAGTTTTCAGTATCATTTTTAGTTCTAAATTTTAAAAAATGTCTCGGGTTAAGATTATTACAAAAACTGTGAATACTTAACACGATATAATTTCCAAAAATGCAATCAATAACTTTTTGACTATTGAAAATTGAAGAATAAGTAAGTAAAACTATAATAGACTACGAAGATTCCAAAACGTTACTGAAATTAGAACTATTATTTCATTATTAATATTTCATTATCGATATTATGTAAGAAGGAGGCTACGAAAAGGATTTCTGCAGTTAAAATTGATTTTTGGGAAAGTATCAATGAAGATAATATATTGAGTTTTATCTTTGATGAAATTAAGAAGAAAATCAGAAAAATTGAATAATTTGTTTAACTATAAATAAAGCCTAGCATAACTTTGTTAACATTTTCTAAGACAGTATCGATTCAGTTACACAAATATTTCTCATAATGCAATCTAAAAATAATTGCTTTCTGTTTTATTCGTAAATGTTATAGTTCTCCAAAAATAGTACTAATGGACTCTTTTGCTTCATCAAAAGATAAAATAGAAATCAGAAACAAAAAGTATGCTTGATGCTCGACAATTATCGGTTGTTTTGTTTCCGTAACTTTTTCTACAGTTTTTTTGTTGTTCATCCTTGCCAATTTATTGTCGCTTCGCTACTTGTACTCATCATTTCATACGTCTAAGCGAACTTATAAGTGTATACAATCTCCCAAATAATTATTTTCTCCAATGTAAGTTATTTTTAATCTCATTTTGTACGTCTGAAAATCACTTGCTGTTATTTTATGTTTTTATTATGACATAAGGCTTCTCTAGCTGTCCATATTAATCATAAAAGACCAATAATTACGGTTATATCCACTTTACATATTAAAATACGGTTTACCAATTGAATTAATGTCTTTCAATATTTTAAAAGCGATAATTTTTGACAACTTATGAATCAAAGCCCAATTATTTGCCCATAAACTACAAATTATTTCCAATTGTAATAATCGGCAAAAAGGCGCTTGTGCTTCTCAACCTACCTCAAGCGCCGATTACTTTATCCTATGTTCAAATTACCACAAGATTGGTGAATATGCATATCATAAACTGCTCACATCTATGCATTAAATTTACTGTAATACAAATCCCAATAGAACAAAAACAAAATGCTGGATTATAAATAAATGGTTTGCTAAAAATGTCACGTTTAGTAAGGGAACACAATTATAATGTTAAGAAAACGAGTCCAAATTGAAATGGGAGCCAAAAAGTACAAAAAATTTAAAAAATTTCTTTCTTAGATACATCAGAATTCTTCTACAACCGCAAAATGTTTCAGAAGTCTCCAGTGATAATAGAAAACATTCAAGATTCCATAATAGATAAGTAACCATCCACTTTAGAACCAATTAAGACGCACTTGCTTAAATAGTAAAATATTTCAATTTGAAACAGACAGAATGTTTTCATAAAATCCCTCGGTAATTACTAAAATTGGATCTTGACATTTGTAAAACATTTATGTTACTAGGAACGCAATAATTTGAAATTAATGTTTTTGAGAAATTGCTTCAAGCTTTAACATTCTACGTTTCGCTAAAACTGTTTCAACTAAGATATTTGATGTTATAATGTTGAATATGTGATACAAATATATTCTTGGAGTCTCCTGAGTACTAGAAGTTATTTTGAGAATCTTTGAAATTAGTTAAAACGTGTAAATGGATTTTGTTCGTGAAATTATTGTAACTTTTCTCCGCAATGTAGTGTAAAGCTATACTTTGTATTTTAATTCACATTAATATGGATCAATATTACCCATAAGAGTATTTAATAGGTTCAAAAAGCTCATAGTTTCAATATAAAAAGTTTACAATTAATGGAGGAAATATTTGATTTTTGAGTATTCATAAAATTCAAAACTATTTCCCGATCGCCCTGTTTTCAAAAATATTCAATTGTACTTCAAGTCTAAATATAATAATATTGAATATATTCCTGTGGTTTTTTGTTAATATATGAATATATTCAAATATAAACGTGATCAATTGAAACGCTGGAAAATAAGAGACCCCAGAAAATATAAAGGATTTGGAATCTTTTTAGTCATTTTATTTTATTGAAATAAATTACGCAGTTTATAGCCGCATTTCACCTAAATATCATGTTTTTATATAAAAATCTCTACAGGTTTGAGATTTTCATTGATTACATATATGTAAGCAACTATTGTACTTTTAAAGATACCAAATATTCTGCAAATCATACTTTTTGACACACTGAAGCTTTTTCAGTGAACGCTTCACATCTGGTACTACTATTTTTACTACAGTGTGTAATCTAGTGCTGAAAGGCTGCTCAACAGGGTCATAGCCGTTGTAGAATAGCCGACTGTAAATAGTACAAGGAAATGGTAAGGTGGTGCATTTACGGCTGAATAGCATGAAACTCGATGCTCAAGAATGGTAATGAAACATGATGTGGAATGGAGAAAAGTACGAGCGGATGCAGACAACTGTTCGAACGCGTATTACCAGTTCTTTTCCACTCTAGATGAGGTTTTTGATCATGCCAGTGCAAAGTAGAGCGCGAGAAGTTGGCGCAATATGAAATGACGCGAAGAATGATGGCCAACATGTATATCTTAGCTTATCGCACGACGAAGTCAAGGAGGATAAAAAGGACAGCTCGATCTTGGTGTAATCAGTAAAAAACTGGGGGCACTGCGATCGGAGTACAGAAACCAGGCTTTGACGTCAGCTATCTACTTGCTCCCTTATGCTCTATTACTATCTCTGTCACCCTATCTCAAATATGTTCTGGAAGGCCCACATGGCTACGCTTCTTCGACTTTTGAGGTCAAACTCCGTGCGATAACGTTTTCTTAGCTTTAGTCCAACGTAAAGTATATACTATCTCAATGCTTGAACTATTCTCCGTTAATTCACCGGTTGAGCAGTTCTAAAACAATTTCTTTCCTTCGAAATATTTTGGGACTTTTAATAGATGATGAAAAAAGCAAGTTGCATACTTCATTTGAAGCTGAAAGA
The DNA here is from genome assembly GCA_002205965.3 of Kappaphycus alvarezii. NCBI lineage: Eukaryota > Rhodophyta > Florideophyceae > Gigartinales > Solieriaceae > Kappaphycus > Kappaphycus alvarezii. Next base: position 208,855 of record NADL03000047.1, on the reverse strand, counting down.
ATTAAAATCTAGTGATATACAGTTTTTTTATCAGGCGGGCCTGGAAAACGCAAACATGATGAAGTGTCCCTGCACTGACGTGGTGAATCGAAGTTTTTGATTTCACTAATTGCTCTCTCAAAGAATCCTTAGGGAATAAAAATGGTCCAATAAGTTTATTTTATGCCCAGTACTGCTCTTGATGCTTCCACTTTAAAGTTTAATGCTGGGCAAACTCAGTAACTAGGAACACTATGTAGTCTTGTAGCCTACCTCTTTAATATCTTCCCACATGTAACAGAGAGTTTAAAGGACTCCTAAAAGCACACGGGTGGCTAACGCCATTTTTTTTGCATGGCATAAGGAAGCAAATGAAACGCACAGATGAAGATTCTAAACTTCGAGGCAAAGTTGATCTAATTTACCTCTACCCTCTCATATTCATGGAAGCGCAGAATGAATGGCAAGAAACGAAGGAAATTGGTACTAGTTTGTCGCTGGACTGGCAATAAGGAGAAGATATGCAGGTAGTAACATCTAATGAACTTGGAGATAGCTTGACTACAAATTTAAACTCAACAGATTATTTCCGCAGATGGGGTTTCTATAGACGCACGTCATTAAAAAAGCCGTAATTTAACACTATTGGTCGTTAAAAAATGTGAAAAGGAGGTGAGAAATTCGTTTCTAATTAAAATTTCGAACTAGTTACTTTTAAACTCATTAATATAAAATATTTTTATAATAGAGCAACAATAGACCCACTTGAGATCTTAGATGAGACTAGTCACTGGTAAAAATTTATTGTATGTTCTTCACTAAATAGTTCTTATTAGTAAAATTATTCCTGTAAAATGTTTGAATATAATCATGAAACTACAATCATTCTTGTACGCAATATCAAGATCAAAATATTACCGATTTTAAGATCATGAAGATCAATATAATTAATATTAATATTTGAAAATCTGTAGATCCGCAGCCCATACTTCGACGAAAATTCTCGGCATAATTTTATACCCTAATATGTTTCCATTTGATATCAATATCCACCAATGAGTGCGAGGATACGGTATTTATTCAGGAAAAATAAAATATGAATTCATCACTTTGCACACAAGAATAACGAAGTAAATGTATCATAGACTCTAAGTCTTGTGAAATTCGAGATTTTTCGTAAAAGAGCTTATAAAATTACAAAGGCGCAGAAAGATGGTGTAATTTCCCGCTTATTGGATTAAACGGAAGTACTGCATCTGATTGGATTTGATAACTAAATCAAGGAGTATTCCGACATTTTTATCAGGAGCAGAATCTCTCTGTTTTCAGTACTTGAGAAAACTTAATTGTAGACTAGGACATTCTGCAGGGGCAAAGAAGGTTATATCATTCCAAAGTAGGGTTACAATTATCTAATAGGTTAATATGTTTAATTATTCTTCGGGGAAGTTTTGTGATATTTTATTACGTTTCATTAGCTTCAAAAAACCGAACGATTGACTACATAATTTTAAGTATAATTAAATATTTATTATAAAGTTCTGGGCGACGGAATTGTGGAGTACTTAGTTTAAAAGTAATGATAAAAGGCCTACCAAAAAAGCAGAACTACCAGGAAATATTGCGAAATATTTACTTCCATAATGTAAATTATAGCTTGAGGATAGACATAGATATGTGTCATGAACACATATTCCATAAAAATGTACTTCTTGGCTAGCTAGTTATTGATATAAATAGTTATTACCACAACTAAAAGACCACAAAAAAATTTACGAAGGTGAGTCGAAAATTTCCTTCAAAAACGAATGTAGTTACAATATTTTCAATTTCGTTTGTAATTTCCAAAATAGCATAACACCAGGGTAGAGCTCTCTATAAGAGAATTCGCATCCGTTTATTGTGTTCAAAAAAAAATAGATATCAACAGGAATTATGGAGGATGACAATACGCAATTAATACTAAACTTATCCACCATGACTTAAACCCAAAAAATTTCAAACAAGATCCAGGCTAAAAGTCTCTCTTAATCACGGGGATATTGAAGAGAAGTCACATGAAACGTCTTTTTGCCTTAAAGAAATAAAAGGAAATATAAGGACAAAAGAATTTCGGAGAAGAAAGTTGGATATACGTTAAGATGTTTTCCAACCGATGAATCAAAGGGGCTCTTGTTATTTCTGGAAGTAATCAATTTAAACTCGCGATAAATAATTGTAAAAATATTTTCAGTCACTCTAATTGCTGTGCCTCAAAATTTAGAGACATTCGATGTTACAATAATTACCTCAATATTGAAATTCCGAATTTGGAATGATTTTCTTCCATCCAGTACCCGAGGGAAAACTGGCGCCCATTATGTACCTTTCTCAATATCCACGTCTCGAGAGAGAACAGAGGAAATTTTGAACTTATAATTATGCACAGAGGATTAACTCAAAGTCCCATCGGATTATTTAGCATTATAGTCGAATAGAAAGTAACTTATCTAATAAATGATCAAGTAGATACTACAAAGGACATATTAATATTAAATTCTAGTATTGTATTTCTAATTAAGTTTGACATGTATGTAATTTGAACTCTTGCATAGCCGGACTTCCACGAGGTCTTTGATATTGTAAGTGATTCTGTTTCTGTAGCAGCGGACGCACGAATCATGGATTTTCCGGCAAATAAAACCCCTTTACTAGGCCAGCTTACCCCAGTTCACCCACTTCTGCAGTAAGAATGATCCTCATTCTGAAACCTTTGGTAAGCTTGGCTGGTCTTCCTGGATTTTTTTGATCCTATGGAGATGGGAGGCCTGTATGAAACGGTGATTGATGTCATGAGAGCGCCTGAGCACTCGGTAATTTGTCGAAATTCTCAAACAATTCGAATAATGGGCTAAAATTTGCCCTTTATCGAAGGACATAAGAGCAGGCTTGTGATGCTTCTCTGGAGGCTGAAAGAGCAAAATTTGTGATAAAGCATTCATTAACAGGGATGAAAAGGTCTTCAGGATTTATTTATACTATTGTTGCTCATTTTAACCGGCTTTTTTGGCACAAAACATAGGTTTCGGTCAGACTGTGCACACATTTTTTGCCCGGTAGCTCATACAGAAATGCTTCTATCTCAGTAATTATTTGAGATTTTTAAATTGTGCCTTTTTTGCAGATGTACGGAAAGCTTTTCTGCATTGTGACAGGGAATCTTTCAAAGTGCCATAATATTTCTTGAGATATGCAGAAAAATGCTTATTGTCGCAAATTTATTACCACCGCGGTTTACCAACTATATCTGGCAGATTTATGATGGTATTACGTAAGATATGATATGTGAAATGTAGTTTCAAGGAAAGAGGAAGCTAAAAAATGAAATCATGTTTCGTAATTCAATAGATTAAATATATCGTCGGAAGTGGATCGAAACGATTGCAATTATAATATCATGGATAATATATGCAACTTTGTGTTTTGTTCCAAACCACTGCGGATTTTATATATCTGTGAGTTAATCAATACACGGGCTGTAATATGAACAAAAAAATAAATTAGTTTAGGTATAGTGAAAAGTTTTAAACAATGTTTCTGAAATTAAATCTTTTCAGGATAAGACTAGAGCACTGAAAACTCTTTTTAACGAAAAATGCTCTATTTATGCGTAGTTTAATGTAGACTAATATTTGAGTTCCCAAAAATAGACGCAATATCGCTACATTTCAACTTTCGTGTCTTTGAATAATTAGCTGACTAACAACTACTGGATAGATCTCCGGAACCTTTTATTCATTTTTGAGAAATTCAATTTGCAAATACCTCTACTCCAACAGAAATTATTCTTAAATGGAAATAGTAAAATGTAAATTAAAGCTGTAATATCATCTTGTCTCTCAATGCTCGAAAAATATAAATGAGTAATCAATGAAAATACTATACTTGAAGCTATTAAACTACGTAAAAAGTATCTGTACCAGCTAACTTCTATTTTATTTCATAAGAGAGAACATACCACCTTAAAAGTATTAATATTACATATGGTGCTTGAAACGGTAATTATACTATCTAGCTTAAAATATTTGTGAAAGCAGCCAGTTATACGCAAATTAGAATAATTTCATAAGTGCTAGTTTTACAATTTCGTTCGCAAATTATGGAGGAATAAATATTCCGATAGGAACCTTACATAATCAGCTCAAATTGAAAGATTATATTCAGCATTTGTATTATAATTACTGAGTCATTACTGTATGCAAATGGAAAAAATGGAAAAAAGGATTGCTCCCAAGTTGTTAATAAATTACGACCATAACTCGCTTTACTTTAAACCGCTCGCTTCGATTCCGATTTGCAATTTACTAGCAATTTAAATTGTCTTGCAAATTCTATCCCTTTATGTATCTTTCCGCTAAAACGGGTACAATATTTTCGGATGACTTTTCATATGTTTTTAATTACAGAAAAGGTGACAGTAAAACTATTTTTGAGAGATAGAGAGGAAAATTGCGTTTATTATTAGTTATGTACCCATTCCGATGTAGATTTTTCCATTTCATCGTCAAGATTCTCTTTATTATTAACGCATGGTTAAGTAAAACGTGTCTATATTCATATACATAATTAAGTTGCTATTCTTTAATACCAAAAATGATGTTAAAATCTTTGGATGGTTACATAAGGATCCAAAAGATAGCAAGAACGAAATAAATGAATTCTGAGCAAAAATAACTTTAAAAATATAATGGAACTCCTATTACATGTGTAAATTGAATGCTACGTGTATGTACTCATTGAGTGTATAATTTTCTCAGTATTATGTGATCTATAATATAAATTATATCGAAATGACGTAACGAAATAATCCCGGTCTCCGAATCCAAAACAATTCCGCTCGAAGAATAATAAGCGTCATTTCAAAAGTTTGAACATTTTCCTTCACAAATTTTAATAAATGAGATCCAAAAGTTCCTTTTTTAGAAGAACAACTATGGTCCCATTGAAATTATTCCGAATCATTGTCAGTTTTTATTTTAATGATGATAACTAAAAGTTGGTAAACATGTTTTAGATCCGGTTCGCTTTTCTAAAACATTGACAAGATATATCAAGGACACAAATTAACATGATACGAAAAATAATTAAATAGAGGGATTGAAGTGGTTAACTCCCTTCAGGCACTATTTCAAAATCAAACATAGTACAGAGAGGCAAAATATAAATTTCTCTGAAACAGGCACACATATAATCAGCTCTAATAGAAGAATAATAAAGACATACTTAGAGATAATTTGCTTTTGGCAAATAAAGAAATTCTAGCCCTGAGCTACAATTTAAAGCAAATTGTGTACTAGTATCGTTTAATGTAAAAAATTAGTCTTGGTTCAATTTTCTATCTTTTCATATCCTCATTCAACACTATTCAGTAAATGTATCTCTTTGTACAAACTTTATTTTTCATTTAATAGTCAAAGATATCTATTCAAGAAGCTCTATTGTATATTTATGGTCAATTTAAAAAACTTTTACTTTTTGAAAATCATTATATGCACGTAATCCATCTTCCTCTTCAATCTGTTGGAGTCCTAAATCGCCTGTGGGATAAAGTCTACGTTAAAATGTTGAAATGGCTAGATTTTTGAATCATTTAAATTTTGGGGAAATTGAAAATATTCAAAGTAATGGTGCTAAAGGTAAAGAGAGTAAATGGATAATCTAGTCTTGAGCCGCAGTTGTGGATTACATACCTCAGTATCTGCTTAGATGAACCATAGGAGTGTTAGTGTAATTTCACTTCTTTGCCGTTTTCTGACAGCTGATAACTCGCAAAGCGGCTTACAAGTATTAATGTGCTTTACCGTTCAACCTAGAACTTGACCGTTATGTTTATGCACTGTACAGTGCTGTAAGCTTGAGCTGATCTACTTTAGATCAGATCAAGCATGGTTAGAATTAGACACTCACCGTCGTCTACATGTCTTCTAGAACTTCCTCGATCAACAGAAAGCATCAGTCGACTCGCCTTGAAGTCTATATAAGCTCTGGTCTCTCTCATCTTCTACATGAGTAAAGTTCGTCACCACCTTCTCCTCTCTCATATCTCCTTCTCTGTCCCTCACTCTTTCTACCCTTCTCTCTCTCCCTGCTCTCCCGCTCTCTCCCTCACTGTCTGTCTGGCTCCATCGCTCCCTCTCTCTCGTTCTGTCCGTCAGATTATGGGCTCAGGCCGCTAGAGCTGCACACCGAATTATCTCTTTCGCGCTCCCTGTTCGACTCGAACCACCTCAAGGCTACCCTACACTTCTAGGGAGAAAACACAGAAGCTCCAAAAAAAATAAATAAAGCGAGTAATGTTTGATCTGACTTCTTTGTCGTCTCTGCCTATCTAATGACCTTTTGTCTTGTGGCCTGTCTAACGCGGTCGTCTCTGCACTACCTAACTTGGTTGATTTTGCGGCCCGTCGTAGTTCTTCATCTCCGCACCACAGAACGAAGTCCATTTTGCGGCCCGAATCCTCGTTGCTGTGCTCCTCGTGTCTGTGCCACTACCGGTTTGTCTCGCAGCCCGTGTCTAGTTTCAACTGTAAGTACAAATCTCCTCGAAACCTCTTCTTCCTTATATCTTTCACGCTTCTTCTTCAGCCTTCGCCTAACCTCGCAACGCCCTGCCTCCAGTGGTCATCTACAGCTCCGTCTCCCTTCGGGAATCAAGATATCTTAAGACGACCCTGTCGTCCGCCGTATCAATTTCACTTCGAAGGCCACTCATTAGATCCTGTCCAGGCCCCAACTCGATGCGGGTAACCGCAGCTCCGCCCGAAGTGCCTTTTTATCGACGACATCGCTTTGAGTCTGACGGTGAAGGCGGTGATATAAAATCCACTGATCCACTCCGGAAGTCATTTCAATCCCTTGTAACTCTCTCAAGAAGATTATTTTCCCCAAGGAGAAGGATTTCTTACACTCTTGGCATTGGGTACAAAGAAAATGCCCGAATCGGAACAACTCCAATAATCCAGTCAAGCTCCGCTCAAAGCTTCATCTTGTCTCTGCTTGCAGCGTATCGAAACCAAAGGGTTAGAAGAAACCGGTTACAAACGTAGCTGACCCAGTTCAAGTTATTAACTTGATCACTCCTACCCCAGCACCTCCGCTACCTCCGACACTGCAGGCACCTCGAGCACCTCCGACATTTCCAACTCCTGCTGCAGTCACTCTGACCCAGTATCCTTTATCGCCTGGGTTGCCGCCTCTTCCTTTAACCCCCAGCGTTAAGAATCCCGACTCCACTTACTGTCGAACCTCTCTCTCCGGCTCCACTTCTTTCGTCCAATTTACCTTCTCCTCCACCTCCTGTGGTACCTGTAATACCCTATGTTTCGGAACCCAAGTCTTCTTTCCTCACCTCTGATCTCTGTCAGCTCAAAGTATCGGGTCCGAAGCAACTTGCTCAGCACAGAGGTGGTAAAAGTCCCACAACAGATCTGGACAGAAGTCATCTAGTACTCCTTGTGCCCACTGTAACCGTGTCTTCCAAACTAGAGACGACTGCAACAAACAAATTGACCATAAATACAAAATTAAATTTTGTTTCACTTGGTTCCATTATACTCATTATGGACTCCTCTGCCGGACCTGGTATTGATACTCTCGAAAAGCTTTGTGATGATAACTTCCACATTTTGAAAGCTCGAATTCAACTCACCCTATCTCTCAGGGAGGTTGACAATCATTTTACACTTGATCCACCGGAAGCACCTTCGTCAACTCACTCCGCATGGCAAAAGGCAGATGCCAAGGCAAGAGCCATCATTGGACTCACAATTTCAGATGCTCACCTTGAGCAGGTTCAACACGACACTACGGTCAAAAAAATGTGGAAACTCATTCGTGATAATTTCGAAAAACATACTCTGCTAAACAAGCTCGCCGCAGGACGCCGCTTCTATACCGCACAGAACCCAAATGAAAAAGTTATCCTATTTGCTGCCCGTATTCGCCAACTTGGGCCACTCTAAAATCCATATCTGTGTATGTTGAGGACAATGAAATGGACATGGCCTTCCTCAACTGCTTCACCGATCACTTTGACAACCCCATATCAGCTATTGATGCTGCTTATTTCGAAGATGACAGCCTTTCGTTCGAATTTCTACAGAGTAGATGTCTCCAAGAAGAGCAGCGCCATGTCCAGCGGGATCAAGACGCACTAAAAGTCGCTGAGAGGGCTGCACGCCTGGGGACACAGTCTTCCAAGCCTCTAACAGGAACTTCCGCAGAAATTTGCATACACTGCGGCAGGCATCGGGATAGCAACCGATGCTACAAAAAGTTTCCTCATCTTGCTCCCAGAAGTCATCCAGCTAGAGCTTATCTTGATAAGGCTTGAGGAAGTGGAGGAAAATACCTCAACGCCACGGAGATTGTTGAGACTAACGAACACCCAGATGTTGTTTTCTCTTTGCGTCGACTTCCCGTGCACAATAAGTAGCACTTAAATATACCATAGGCCCTTCTCTCTCATCCATGCAATGGATTCTCGACTCAGGATGTACCTCGCATGTCACTTACGACCACTTAGCTTCACAAGTTATCACCTTCTCGCTTCCCCTTCAACTCTTGACCTTGGGGCAGATTCTACGGCTATGATTATTAGCTCCCGTAACGTCGCTCTCACGTTACAGCGGAAGGGACAAACTGTCAAATGTGTAACGAGAAACTTATTACACGATCTAGACCTTCGCTAACAACTGCTCTCCGTATCTGTCATGGCAAAGCTTGGAATTGAGAAGCGCTTCAAAACGATACAGTCACCCTTGTTCATCATTCGGACTCTACTCTTGTGGCGACGGGTACGCTCACCAATTTCCTATACTCTTGCATGTCACCAAGCCTGCACTAAAGCCACCGACGGGATCTCAAGTTTCCTTGATATGCCCAATTTCAATCTGGCATCAGAGATTGGCGCACGTACATGCTCCCTGAATCAAATCAATGATCAGAGCGGTGTCGTGCAAGGTGTAAAACTTCACAAGGAAACGAGGAAGATGATGTCTGCGTCCGTTGCATACTTGGTAACTCCACGTGCCCCAATCCCAAAGAAAAGACGAAGCCGTTTGGCAAAACCTCTAGAACTGGTTCATTCTGATGTCTTGGGACCGTTTGAAACTACTTCTTTAGGAGGGGCTAGGTATTTTTATCATTCATCGACGACTACTCCAAGTGAACGTTGTGTATCTATGAGCCACAAGTCAAAGGTGATAGATTGCTTTGAAAATACAAAGCATTTACAAAGAAACACACCAGCCAGTCTCTGAAATATCTCCAAGTCCATGAGTTTCCTGAAATGAAAACTCCATTGGATAAGATCAGCTTCTCATTAAGGCTTTACGGTCCGGTAATGGCGGAGAGTACCTCTCAACCGAGTTCAAGAACTTTCTAAAAAGAGAACGGCATACAACATCAGCTCACAGTGGTTCACATTCCCAGCAAAAAGGGAGTGCAGAACGGATGAATCGAGCCCTTCTCAATCTGGTCTGTTCAGTGTTGCACCACAAGGGTCTTCAAAAATATTTCTGGGTTGAAGCATTTTCCACGGCTGTCTATGTTTTGAATCGCTTTACTTCAAGCTTTTTGCCAGAGAGCACCACTCCTTACCACCTCTGGAAGGGAATTGACCCTTACATATCTCACATGCGGGTACTTGGTGCACAGTGCTTGTATGTCGTGCCAAAGAAAAAACTGAAGAGGTTGAATTCTAGGTCTCGTGAAGCCCTTATGATTGGGTACTCTTTTCAGTGAAAGGGATATTATCTGTGGGATATTGGCTCAGAAAGGATGGTAATATCTAGAGATGTAATTTTCAATGAAACCGGAACTTTTAAACAGCCTCAAGTCACCTGTGAGCTACTGAATGGAGATCACGGCCAAAATTAACTCCCATCTGAAGAAGCCCATTCAGTAGCTCCTCTTCGTTCCTCTCGGGTCTCAAAGAAGTCCAACCACTGGTGTCATTCAAGCTCTTCCTCAAATATGTCACTCGTCGCAGTAACTGCACTGCTCGCAACAGGTGTTCCTGCAACATACGAAGAAGATAATTCTGCAGAAAAAATTACTTTTTGGATGCCAGGGATCAAAAAGAAAGAAGAATATATACGTGAGAGCGTAAATTCGATCTCGTTCCAAGGAAAACAGGAATGTACTTGATTCCATGCCGCTACGTTTTCTTATCAAACCCGACGTCGGTCCCAAGGTTCGTATCGTCGCCAAAGTATTCAGACGAGTTCCCAGACTAGAGTACACAGACAAGTATGCTATTGTCGTTTATATTTCTGTTGTATGAATGTTCCTCTGCTTGAAAAATCCGTTAGATCTCAAATGCGATCAGATGGACGTAGTAATCTCGTTTCTGAACGGTGACTTGGACAAAGAGACAATCATGGAGACTCCAGCTGGTTTCCGAGATCCAAATAAACCCAACCTCGTCTGTCAACTTCTGAAGGCCCTGTATGGATTGAAGCAGGCTCTTCGCCTGTGGTGTGCAAAAATGATGCATTTCTGACTTTGCAACTCAACTTCGTAGCAACCCGCACGAGCCATGTCTTTATGTCTATCGGAAGGAGACTATATTCTGCATGATAATACTATATGTTTATGATCTCCTGATTTCAGGCAGCAGTCGACATATACTCAACAATATCAAGGCAAAACTGAAGAAGAGATTCAAGATGAAAGATTTATGTCCTGTCCAGGAATTCCGTGGTATTCAAGTGCAGCGAAACTGATCTGAGAGAACGCTGCATCTTTCGCAATCGATATGCATAGACAAGATCTTGGAAAGTTTCCAAGTAGCGGACTCAAACCTGTCGATACTCCAATGGTCCAAAGCAATTCCAACAAGGACGGAAATAATGATCAAGAATTTCCTTCAGTATCATATCGATCTTCAATAATAATTCTCATGTACTTGATGATATGCACTCATCCAGACATTGGATTCGCTGTAGGAAAGCTGTCGCAGTTCCGCGAAAAGCCGATGGTTACTCACTGGAGGGCTGTCAAACGTGTTTATCGCTACTTGAACGGATCTAAAACTCTTGGAATTCGTTACGGTCCGTCTTCATCTCACACCATCACCTGATGCAGTGACTCCGACAGGGCTGGTTGCCACTTCATTCGCAAGTTTACCGAAAGCTTCGTGTTCATGATGTCTGGTGTACCTATCTCATGGGCTCCAAGAAGACAGGGTGTATCGCGCTGTCGTCCTGCGAAGCAGAGTGCATATCCCTGTGCACTGCCTCTAAAGAAGCTATTTGGTTGTCAAACCTTCTCTGCAATTTGATGAATGAGAAATGCCCTACTCCTATAAGGGTATCATTCGACAACTCAGGTGCAATTCGCTTGTCCCAGAACGAATAAATCAATGAACGGAACAAGGACATTTATATTAGGAATCATTTCGTTCGTGAAGCTGTTTCGTCCAAACAGATCTCAGTTACTCACTGTCGAACCGAGGACCAAGTCTCTGATCTTCTAACAAAATCTTTGCTGCGAGTCACGTTTGTGAAGTTTCGAAGTGAGGTGGGCATTTCTTGTCCTGGTATTTCAAGTTAGTATTTTATTGTTTTCAATCGAGGGGGCACTGCTGAGGTCAGTTCTAGTTTGAGGGGGCTTCTTTGTGTAATTTCATTTCTTTGCCGTTTTTGACAGCTGATAACTCGCAAAGAGGCTTACAAGTATTAATTACTTTACCGTTCAACCTAGAACTTGACCGTTATGTTTATGCACTGTACAGTGCCGTAAGCTGGAGCTGATCTATTTTAGATCCGTTCAAGCAGGGTTAGGGTTAGACACTCACCGTCGTCTACATGTCTTCTAGAAACTTCCCTCGATCAACAGAAAGCATCAGTCGACTCGTCTTGAAGTCTATATAAGCTCTGGCCTCTCTCCATCTTCTACATGAGTAAAGTTCGTCACCACCTTCTCCTCTCTCATATCTCCTTCTCTGTCCCTCACTCTTTCTACCTTCTCTCTCTCCCTCCTGCTCTCCCGCTCTCTCCCTCACTGTCTGTCTGGCTCCATCGCTCCCTCTCTCTCATTCTGTCCATCAGGGAGTTGATCAGCAAAGCCATTGCATATGATAAGTATTGTTGATACATTATAAATTATAATGGATTGATTGCGATAAAAATTCGCAGATTCTTAGATTGAATATATTATATATCAGCCCACTTTTTCACTTTACTCTTTCCGAGGAATAAAAAAAGAAAATATTCCTGCAGTAATATGTGACTGTGCGTAAAGAAGTGTACAGTCATATATCCTATATCATATCTCTCTCCTCTTAATCAACTGATTTTCTAATCATTTTTACTTCTTGCCATACATAGATATCAAATTGGTCGTATCCTCCCATCGGAAGTACTGTCGAATGTTAGATCTTGAGAAAATGCATGGTTTCAGGGAAAGCTAAATATGGTTCATTCACAATTTGTAGCAGCAAGAGAATAAAGAATCAAAACAAGTACAGTCTGAGGCAACTGTCACATAGCAATAAGTTTAATCAGAATAGTTCATATACAATGCACGCGATTGAATTTAAGGTGATAGTTTCACTGATTTATACTTCAAATAAATTATCTTCTCAGCACTGCTTGAGTTCAAAGATAGCTCAAACGTGACATCACACAGCTTGTCCTATTTTAACTATTCCGGAGAATATGGAATATGTGCTGGGATCGATTATGGAAGTACATGAAGTTTCACAGGATCTCAGCAAAAAACTAAGGAAACAGTACTTTCTTAATACCACCTTAAACATTAATCTCCCTTTCTACGATTTTTTAAAGAGTTCTGTTGATTAAGAACAGTCTATCTTTATGACCCATCATAGAATTTTATCGATGAATTATTACTTTCTTATAGATAGTTCTGTTGATTTAGATAAAATTTGCCAACGGAGATGCTCAAAAGGCATGAAACAGGAATTTTTACGATTCCTCCCATTTTATATAGGATTAAGAAACACATTTCCCACAAAATACTCCACCCAAATAAGTGAAATACAGTATAGATCATCTCCGAATTTTATCCCAATCTTTTTTAATATATAAAAAAATAGAATAGAACAGAGCATATAGTTTAAGTTCGCATAAATTCCACGGAGACAGCAAATTTTGTGCTTCCGTATTTTCTCATGAGAAAGTATCATTGTTTAAAGAAATATCAGAATTAAGCACACTTTTTATGTATTGGTATTGGTTCCTATCTGTGAAAGCAATGATCTGCATTCGGAGTCATGTCATCTCACTGACGCCGCCGTCAAAAATTGATTACACTGTAATGCATAATGTAGTATTTTGTAGTTATTAAACATGTATGTTTACTGAAATGATGCCGCACACTGATGATTTCGCTGCACAGCAATTCATGGAATCATTTTGAGTCTATTTTATTGCTTGTCAGTATCTCATGGAATGCAAGTGGGAAATTCTTGGTTTACTGCAGATCTTGTTGCATTCTTTACTACTCTGGATGGGAGAGGATAACATCTAGCATTAGTACTTATTCACCAATCTAGTCTAGAACGAAGGCTTTGAAAAAGCAGAAGTAATAAGAATCAGCGGCACTCCGCATTGACAGTAACCTCCAACGCCGCTTGTTTGCTGGCTGGCCTCCCTTCCACCTTCTGGTGGATTAGAGTGCCATCTACAGTTTTCGACGCATTATACGGTGTCACAATTGGCTTTACCATCATACGTTATCTACGCTCCGGTAAAAATTTACTGGGTACCAACCCAAATATCAACCACAGTAAATTAACCCCCCATTTCCACATAAGAATCAACAGTGCAGAAAACTCAATTTCATCAATCGTGTGTAAAAGAGTTCTCTTGGAACAACAGGAATCCCTGGGACCTTCCTTTTCTCCGTTTGTAACAATCTTCCGGAATAACGTTCATTGGGGAAAATAACCATGCCGCCGAACTTTAACGCCAAGAACCATATGGCGATTCTTTTGAAGCCGATAATGATTCGCAAAAGGGACTTGTGTCCGCATTTGTGGAGTATGCTACTGCCGATCCACAGCTTTCTGCGGGTGCATTATTTGAACAGATTAGAGAATCAATGCCTCTAATGCAACTCAATGCACCAGACATAGCAAAAAATATGGCAATATTTTGTTAAATCCGAGATTTTCTGTCACATTACAGTATTGATGTTCCAATAACAGCTGAATCAGGCCGTATCATCCCACGCAGAATTATCTGCAGGATTTGGGGCGAGAATGGGTACAGTGAAGAAAAGACCAATGCTCTTAGAACATTTGATATGGGCATTTTCTAGATCATTTGATATGGAACGTAAGGGAGGGCTTTTTGGTTTGACGTATGGACCTTCGATTTCTGGAAGCAACCATAATTGTCAATGATACACCTCATCAATCTCTTTTACCTAAGCATGGAAATCCATCGGTTAAGATTTCGACCAGGTCTATCGCAAATGAAATCCCAAAGCGTTTTGCTTTACCATCCTCCAATTTAGCGGTGCAATAGATCAATGTTGGGAAGAACACTTAACCCATTACCAGAGAGCACTTAGAGGACTCAAGATGACTAACGATCAAAGGGTATCCCTATTTCATCATTTGCTTACAGTACATACCATGAAATTTTATGCTGAGGAAGTTGAAGGGAACTCTAAGACCTTTCATGAAATTGTGGATACAATGGCCAGATAGTTTAATTATGATGCAAGAATGGAAGCCGTCGCGGACAAACTTAGAGGCATCCACATCTCAGAGTTTGAAAAGATGGTCGTAGTGAGAAGGACGATCTTACTGAGTTATTCAAAGAGATTCAGGGACTGGTTCCACAGGCTCGAAAGGAGTGCCGTACTGATCAGTACAGAAAATACAATAATGGATGCAACTCGTGATGAAGTGGGCACTGTCTGTTATATCATCCACTCACTCTCGTAACTTCACATACCACCAACTACAGCATGAATGAACAACTCTCTCCAACTTCATCACACGCATGAAAAGTTTAATAATGACGAGGACGACTGTGAAAAGGTAATTTATCGTAAGAGTCGTGTCAGAGATGTTAACTTCGCTGGCCAACGCAGATATGGCAATCCACGAGACGATAAAAACCGGTTTACAAAGTCAAGAACGACGGCAAGCCTGCAAATATGGAATGATGTAAATGTGGGAAAGGTGGATGCAAAGTAGGTACTTGTTGCCAAAGGACAGGTAGAGGATTCGTAGAAACTCCTTGAGGTACCTCGAGGAAAGGAGGGGTGATAACTTAAATCGCAGAACAAAGGAAGACTTATTCGAGTACGCTGAATTAATGGAACAGAATAAATCCGAGAACTCTAGGGAGTCGGACTCCAGTGAGGGCGCAAATGATGCAAAAATAGCTAACGTGCACCATAACCTCATGGAGTCTGTAAAGACCCATACCAAACCAGGATCTGGGGATGACAAAGATGATGAGAGCAGTATTTTAAAGCATGATCTGTGTAGCCGTCGGATCCCGATCTTCAGAGTTAATAAAGTCCCTGATAAGGGGTACAAAGCAATGAAAATACACGGAAGGCCTAAGAAGCGTATTGTCGTAGGTTGTCTCAAGTCTCGTATCAAGGGATTGAAGCGTCGCTACAGCAAGTAACGCTTCCTTGACGCCTGTGTTTATACAGGTGCGGAAAGGTCAGTAATTTGAATCAACCACTTCAAAGCATACTGTAAAGAATACAACCTACCTATGCCTCTTACTGAGTCTCCATGCAAATTTAAATTCGGTGATACACTTGTCGACAGCTTGGAATGTATGGAGATTAGAAATCCTCTACGCAGTGGTTTGTATTTTCGTATCTAGACTGACTTTGTTCGAACTGACGTCCCTCTCTTGCTTGGTCTTGATACAATGGACAGAGAAACAGTTTACGCAGACAATGTTGACAATGTTGACAAAAAGTTAGTTTTAAAAGAGGAAGGATGGGAACTACCAATTGTACGCACTCGAGAACACATGATTGTTAGATGGGTGTGGAAGGAAGTAATGTTCGCAAATCCAGAGCTACAAAGCTTGCACCTGCACTTCTTTTACCCACGCACTTCTTTTACCCAAGGCACGGAAACTGCGCCGTGCAAAATCTGAAGACTGTAAGTCTAGAACCTCAGCACGCTGGAGTAGATTTCGAAAGAGTCTCGAAGTTGTATTGTAACATCCCCCAGCAATACAGGTTAAGAGTATCCATACCAAAAGATGACATAGTGTTCAATGATGAGCTGTCACTAGATCTTATGTGGGTCGATATCGGAAAGAAACCCAAAGTAACCGTCCTCTAAATAGCCGACACCCAGACGCACTATCAGAAGGCAGTGTTTTTGAGAAGGGAGTCGACTAGAGATGTATGAGATGCTTTCATAGAGGGATGGGTGACAACTTACATTGGTTATCCTCGCCGTATCGAGGCTGACGAAGGCAAAATGTTCACCTCGACACTATGGCATGACTTAACATCCATAAATGGAGTTGAGATGGAACTTTCAGGGGCGGAAAGTCATAACTCCAACTGAGTCGGGAAAGATACCACTCAACCTTACGGAGAGTGTTCCAATGTATACGCCATAACTGTCCAAAGCTTGACCCTGAGATTTCCCTTCGCTGTGCGTGAAAGGAATCAACGACACCATGGGACCAGAAGGTCTGGTTCCTTCATTGCTCGTATATCGTATGATACCATCACTGCCGTCATATACAGTCATCTGCAAAAGCAGAGGAGCAAATGCAAGCTATTAACTCCGCACGACGAGAAATAACAACAATTACAGCCGAAATGGGAGTAAAGAAGGCTCTAAGAGCAGAATTGCGCGCCAGCTTCTCAGTTTGATGTCAATCCTGGAGATATGTTCTACGTGTATAGAGAGAAAAGAACAGCTGGGATGGACATACAAGTTTGTTAGTGCTCATCAAGGAAATATTCGTGGAGATTGATGGACGTAAAGTACACTTCAACATTAGTCAAGCCTTACCGAACTTAGCTAAGGTAGCTGATAGTGAACTGAAAATGCTTCATGGAGGCATGAAAAATTTTTTCTCTAACCCCTCCGGGGATATTTGTTACAGAAGTCTGCATCCAGCCGACAAGATGGGTAAAACAGGATTGTTTGATGCAGCAAAAGCAAAGGAGTTAGAAGTACTGGCAAAATGCAATGTATACGAGATTGTTTGGCGTCAGGACGTGCCAGAAGATGCAAATGAGCTTGGCGGTCGCTTCGTGCTGTCCATTAAGAACAAAGACATAAATAACGAGGTATAAAAAGCACGTTTTGTCGTACAAGGACACACATATTCAGAGAAAAATGCTCTTGTCCATAATAGCACGACTCTCAAACAAAGCTCAATCAGATTATTGCTTTCATTAGCAGCCGTGTTTGGGTTTCAGACCTGGTCGCAGGATGTCTCCCAAGCTTCCCTCCAATCAGCCGAAAAGCTAATGTGAGATGTATATGTAAAACCACGAAGGAGTTTAGGCTTTCTCCAGGTCAGCTATTGAAATTATTGAAATCAATTTACGAATTGACGCGATAGCGGGGACTAATGGCATTTGACATTCGCGGCCGCCACCTTCGTGAGGATATAGTAATGGTTTTCAACACTTACCGATATGTCATTATTCTTCATGGTAATACAAAGGAAACTAGCAGAGCTAGTGGGTGCTTATGTAGATGACAAAAGCGGAACTGGATCGCAGAAATTTGTCAAAGAATGAGAGAGCATTGAGTAGAGATTTGAATCTAAACCACGTGAATATGATGATTTCAAATTCGCTGTAATGCACATAGAGAAAGGAGAGGATGGTTTCAAGATATAAAAACGGGACTTCGCAATTAAATTGATGACCTTACTTGAGGACTGCACTTTCAGCTAGTTTCGATCACGTCGTCAAGAACTCTCGTGGCTTGTGCACACGAGGCCTGATCAAGTCTGCACCGTTAACTTCTCTTCTCAAGTCTGCGAGAAACATTTCTGTGTAGATAACATAGTTACTCTAAATATGGTTATCAGAGCAGCGCAAGACCACTCTGATAGGGGCATCATTCAACAAAAGTTGGACAAGGATGCAGTATCGCTGAAAGTCTACACTGACGCGGCCTTTGCAAAAACCCTGACCTCCGCTCACAGCTTTGTTTCATCGAATTGCTCTGCGATACATCAAGAAAATGTAGCTTACTGCAAAACAGCAGCTACAAGGCACGAAGAGTTGCTAGATCAGTACTTGGTGCGAAGTAATACGCTTTTGCGGACGGATTTGATTTTGCGTATGCATTGCAGGTGGACATTGAGAAGATGAACTGCAAGAACTACCGCTAACGATCCTGAAAGACTCCAAAAGTCTCTTTGACATCATCGTAAAGTGTACCAGAGAAAAGCGGTTGATGATATACATTGTGGTTGTTAGAGAGGCATATGAATTAGAAGAAATCAGCAATGTCGGTCATGTACGCACGGATCAGAACCCCGCAGATGCGTTGGCAAAGGTCGAAAGCTGCAGTGCATTGAAAAGTGTGCTTGGGATGGGGTGCTTAGACCTTACCATCAATCAGTGTATCATTTGTGCTACAAAACACATTATTCGCATCCAAAACTATCTCGACAGAGAAGCGGCGAGTGTGAAAGCAATGATCTGCATTCGGAGTCATGTCATCTCACTGACGCCGCCGTCAAAAATTGATTACACTGTAAATAATAATATGCTATTTTGTAGTTATTAAACATGTATGTTTACTGAAATGATGCCGCACACTGATGATTTCGCTGCACAGCAATTCATGGAATCATTTTGAGTCTATTTTTGCTTGTCAGTATCTCATGGAATGCAAGTGCGAAATTCTTGGTTTACTGCAGATCTTGTTGCATTCTTTACTACTCTGGATGGGAGAGGATAACATCTAGCATTAGTACTTATTCACCAATCTAGTCTAGAACGAAGGCTTTGAAAAAGCAGAAGTAGTAAGAATCAGCAGTGTAGAAAACTTAATTTTATCAATCTTGTTGGAGAGAGTTCCTCTTGGAACAACAGGGATCCCTGGGACCTTCCTTTTCTCCTTTTGTAACAACACTATTATAGTTACAGTGAGCATGCGTAAAAATATAACTGCCCTTAGAAACTAATCATTTATGGAGATTTGAGGAGTGCTTAAAGAACAATTTTTTCCCTAAAGTTAACCACTGTTTTATTTAAAAAGTGCCAACAATCTACAGCGTTATATACGAAAAAGTCCAAATGCGTTGACATATTCGTTTATACAGCTCACTTTGGGCTATATATCATTTGCAAAACTCCTAATCTCTCAGTTTCTCTAAACTAACGTATTCTGCAATTCTAAAATATACGTAGATGTACTAAATTGGTTTGATTGCTGTCTTTCAAGAATTTTAAACTTAGCCTGACCAATGTTTTGTGGCTACTCTCTTTCATAAACTTCAGAATTTGCATGCTCATTAGGATTCTCTCCTGTAACTATGAGATCAATTGATTCATTATGGACATCAAAAACTCTTTCGTTCACCGCATAGCGGATTAATGGGGTTTGAAAACTTTTTTCGTCCTCTAAACACATAATGTCCAAAAATAGTCCTTACTACCTAGCGTAAAATTATTTAAACATCATACTGTGCCGGTGTCCTGCCTTTTATACAGCTTCCGCATCTTCTGCACTGACTAGTTCGGCAGTCATCCATTTCCGTTGGATTCACTTCTCTTTGCAGAGATCCCCTCACTGCCTCCCCAGTTCCCATCACTTCAAGCTTATCTATATCATAGATGTTGGCTACGTATAAAAAAGACCACACAGAAAACCACATACTGCAATTTTCTGTAACTTGAACATATGATAAGAATGATTGCTGCGTCAATTTGCTCGGTTTCTGTAATGTTCTCCGTTTGAAGAAAGTTTTTAAACATTTACCAGTCTTGGCAAATTCTCAATGTACAAGTATCCGGAAGCATATCTGTTCTCTTTACAGCTTTCCTAAAAGTAAATTTGACAAACAGTCGCAGCGTGGAGAAGAAGGGATGGTTATCGATCCATGTTTTTGGGTAATTCTCCCAATGGCAGCTTTTTTCTTTTCCGGTCTTTTTCCGGAAATGACGGCACCTTATACTGTTTGATACAAAAATACACTCATATTTCCCCTCCCCTCGCCATTTGGCGGAACAAACATAGTCTTTAATTTTCATTCTTTGTAGAGACTGGCCAAAACTGCCTATGAAGTCCCCTTTTCTGGTAAAATGTGGTAAAAGCGCTATTATGACAGTATTCCGCATATCATTCGTGATTTCATCTGTAATAATTCTTCGAACCCGGGGAATAGCGCGCTCCGCTGCGTCCAGTTCTGTATCAAATTTCTCGCCGTCGAAATTTCCTGTTCGAATATTCCACCTTTGTGAAAGGATGGGGTGTTCATGAGAAAACTTGCAAGTAGAATTTTCGCTTCAATTATAAAGTTTCGTGCAGCTTCTATTAAGTATCTATCTTTTATTTAAATTACTTCCCTCATTACGCAGTGAAGTGTCTTTCACGTATTTGTTTATGTAAAAAGGTTCTTCTTTCTATTCCATGCTTGTTCGCAACGAGATTCATGATAATGTTTGTTATTGGGCTAGACAAAATCTCAGATATTGCCATCCTTTGAGATGCAGTTTGTAGTCAATACTTTATTTGAGCCCAGATTCCGGTTAGTCGTGGCTCATATCGGATACCTATGAAAGCTCTGGATTCGGGTTACTAGGGAATCCCGACTTAAGAACAATACAAAAAGAAACAAAAGGTCTTTGACCAACTGTAGAACTTTAGTTGATCGGTGGAACAGGTCAGAACAACTGCAGAATAAAGAACGTAAGAACTCGGTGCTAAGACCAGTGGAAGAGGGACCACGGACAGTGGAGCGGGGAACACCTTGAGCAGCTGTTGGATCTTGGAACGAGAGCGGATCAGAACAATGCTTCGAGGATCGGGGTGGAGCTGGTTCGTTGCAGTAGTTCGTGACGGATGAGTCCTCTTCGCAGGTCACAGGCGCTCGCTTTAATAAATAAAGTTGGAGCAACTGGATCCAGCCAAAAATCAAGCGTTGTCGGCGTGTGTTGCGCAATTTCTCCAGGCGTACTATAATGTGATAATCCACATCAAAAATTCAAATTCAATCGTCAGAGACAAGCGTAAAGTACAGAAAATAGATCAAACTGCTACTTTACTGTATCCATCACATACAAAGCAAACACTTTTTCCTTTTCGTAATACCTCGCTCTTGTGCGCGCGTTTCCTCATTCAATATCTGTTCATTTGAATATTGATCAGAGGAGGACATTTTCTGTCGGAGCAAAGTGGTCCATTTACTTGTGGATCAGCTGCACGGGATTAATACATTTTAAATATGAAAATCGCTCTTCTATGATATTTTCTGGTTTTCCAGGTCATCCAACGCTTTTTCTGACTAAATTCTGAAGTGCAGAGTCAGATGCTGCAGCATGTTTGATTTAAAACAATTCAATAGATCTCAAATAGGGTTCCTCGTATATTTACCTTCCACATCTGAACAAACCTTGTATGAGTTCATCTCCACGTGCCAGATTAGCAATTAAAATCATCATTAGTGATTTGAACTGCGTGGAGGCAATATTTTGAATAAAATTGAAAAAATAAAAAAGCGTGAAAACGCTGGACATCTATATTGATTATTACGAGGGCCTTATATTAAATGAAGTTAAATTTTACATCCATCGAATTATATATAACAGTCTCAATAGCTACCGAGATGCTTGAAAAAGGACATTAGTTACAATCCAATAGCTTCCAATTTCTGTATTGTATTCTAAATGTAAAAGATATGGCTCCATAAATCCTTAATGTCGGTTCATATCTGAGAAACGTCTTGTAAAAAATTTTTATATTTTTTGAATTTCAGGAAAGACAGGTATCGATTTATTGGATTCTTTATTAAGATGAAAGACGATTAACAAATGGAAAAGGAATAAATAATAGTACTTTGTAATAAATATTATTTCTAGCTGAGTAAAAGGAATTCACAAGATCACCCAGGAGATTTTGGTGGATATTTTTGAAATATACCTTGAAAAAGCGCCAAATGAACAGCATTATTATACTCACGGCCTCGGTAACGTGTAAAACCCCTAAAATAATGTTATTGAGTCTATGTTGGTGAGCTACTTACAATATGTATGCAGCAAGTATCTTCAACTCATCACATGATAGAAAGTACGAAAACGGCAGATTTTACGTCGGAAATAACCAAAATTGGTCCCCATGCATTTTGGCGTCACGAAAACCTCCTGAATACAGTCAGGTGAACTTTGCAGCGACAGTCATGAACTCAAGAGATTTTGGGCAGTATTATATTACTGTTGTGAATTCTTTATCACTTTTTGTGGATAACGCACAGCCTGGAGAGTTCTCCGGGCTCTTACGATGCATTTCATATTAGATTGGATCATCTCCTTTGTTCTATTAGCAAACTTTCGCTATCGTTCTTCATGCTCCATTTCTATGTTCATCTCAATAACTTTAGGGTCCCTATTCTTTAAATATGAGGTGTTTAAGCTAACACAACTCCAGCGCTTAGATTAGACCAGACTGATACTATAAATTTCCATACAAACGCATCAAAAAAATATTTGAATTCGAGTAGTTCGAGTAGGTATTGTCACTGCCACTTGAAGTTTTTGATATGCATTTTTTTTTATTTCCACTGGACTACTACAAATATGCTTATTACGAAAGCCCAACTAAGCATGCTCCATCATTTGTTTTTCCACTCATCTGCAGGTAAGTTATACAACTTGCTACCCCGTGTCCACCTAACAGATTTATCACCGGGAACTGCTTTTTTATTTGAGGAACTTGATGCTACATGTAACACTGATCATCGCTTTGCTCATCGCTTACTGTATTTTGTGTTCGGTTCAAAGGAGCAGTAAAGCATCTTTTGAAAAGACAGATCATTGTTGATCTCTAGAGTTTAGACTCAAATAATGTGTTAAAATCATTGATAGAATGGAAAAAGCCAAGCTGTATTTTTTATGAACCCAAAAGCGCAGACGAAATATGTTACAATATCATCATAGTAAAGTTTAGCAGTTATAGTAGTTTTTGTACGAAATTTCAACGGATCACGGTTCCTGAAAGACTTTCCCAGGAATCTCATAACGAGTCAATAGAGCCTATATCACTTTATATAACACCTCAATCGATCAATACCCCGGTAGACTTGAAAGATACTATTGAAATGAAAAAATACTTTATTCTTTCTTGTCCTACCTAGGCCAAGCGTATCCTGTTTTCTACCCTTATTCCACGTACGCTCGACACGATGCAGTGTATATTTACTGATCTGTGCCGGATTTACAGTGCCTAGCCCTACATTAGCTGTGGGAGATACAGTACAGTATCTCCCCAGATCAGCAAGTCAGCTCGCACAGCACACATGCCCCATTTGTGGTTATTCATGAAATATCTTACTTTACGTCACTCTTTGCGTACCGAAAGCGGCCTTTTAGGGAACGAAGTTCCTTCCGTATTACTGTGTCAACAAACCTTTTTGAGTCGATTGTGGGTGTCTGAAAAACTTTAGGATGGATCGAATATATCTTAAAACAGTAGGACACCAAAAAAATCCCCTCTTTGAGGATGATATTTAGGGGTTGTGCGAGCTGACTTGCTGATCTGGGAGATACTGTACTGCATCTTACCAGCTAATGTAGAGTTACGGACTTTACACCCTGCACAGTACAGCACATTTATACTTTAATGTGCGAGCGTACGTGGAAAAGGTGG
The DNA here is from genome assembly GCA_002205965.3 of Kappaphycus alvarezii. Taxonomy (NCBI): domain Eukaryota; phylum Rhodophyta; class Florideophyceae; order Gigartinales; family Solieriaceae; genus Kappaphycus; species Kappaphycus alvarezii. The sequence continues at coordinate 185,028 of NADL03000047.1, read as the reverse complement.
AAAACAGGTTATGCTTGCCTAAGTAGGACAGGAAATAATAAAGGACATTTTTCAGGCATTTCATGGTACTGCATCTAAGGTTCGATGACTCTATGACAGACTCCAACGCCTCCAATCTCTGCTTTGATGGATCACCCTCTTCCGAAATTTCCCGTTTCTTTCTTGCGTTCGACAACGTCGTTATGCTCGAAAGGACGGGCAGCGAGAAGGCCCTCCAGATTATGTGCCATCTGGAGGAAGCTGATTTTGACTTCTTCTAGGAGTCATCTGCGAAGGATAGTCACTCATTGAAGACTCCGAGAAGTACTATATCTTCAAGCAGAAGCTCCTCCCCAAGTTTGCGAAGAAGGCGAAGCCGGAGGAGGAGATATAAGAAGCTGTTGTCGCAGGACTGGACGCTAGAGACATAGAAGGGTCTCTGGTGCAAATTGATTCCCTCTAAAGAGGTTAGGCTTCAACGAGACGGCTTCCTTCGGTTTACTTCGGAAGGCATTGGCGGCACACCTGGAGCTGGCTCAGTTCGTCATTTATAGAGCGCCGTCGGACTACAAGGAACTTAAGAAGGCAATTGAAGACTTTCAGCTAGGAAGTAAGGCATTATTCGCCGACAAGAAGGCTGCTCGAGTGACTTTAGTTGCTCCGAAGGGGATTCTGCAGAGGCCTGACGTGCACGCTTTCAAGCCCCACCAGCTGAAGGAAAAGGTTGACCAGCTACAGGGCAGTTTGCGGAGTTTTACATCTTCATGAAGAAGCAGTTGAGAAGGAATGAACAGCAGCCATGGTCCATGACGACTTTAGTTGCCGTTTCTGTGGTCAAAGGCGCCACCGTGCCATGCATTGCCCGCAGAAACCCAAAGGCCCACTCGGTGCTCTCTCTGTTTGAAGAGCGGTCACTCAGAGTCAACCGGCTGGTCAAGGGACAGCAAGATACATGTCGCCGTGTAGTAATTGCGGTAGAAAGTTCGGAGTCGAAAGAAGAACTTAGACTGAGGGAAAGGAATGTCGACGATCCCGTTGTCGTCGTCAAGGAGGTTTGCAAGGGCGATGTGGTGGCCGCGGCAAAGAGGAATGCCGATGGCTAATTACTTCCGAAGTAATGCGGGAACAACGTCATGGACATCGACGCGCTGATGAATAAGGCCCCTCTCGTTCGCCCGCCGATGCTCGTGTCTATGCCAAGGAAGAAGGAACTAAGGCGAGGAAGACCATGAAGGCAGCAAGAGTTCTCCAGGACCACGTGGGGAAGTATAATGTGGTCGCGGAACTGGTTTCCGCCTCGTCGGGAATGAGCTTCGGGTAGCTTCTCCGCGGAGACGCGGATGAAGCAAGGAATCAGTTGAAGCGTCTGCTATCCAAGACTGTTACGGTGACTCAGGCCTCCATGACAAGTCAGCCCGAAGTCTTTCTTCGGTTGAAGGTATTGGCCGTGAAGGCTTATGGAACGGAGACGCACGCCCTGTTGGACACGGGCGCAGTTCCAAACCTGATGTACCGGGACTGTTGCGAGAAGCATGCGCTCGCCCCTATGGCTACGTATCGTGGGGTCACCGTTGCTGACGGAAGGGTGGCTGGAGTTGTTGGTTATGTACAGAAGGTTCCAGTCTCTTTTGGAGCCCTGGTGGTGCCTCTTGGCTTCTTGGTGGTACGGAATGCGCCACTTGACACTATTATGGGCAGTTAGGCATTAGAATCTATGCAGGCAAAACTGTATTACAGGCGGCAGAAGGTCACTTTGGCGGCTGAGAGGAAGAAGGCTCTTTTACCGCTACTCGGTGAGCCCCTAGTGATTGACGGGATGTGAATTGATAGTGAGGATTTCACATCCCCTGGAAAGTCTGATGGAGAGAAGTTTACTGCTTCGTCCTCATCAGAGTGAGGCCGCAGCGATTGTGGGCCGCACACAGAGCATGAATTGGTGCTGGCGATCTTAAACGAGGAACCGTATGAGAAGGATGTAGAGGGCCTGATCTTGAAGGATGGGTCCGCGAAGGAAGACGAAAAAGCGGATCACGCCGCGTTTCACCTCTCGAAGATGAAGCATCTCGAGGAGGAGAACCAGAAGAAATTGGTGAGTGTGCTCAAGGAGACAGACATGATAGTTTCGGACATAAGTGACCTGGACTGGGCTCGGGTGCTGGTGCTGGTGGTACAATCTTCCGAGTTGAGAGATGCTACCCCAATACATTGGAAACCCAGCCGAATGCCGCCGAGGCATAACCAAGTAGTAAGAAAAGAAGTGAATGAATTGTAAGAAGCTGGAATTATCAAGCCGTTGAGGTCCGTCTGGACCTTTCCGGTAGTGATAGCCACTAAAAAAGACGAAAGGCCTCGGTTTGCGTCGATTACCGTCAGTTGAACCGGATGATGTACCCAGACCGCTGGCTACTACCGAAAATAGAGGAAAATTTCAACGAACTCCCTGGCGCGGAGGTCTTCACGACGTTGTACCTTTACACCGGATACGGGCAGGTTACATTGTGCGAACCTTGCAAGGAAAAGACGAAGCTTTCTCCTGATATGGAACGTACAAGTTCGAGATGATGTCGTTTGGACTCATGAATTCTAGCAAGGTTTAAAAGGATGATGGACGAGGTTCTTCGCGGGATATTGTTTGCTATGGTTCACGTGAACGTTATTTGTAACATTCTCTACGACGTTAGAGGAACACATAGCTCATTGTCAAGAGTTGGTGCTCTAAGACTCTAATGATAGCTCGATAGCCTTCGAATGTTTTGACAGCCTGCGCATACCGTGACATGTTCTGTCAAGTCCCGGTACACCCCAGGCCACTAAAATCGATCCTTTACAAAATTTCTTGTAGAACCAGCATCCCAATGAACGATATCTTCGTGGAATGTTCTCAATATTTCGTCACGTTGCCCGATAGGCGGAGCAAAGCGTAGTTCATCCTTCCCGTTGGAACAGACTGTCGTTCCAAATCATGAATTTCTTCGCCTTTCTTCGTATGGCGGTCTTCTTCTTCTGGTCCATCTCCTGAACCCTTTCCCCGGTAAAAAACCTCTTTGTGTCCAGGAGTTCCGGCTTTAATTCAGATAATTTAAGATCCTCTCACTGGATCGTCGCTACGAGGCCCTTCGTGTCTTCTTCTTCCGTTAAAGCCTCAGATTCCACTACGGGTCTGGAAGAGAGATTATTAGCCGCCCTATTGGCCTTTCCAGGCTTTTACTTAATTTCGAAGTCGTCCTATGCCATCAAATCCATCCACATCGCCAAACTCCCCTGTATATCCTTCTTATTGAAAGCCGTCTCCAGAGCCTGATGGTCCTTTCATACCACTAACTTCCTGTCGGACGAGGCGGAAACCAGTTCCGCGACCACATTATACTTCCCCACGTGGTCCTGGAGAACTCTTGCTGCCTTCATGGTCTTCCTCGCCTTAGTTTCCTTCTTCCTTGGCATAGACACGAGCATCGGCGGGCGAACGAGAGGGGCCTTATTCATCAGCGCGTCGATGTCCATGACGTTGTTCCCGCATTACTTCGGAAGTAATTAGCCATCGGCATTCCTCTTTGCCGCGGCCACCACATCGCCCTTGCAAACCTCCTTGACGACGACAACGGGATCGTCGACATTCCTTTCCCTCAGTCTAAGTTCTTCTTTCGACTCCGAACTTTCTACCGCAATTACTACACGGCGACATGTATCTTGCTGTCCCTTGACCAGCCGGTTGACTCTGAGTGACCGCTCTTCAAACAGAGAGAGCACCGAGTGGGCCTTTGGGGTTTCTGCGGGCAATGCATGGCACGGTGGCGCCTTTGACCACAGAAACGGCAACTAAAGTCGTCATGGACCATGGCTGCTGTTCATTCCTTCTCAAACTGCTTCTTCATGAAGATGTAAAACTCCGCAAACTGCCCTGTAGCTGGTCAACCTTTTCCTTCAGCTGGTGGGGCTTGAAAGCGTGCACGTCAGGCCTCTGCAGAATCCCCTTCGGAGCAACTAAAGTCACTCGAGCAGCCTTCTTGTCGGCGAATAATGCCTTACTTCCTAGCTGAAAGTCTTCAATTGCCTTCTTAAGTTCCTTGTAGTCCGACGGCGCTCTATAAATGACGAACTGAGCCAGCTCCAGGTGTGCCGCCAATGCCTTCCGAAGTAAACCGAAGGAAGCCGTCTCGTTGAAGCCTAACCTCTTTAGAGGGAATCAATTTGCACCAGAGACCCTTCTATGTCTCTAGCGTCCAGTCCTGCGACAACAGCTTCTTATATCTCCTCCTCCGGCTTCGCCTTCTTCGCAAACTTGGGGAGGAGCTTCTGCTTGAAGATATAGTACTTCTCGGAGTCTTCAATGAGTGACTATCCTTCGCAGATGACTCCTAGAAGAAGTCAAAATCAGCTTCCTCCAGATGGCACATAATCTGGAGGGCCTTCTCGCTGCCCGTCCTTTCGAGCATAACGACGTTGTCGAACGCAAGAAAGAAACGGGAAATTTCGGAAGAGGGTGATCCATCAAAGCAGAGATTGGAGGCGTTGGAGTCTGTCATAGAGTCATCGAACCTTAGATGCAGTACCATGAAATGCCTGAAAATGTCCTTTATTATTTCCTGTCCTACTTAGGCCAAGCATAACCTGTTTTCCACCTTTTTCCACGTACGCTCGGCACATTAAAGTATAAATGTGCTGTACTGTGCAGGGTGTAAAGTCCGTAACTCTACATTAGCTGGGTAAGATGCAGTACAGTATCTCCCAGATCAGCAAGTCAGCTCGCACAACCCCTAAATATCATCCTCAAAGAGGGATTTTTTTGGTGTCCTACTGTTTTAAGATATATTCGATCCATCCTAAAGTTTTTCAGACACCCAAAATCGACTCAAAAAGGTTTGTTGACACAGTAATACGGAAGGAACTTCGTTCCCTAAAAGGCCGCCTTCGGTACGCAAAGAGTGACGTAAAGTAAGATCTTTCATTAATAACCACAAATTTCTCTGTACTCGGTACTCTCTTTCGCTTTTCTGTCTATAAAGGACATCTAAACACCAGAGCATTGGTACTTACCACTTTTTTATTTATTTATTACAAAATATATTAGTTTTTTTAACCAGAATGAGTAAAGAGCTTCTGTCAAATCGTGCTGACTCTATCAATATCTTCTGCAATTATCATTGGGAGATGCAGAGGACTATAGAAGATATAGAAGTCAAACTATCCTTATCATACAAAGTTCTTGCACCCACAGATGTTGTCTACGAGTCAGGAGATATCCTACTAGTCTGCTGAGGTAACACGAGGAATCGAATAGACACAAGCGCAAGATTGTTCTTTTGGGTTGAACCGTTTGGATTCTTTTAAGTATGCACAAGAAGAATTACTTGTGCAAACAACAAGAGGTCCGAAGACGCGTTTCGTTCAGCTTATTCAAAGATTTATCTCTACAGGTCCTGTTCTAAATCCATCAAATTCATAAGTGAAGGGAATAAGCAACAAGTTACATAAATTTGGGTAATCTAGGGTGCGCTTACAGATATAATAGATAGAACTAACCCACCTGACACTCATTGCAAATAGGATGAGGCTACAAGCTAAGAGAAACGTAGTCTTCTTAAACACATTTTTTCAAGACCTGAGGTCGCAGGCAAACTTTGATGTCGTTACATCCTTTCTTTCAAGGAACCAGGTACAGATAGAGGGAGATATACAGTTCGACTGATAATTGGTGGCCATAAGGATATGGAATGTGAAATTATAGTCCTATATTCAACAACAGTACAGCAGCAAAGTGTCAGATTGCTCCTCCGTATGGTAGCCAATTACCACTGGTGCGTTTGGACTCAGTTCATTACCTCTTATTTCTGCAGTCTGCTGTATAAATGTTGCACGACATCTACGTTAACAAGTTAAATGTTGTTGCTGAGCTGGAACTTTGTTGTTATGTATCCATAAAACTGATACTAACACTTTATTGTTTGTACAATTCAAGTGATTACTGGGACAGAGTGATGCTTTTCACAGATATTAGCTAGCATTAGGGCAATTTGAACTCGATTAATCACATGTTCTGTGCGTAATAGAATATGTAACTGCAGGTTTAACTGCTCGTTATGTAGATTATACTATTTCCACAGGGACATCGCAGTTCGACTAATTTTCGCACTAAGCAGGTGATCACTATGAGGTGGAACCCAAGGAGTGTAATTATGGCAAGATCTATCGTCTAGAGTGAGAGTTATATCCTGATAAAATTTCTTTATCACAGGCCTAGTACAAATCGAAGTTCTCCGGTGCCACTTGGTGCATCATATGAAGTCTTCCGATGTTGCCGTATGAGATTTGTTTTGACTTTGAAAATTATACCTAATTCTGCTTGAATTGCAACCAAAAGCCCTCAGTTTGCCATGGATCATTATTATAGGAAGCATATCTACACGCTTAGTAAGGACATCTAAAAGCCTCGTAGTCGTGAATTACCACTCCTCTTCCTCAAAAATGACAAATATGTATTCGTCATTTACGCCTATTCTGACTCATTATCTGCAAATAATGAAGATCTACTTCGCATTGCAACTATAGCTCATCATGGTCGCATATGTGCAAAGAAAGTAACCCCTCTCTCCTACAGATCATTCAAAGCACACCGTGTTACACACTCTGTCATGGCTTCAAATTTCATCGCGCTGGCGGAAACATACGAAATAGGATACTTCTACGGTTAGAACTGCACATTGTAAGCATGGGCATTGATACCATTAACTTAATCAGTCAGCTCATCAGAAATGCGTGATTATATATCTAGCGACAGCAACGGGGGGATGGGCATATTTATGACATATGTTCTAGCGTCGAAATATGGCCGACTCTTTCCCAAATGACAAAAAACCATTACAACGCTTCTTAACCATTTGATCGCATCATCCTAAGATCAAGCAATTTATCATTAAGAAAAGAAACTTCATTCTATACTCATCAGAATGACTCATGTGGATCGAAACTAGGAAAAATAAACTTTTAAGGAGTAGATTGGTTATTACAGGAGAGAATTTTGGGTGTTTTTATTACGTTAAGATATATTCGATCTATCCTGAAGTTTTTAGACAACCGCAATCGACTCAAAAAGTTGAGTCGATACATTAATTGGAATCATTTCAGTGTAGGGACCATGTAAAAGCTTCGCATATCGACATTGCCATGATCTGCGATGCTGAGAGCACTATTTTTACTATGAAAACTTTTTTACAATCCTTTCGCCTTTGCCCGTCTGACAAAATCTATATATCACCTTTTTACATCCAATGAAATCATCCGTGAGAAAAAAGCGTCTTTTTTTATCCTCTACAAAGCGCTATATTTTTCGACGGAGCAAGCAACTGGCAACTCTGTGATTTTTTGCATACTAACGTCCGCGTATGGCATTGTTCCTTCCGTTCTGGTGATTAAGACTAGCAAATGGTTGTCATTTCGGTACGGACCGTCGTGAAAAGCATCATTTACATCGCATATCCGTTTTCTTAGTAGAGATGACTAACAAATCTGCCATCTGAGAGCCGATATGTTATTTTTGACAGGTTCTTCAGTTCCTGGCGACATTTTTCGTTCAACAAGGTGTGTTTGTTACCAAGAGAAAACCTAGCTTGACATTTTTGGATGTGTCAATTTACTTGAAAAAGTGTCTACTTGTGCCTTCCAAATTGTATTAATGGATTGGTAATACACTGCGTCTATGACGAGAGAATTACATATTGCTTAACAAGATGTAATTTTGGGTGCCTTTATGAGTCTTTTATTTCTTACAGTGCTACTTGTGTCAGAAAATGCACTTGCGTCTTTTTTCAACAGCACAGCCCAACCAAGATAGGATCTCAGTTAATTAAAGACTAGGTTCTATTAGTCTGTGATCAATGTTAGTCCTCCTGCGGTGTCAAGTGTTGTGACTAAAACTAATTCTCTTGAACGACGAATTCTTTCAGGTCTGATGCAGCTGTTCGCATATATGAGCACGTCGGGTGGCAGTTGCACCTAATTCTATTAGCTGAAAAGTAACCCGGAAACTCCAATGCTAAATTGTGTGGGTAGTGATGTTTTGCAAACTGGTCATATTGTAATTTCAGTCACAGACTTAGTGCACTTGATTATATATACTGTACTTTAAACCGACTCTGAAGGGGCAGGCTTTACCACTTTGATTAGAAGCTAGAAAGGCGATTGAAGATTTTTGTTCCAAGTTGACTACCAACTTGCCTTCTCCATCGTAAAGGAAGAAACTTATTCAGCATATATAGACATATTTCCAAACTAAAACCGCGATCTTATCAGAAACTATAAATTCCCTCAAGAAATCATATGTACCCATGTAGTCCGAACAGATACCCGCGAGTGGCTCCATATTTCCTACCACTTCCTGTAACGAATCCAGCTCACCTGGCGCCCCTCCAGCTGTTTCTATTACCAGGACCACTAGATCCAACCAATTCATTCCTTCCCTCCCATAGGACCTGATCCGACATCCCACTATTCAGCACAGAATTCCTCAGCCTCTTTTTTCCTCCCCAAACTCTTCCTCGGTCTCCTCTTTTTCCACCCCCTCGACCAGTTCCGGGGCAACCTACGCCCCGAAGCTCTTTTATGTCCTCCTATCTTCCTGTTCCGGGTCCCCACACCACGTCCTGTCTTTCTGTCTCTACCAGATGACGGACTACGAGCACAATCAGGCGCCTTTGTCGAAAAAGGTAGTCCTTTGCGTTCTGTAGGCCTGAACGAAATAGAAGGGAGACGTTTCTGGGGCGAGAATAGCGGGATTTACAATTGGGGTGAGAAGGGGGTAATCCGCGTATGTTGGCTGCAAAATGGGGGAAAAATTTCTATTAATTGTTACTAGAGAGCCATGGATCAATTTCGCCACGAACCCTACGGGTTTAAATAGCATCAACAAGCTCAGATTGGCAGTCTTGCTGAATCAAAAAAATAGGCGTAAGTTAATCTTTCAGTGAGAACTAGTGAAAATCGCCTGTAAAAGGATCAATTATGGCGAAAGTTACGTGTAGAGATCTTGATTATGAAAAAGACGTTAAAGATTGAAGAAAATCACATAACTCGAGAAGATGGAAATAATCACTGTCGAAGAGGGGGTGGTTTTACACAAAAGGAGAAAAGGAGACAAAGAAAAGATTACAAAGAATCAGGAATGTCGTTGCATAAAAGAAAGAAGAAAGTGTAGAGAGAAACATTTGGAGAAAGTATTTCTGTCCTTAAAAAGAACACCTTCAGTTTTTCCCTTGACAGACCCCCTAGTTGCACCTGCTCCTGCTACCGCCCAGCTTCTGGACGAATTTATACCCGTATGGTTCGCTCGTATCACATTTTCGACAACGTGAATCGTCTACGCATGTATCGGCTCCTCAGTAATGTCTTTTCGTCGTCCACCGCTACATCTATTCTGCCCCGCACCCTATTGAATGTGATCGATGTGAAATATCTGATTAGATCCTAGCCAAATTGTCCAATTAGTCAGTCTACGACATAGAAACATTTTGAACGTGGTATATTAACCCCTTTACACATTGCTTTGAATCCAGCCGTGCGTATGCCGTATCCAGGCTAAAACACACAAAAATTATCTAGTTCCCTAGCCTGCTAAACTTGGGGCCTCCTTTCTTCACAGATTCAGCACCATTACTAGTATACTATTCGTTGCCCTAGGTACGACTTGAAGCACACAATTTCACGTAAGCATAGAATTCGTGTGGAAATTGACCAAGTATTTTAATCTCTATCCCGTTGTCCTATAGTGATGCTGAATTGTGGAGCAATATTTTTTATTGAGGCCCACAATTTATATTTATTGTGAATCATCAAGGAATGAGTTATCTATTTTACACTGGCCCTTTTTTATGCCGAATTCAGTGTGAAATAATTTTTATGTCCTAAAGTTGGGTTTTTATATTTTACAGGCTACAAGTATTACATTTATAAGTATTACATTTATGCTACAACTAATTATTATCTGGATGAGTGCTTAACTGGAAAATACTGCAATAATTATTGCTGAGCTTAAATCATGTGTACCAAAATTATTGTACGGCTTACCTGATTTTTGTAGCAGGTTCACCCTAGTGTAGAGTATAAATAGTCCTAGGTTGTTAGAAATACTTTTTTACATCCTCGGGCCATCGAAATATTCCCCTCGATCAGCTATCATTAAATTTGGTTTTCTATTCATTACTCATTCTAAGTCCAATTGTGGCATTTATTTATTTATTCCAAGTTGGAACTATTTATTTTTTGGATCTACCTATCCCAATTATTTTGCAATTCGTTAATGTCATAAAGAAGAGGCGGTTGCAAATATGAGAACTGTAATAACAAAGGTGAAAGGTGGTGGAATTGAAGCCAGGAGTAATTCGACAGCTGGGATATGGTGGTTTAGGAGGAAAGGGCGTTGTGGCAACAGAGATGAAGAAAGTTGAGAGCTGTTTTGAGTCCAGGTTGGAGGATAGTTGAAAGGTAATAGAGTTTCTGAATAGGTTGATGGACGGAGTAATGGAAAGGTTAAATTAAGCGATTGAATTGCAGCATAGTTTCCGCCTTTGCGAGGTGGGGGCGTTTAGGCAGGTGATAGGAGTTTCGTTGAGATGAAATGAGAGCCGGAACTAGACAGCTAGGAGTTTGGTTATTACAGATGGTGAATGTAGAGCGAGAGTGAGGTCTGAGTTGGGAGATAGGGGCAGGCTAAGGGTAAGCGGTACTCGGTAGAAGATGTTCTGTAGGTGCTGTAGCAGCAGGTAACTACTCATCATTACTTACTATGTCTCTGAAGTGTGCACTGGCCGAATATTTAGTTAAGATCTCACTGGATGGTTCACGTCGATCACGTGCAGTGGAGTCCGAGAGATGATAGCCATAGCCACCAATGACCACAGCGCAGAACTGAGGCGCTGGTAGATGCGCGTGCGAATCGCAGCCGCGGTGGTACAGCAGCGGGCCTCAATGCACAGTAAATACTATTCAAGAAATCGGAATGTGGTCGGGGATGGCGCACCAAGCGAATCAAAGGCGAAGGGTTGGAAACGGAAACCCGGGTCGCGAGAGATTTCTGATGGAGGTACCAGGCGGCGGGAGAGCTTACGCTCTCAAGGTCCTGGACCGTGCGTCGGTGGGCCCGAGCAGCGGCACCTGCAGCGGATTTCGTGGCTGGTGTGACGGGGGACGATGTATACGGAGAGGAAATGGTGACGTCACAAGCGATGGGCCGCTCCCGGGGTGCAACCGGAGGAAGAGAGGAGTGGATAAGGGGATCTGCTGGTTGCAGATCGGTGGTAGAAGTGGGGTCTCGACTTTGCAGTGTAAGCCTGCAGCGCGACGCATACATTCATGGCACGCTGCCGGCCCGTTATGTCTAACACAGCAAGACTGCTCGCTGGCTTTGAGCCGGCCCTGTAAGTACTGTTGTTTTGTGTGACCCATCAGTGACGGCTTATCATCCCGCACAACGCAATGGCGGCGTGGATACAACCGCCAACATCTTCCATACATTAAAATAACCCAAAAATTACCCCCAAGAGGGAATGCGCTGTAATCTTCCTTGTACAATTCGGCAGTTTTCTGCATTTTAATATTCTCGCGAGGTGATTCCGACAGTTGGCTTTTGATCAATAATTTTATTCAAAAAAAGAGGTCTACCTTGGCTTTGCCTCAGTTTTTTCATAGCGTTTTCTGTCTAAAGCATTTGTCGAACCAGTTTTGGCTAAATCAATTCTTACGTGTTGCTGGAGTAGGCATCGGTTAAGCCCTTGTGGTGGGCGAGCGCGATCGCTTGTTCACGATTATCAGTTCGCTCGTACAACAACGAACTTTTGTCGCTATCAACGACGACTACTCAACCGTTCCTGGCTCGGATAGATTTTTCCCCTTTTGAGGGCCGCTAGCCCCCCCTTTTCTGCTTGGTAAAGTCTCCTTGTGGTGGTAAATATTTACGAGTTGTTCAGTATGGCACAGAAGCCCTTGCCGAGTTGTGTCTATTTGCTGTAGCAGACCCATTCGCTGTAAATCTTTAAAAAGGTCCCAGTTCACACAGTACAGTAAAGTACATACTGTATAGTACTGTATATTAACTCTAATTCAAAACTTCTACTGTACTGTATTGTACGATATTACTCTACTGTACAGTAGCGTACATATCCTAAATTAACGCAAATGGGAATGATGGAGGAAAACGCCACGACAATAATTGTTGAGGACATTATTAAAAGTCAAACTTTGTCCTGGAACGCCTTCTTTTTATGCTCTAGTTTGATATGACTTTGGCCTAATTGCGCCGGATCGAATTGAAGGGTGCTTACGTCGTCGTCATAATCCAGTGTTCAACTAACCGCATTCCGAATCAAGTTTAAAGTGAAAATCTAGTCGTTCACCTCAGCGGAAAGCAATCAAACAGGTTATCAAGAGGAGTGAAGCGAAGAATAACGTAAAAGCTAAAAACTTACTACTAGAAACACCTCACAGGACATCAATAGCCTGAGAGAAACGAGCTCCCTCGCCTGTAAGATCGATTCTTACACATGCGAAAATGCGCACTCTGGACAGGCAAACTTTGTCGAAATTCGAGCAGGGTTGCTTGGCCTCTGAAACAAATGTTTAGTGGATTAACTGCAGTCTGCTATCTCGACCTCTGCAGTGCCTGCCCTTACGTGCTATTCTCAGCGAGCCGTAGGATCCAATGGATGCACGTATTTTTCAATGTACGGTACGGTATTGTGCAGCACGAGAGGATATCGCGAGACAAATTCTGCCTTAAGCATCATTCATTGTTACATTGCTACATGGATTTTCAGCCTCTCATTGAAAATTTTGCCAAAATGTCGCTGATTTGAAACCTACGGTACATCACAGAATACGTAAAGTAATGTGGGCACCATTTTGCGGTGTTCTCCGGCTTATCTATGGTACATGAGCCGGGACGGCGGCACAAATTGTAGTTTGTGTCGAAGCAGGAGATGCATCCGTAGAAACCGCGCCATAGTTGCACAGTTTTGCTGTAACCGCTCTAAAACTCAAAGGGCCATACACTACCCAAACAGACAGATGTGTGGTGAACTGTCTGTTCGGTAAGACTCTGAAAGAATCGAGTTTTGTCACAAGCAAGTTTAAAAACTGCTCTGATAAAATCAGATCAATCGGGCCGTTTTCTTGGTGAGGTCAAGGTACTGCGGAAACTCACGGCAAAGGGTTTGAATTGATATCGTGTATCTTTTATTGGGAGTGATGTTTCGTAGCTGTACGCGTGGACTTGTTGACACCATACACATACAGTTTATTTCTTAAACAAGCCATAATCTGGTTGCAGTCCAGGATTGATCTCGAAAAAACCTAGCCTTTCTTACAATTGCAAAGAGATAAACAAACGACTCTAAACAACGACCTACTGCTCCATGCTGTTCCTTTGTTCGTTAGCAAGTCTTTTTCTTTGTTCTCATCTCTCGACTCTTTGACCTTTCTCCTACGTTTACCGGCGGCACAAAGGCTTGAGCCCCAGGCAATGACGAAGAGAATTGGTATATGGTGCCACTAGTCTTACTCGACCAATACAGCTCTCTACTCCCGATACCAAACCTCACATCTACCCGTGCCTCCCCTCGAAACTCAGGTTCTGACCTCATGGCGTCCCCCAGATTTTTAATCGCCGTGGCGCCGTCGATTCATCATCATCATTATCGAACCAAATCACGGCCTCCATCGTCCTTGCCTGCGTCAAATCGCTTGGAGGCCCCTGGTAACTGCATTCTTCAATTCGCGGATCTCAGAAAAGTACAATTTCCCAGTCACTGGAAAGTCAGTGTAATAATATTTGCCTCCCATTGGACTGCCATTCTGCACTGGACACCCCCCTGCAATTGCCTGCCCAATAAACCCTGCACCAGGTTCCCCATCGTGTCCAACTGCGCCGCAGGGTACTCAAAGTCATTGCTTGCATCCCAATCCGGCAGTTTCCTCACACCCACAACACACCTACCCAACTGCACCACCCCGATGCATAAATGTCCCTCCCGTCGCGACCATCCATAATTACGCCCCGGCAACACAATGTTCACCTCCTCCACATTCGCCCTCCCCGCATCCGCCGCGAACAGTGTACCATCCTGTGCGAAACAAATCGTGTGCGGATTTCGGAACCCTATAGCATACACTTCGCTGGGCATGTGAGGGTCGCGTCGAAACGGGTTTGTCACAGGAATTCGGTACGGACGACTACCATTGCGCAGGGGATTAATCCTCAAAATTTTACCCAGCGCATTGTTGCGTTGACCACCGCCGGCGACCGCGGATTGGACCGACCCGTCGCCATGAGCAATGTAGAGATTGTTGCCGTAAAAGGCAATCTGCTTGATGGGATGGTCAAAGACGGGCATACCTACGCGAAAGAGGTTGCGATAGGTGGACGGAATGGGGCTTTGTGCGATCACAGCGGAATTCGATGACGACGCTGTCGGCGGATATTGGATTGAGACGTCGGAAATGTATCGATGGTGGCGTGGGTTGGACGGACGATCTTCCATGGCTGAAATGTAGATGAGGCCATTGAGTGCGAAATTGGGATGGAAAGCGAGGGAGCGGAGACCGCCATGGACGCCGTTTTTCAAAGTTGAGGTTTCGAGAGGTGATATTGAAAATGGCGGCGGCGACGTCAAACCAAAGGGTTGCGTTACCGGTTGGAGTGATTTTGTAGATTTTGGTACGGGTGGTGGCGAAGAGGTTGGGGCCAAGGTGGGTGATGGAGTTGATTCGGGCGGGACTGCCGTTTTCCAAGGGGAGTTTTGCGAAGCGACGAGTGAGGACATGGAGGGCATTTGGGATGATTGGTTGTTGGACGGGGTTGGCGGGGTGTACGGGGCGGAGAAGGGTGAGAAGGAAGAGGAGGAGGGAGAGGGGCGCATAGTTTGGAGAAGCGGATCGGAGGATGGGAGTGGAATAGATCAGGGAGCGTAGTAGGTTGTATTTTGAATGTAACAGGGGAGGGGATGTTGTTATTTAGGAATAACGGATGGGGCATGGGATGGGGGATGTCGGGAGGGAGAGACAGAGTTTAGGGGTGTGTAGCAATTGCTTTATATGGGGGGTGGTTGGGACATGAGGAGTTGAATTGAGATGTGGTTGTAGTGGATGGCGGAGTGGTGGTTTTGTAAAGTGTTTATGAGGGATATGGTTGGGCTGGTTTGATTGTCGGTTACAGTTTTTATGCGGGAATCTCAGCAAAGTCAGATTTTTCTCCGGAGAGGCTTTTTATATGGCTTTTGGGACGTTTGAATGCTTTCTACTGCAGTATCGAGAGCAGGAAGCAAAGCAACAAGCAAAGAAAAGTGAAGTTTACAGTTGGGTGGGGAAGAGCAGTTTTTCCACACCTTTCCTAATTTCATTATTTGTACGTCACATTTCTTCGCATCGCGTATAGATTTGGCTTGGCTCTTGTAAGGTGGCATCTCAGCTTAGCAACTCAATCATTGTTTTACACTATACTGCAATGCATCCCAGTTGAATCAAAATCAAAACATCCCATCTTGGATTCCATTGCGCGGTACTTTCCTCTTGTAGTACATTCTCTCTATCAAACTAAACAAAAATCCAGGATATTCCAGGGGGTGCCGCTGTAACTACCATGACAATACAGAATGGTACAAGCCCCACCTTCTGTCTTGCTGCCCCACTACCGCACAAAACTAAGCCTGAGCCAGAGAAATCGAATCCGCGATGCATACAGCACAGCTGTAATCTTCCAACTGTCCCAACATGCTACTCTAAATAGTTACACTCCCTTGCCTGATCACTCAACACACACAACCTTACCATTGTTGCTCACACGCTTCCAATCCAATGTCAACACATAAATTTGAGGTATATCACAGGGATACACCTGTGCAAACTTGAAATTCTTATTTTGTCCAAAGCAAGGATGGAAGCTGTGCTGTTTCCCTGTTTTAAAAAAAGTGAAGCAGGTTTCTCGAAATACAGTACTGTACAACTAGAAGAAGCAGGCATATTGTACATATCACCCATGACCCCAGCGGTCTACGAATTTGCACAGAAAAAAGGTACACTCTATTCAGCACAAGCACCAACTATACGGCGCTTAGCCGCATACTTGGTCCGTGCGCATTCCCAGTTGACACTGAATGTATTAAACTTAAACTTGTTTGCTCCTTACAGCCGACGAGGAACATCCGGATAGATCTTGAAACTATACTCCTTCGTTTTCTGGGGTGCCGAATTGTCAGACTATTCAGTGTACTGTACCTCCTAGGGTATTTACCTACAGTAGAGACATACAGTACTGTACATGTACTGAATGATACCGACAGTATCTTTCGAATATTAAACAACCCTACATTCCCTCTGAATGATACTCGCGTGGATGGTCACCTGAACTAGGCTTGCTTGTGCTCAACAGGCTACCAGCTACTTTCTACTTGCTAGACATGCTCTGTTATTCGTATTCTACCGCACATCATCAATCATGCTTTCAATGCAAATTTAAATACGCACCACTCCCAACCTTTGCACAACTCAATAGTAAACCAACCCCACTTACATCAGCCCTCCAAAGTCTCGCAGTAAACACACCCCCTATATTCTCCTGATCATCAAATGCAACTCAACATGAAAACTGAAACCTAGCAGAAGATCTGCTCTCATTCGCTTTGTACTGTAATAATTTCATTTACACGTTACCACTCTCACGTTGCACTCATAACCTTTACACCATTCGCAGTAAACAAATCTCATTCACCCCTCTACTACTGTAGACCAAAGAAAATCACAACCTTTCTACGCGCATCACTGTGTATCCATTTCAACATCAATCTCTCGTAATCTCTGTCAGATCAATTTCTCTGTCGTTGGAACGAATAACCTCCGAGCTATTTGCCCTGCTACTTGGTAATCACGACTTCAGAAAATTGCATGAATACAGCTCTGGCATAACATCATCTGGTGATAGAAAATTTAAGCTTTTATGCACTGTCCAACACTTTCTTGTGCAGGAAAATGCGGATCCACGGTTTGGTCAAACACTTATTTGACTCCTCACGAAGAGCCACGCTGAAAAAAAATCACTGTCTCATCTAGAATACAGTGAAAGTCTCAACCAACAACCCCCTCACCCCGTCTAATTGGAGAGCGCGTACTTTTAATCCGCCAAGCACACAAGGTATGAATCTTTGATTGCCACTTTCGCAAGAGGATGGTTGTGCCCATTCCCATATCTACTCGCAGAGGCTGCCATCCAGGCTCGTCTGCCGTGCGAATCAAAGTCGCACGGAACCTGGCCGTCCGAGCGATGGAGACTCGTGGGAAGGTTTGAGCGGCGCTAACCCAAAAGGCATGCTTGCTTGCTGGCATTGAGCCGCCCCTTTACTGAAAGCTATTTGGCGTTACTCAGTCATGGCTTGTCCCGCGTTACGCAATTTCAGTCGGCGTGGATGTAACCAACCACATCTTCCAAACGTTGAAAATGCCCACAATTCCCCTCTTGTACAATGCTGTTTCATATTTGATAAGTGCAGAAGCCGTGTGTGATCTACCTTTTCTCAAAGAAGGCACTGTCGGTGGCCATCAGAGAATTGGTGCAGTTCTCCAGGGGCACAGGTTTGCGTGTTTTACTCTTGGAAGATAGATTCGGTCTATCCTAAGTTCTCCAGACCACCACAATCAACTCAAAAAGAGTGCCGACACAGTAACGGCGGAGGAATACTCCCTAAAAGGCCGCCTTCAGGCCAACCATCAAGCAGGCCGCCTTGGACATGACGGCTACTGCAGCCTGCCTTTGCATCAAAACACCCAAACCTTTCCGTTGGTCTCCATTGCCCTCACGGCCAAGTTCCTTGTTACGTCACTTAACACTATGCGTGCATCCGGGTGCCAACTTACAAGAGTGGAGATTGGCACAGGCACGAACCTACCTCTGGTGGAGGTCACGATACAAGTGTCGAGCCACATTCAGAGAGGATATCGGGTTGAACGCCCTCACTCTCCTGTTGGAGGGAGCGAGGGGATTCATGAAGAAAAGGAAAAAAGCTTTGGGTGTTTTTCTGTGGGAAGATATACCCGATCTATCCCATGGTTTTCTAGACAACCACAATCGACTCAAAAAGGGTATACCGACACAGTAATGGGGGAGGAACTACGCTCCCTAAAATGTTACCTTCAGGCCAGCCATCAAGCAGGCCGCATTGGACATGACGGCTGCTGCGGCGTGCCTTTGCATCAAAACCCCGAAGATGCCATCAAAAAAGTCGGTCCCTAGGGTCAATGACAAGATGGCAAGCAGCTTTTGCGAGGTCTTTTACGACACGGATGACTTAGCGATTATGCCGGTTGATCCTGTGGCCTCCATTGCAAGTAGTGCATGTTGTGATCGCCGTACACATCGAGTGTTTCCGGGCAATTCCTTCCCGGGCATGGCATGCCAGGGTGAAAAAGTGGGACTTGACAGTAGTATTGAAGCCACACCGAGAATTCTCGAGGTCAGTGCTTGTCAAGGGTCCGGGGCGCTGGGGACAGTGCACACATTTTTCAGCACCGGAACGACCATCGAAGCAAGTCTATAGGCAGGCAAGTGGCCTACCATCTGCGATGAGCGTATGCAGCAGCTCCGTATGTTCCCAGCTCCTTAATGCCAGAGGATGAGCTAGACGCCAAGAATACCGCAACCACGATGTTGTTCACGGAGTTGAGTACGATTCCGAGAAATGAATTTATCTCGTCATTGGGTTTGACTGGTAATCGGAGTTCCCGGAATACCTCAGTCGAGTACTTCCCCTAATGTTCAAGCAGTCCTCCATCAAAGGGTTGAAGTCTTCCGCCCCTCCTCCGGTGCAGAACGGGGCACTACGCGCAACAATAGCCTATTTTGCAGACACACGAGACAGTTACGCTGTAGCTGGAACGCCACTTGCCTATTCTCAAGGTCAGCGGTGGTCTCAAGGAACAGTCTGAGAGAAACCACATGGTTCGCAAAGGACAGTGTGGTGTATTCCTCAGCATCGACGGGGGCTTTAAGGACAAAAGTATCCTCGCTGTACTCTTGTACTCTCGCAGTCGTTATGGATGCTAGCGCAACACTCGCCACAATAGTAAGGTCGCTTTGCTAAGTATTTATCCTGTACGGGCAGCTTAACCCCCTCTCATCAAAACCTTATCTGCATTACGAGCCCCGGACAGGGTTGTTCTCGGTCAATTTTGAATTATCACTATAATAGGGGAAATTTGGGATGTTTTTAATCCATGAAAAATATGGTCAGCTGTTCCCTGAGGGATGTCGTGATGTTGGTAAAGGCTTACAATGTAAAGGATTGGCGGGAAGCCATCAAGAAAACTGGCTGGAGGCCGGCCAACAGGCACGCCGCATTGGACATGGCTGCCGCTGCGGCATGACTCTGTGTTAAGACTTAGTTGACCTTTGCGAAGGTCTCCTTGCCTCGTAGCGACGTTGCGTGCGACGTCGGTTAACAATGCGTGGGCGTCCGGGTGCCATCCTCCGAAGGTAGAGATAGGGACGGGCACCGGCCTACTTTTGGCGGAAGACGAGATAAAGGACTCGTACCTTCTGTGTTTTGCCGTTCTTGCCGCGTTAAGCGAGGTGAGTGGGTTGAAAGTCCTTACTCTCCTATTCGATTGCGCTAGGAGCTTGACAAAGGTGACATGGAAGAAGTCTATTCCGCCAGTTCGTCCCATTGCGCAAGTCTTGTGCGGTGGATCCCTTCTCGCGACTCCATGACTGAATGTCGCGCAGCTTTCCCGAAATCGCTCGCAAATAAACGAACCTGACGGTCGTGTCTTCGCGTCCTTTCGCCCCTGTGCAAGCATTGCAACAAATGGTCGCCGAAATAGACGAGAGTTTCGGGGCGATTTCGCTTGGGGCGTGGGGTTTATCACTATACTTGATGTGCACTAAATTGCACCCGAAAAAAAAATCTAGAAGAGACCAAATTCGGATACAGTATCGGAATTAGCAAGATATTTTTACAGTATCTGAATTCGCAAGATGTTTTCATTTGGATGAGTACGGCAAATTCATGGATTGATTTTTAAAAATTTGAGACACGCTGTCATTTATAGATGCCAGTACCAGTCCAGGTCCTGGGTGATACTATGAGTCACTCTGAAAGGTCTATAAACTGTCCACATTACTTTTCACCCCTGGCCGATGGGTGCTGGACATGGGTATGGCACAAAGATATTTACCTTGAGTAAATATCTTCAAATAGTCTCTTCGGTTCACACGATGCCCTTGAATGCTTTTTTTTGGTTACTAGTATGTTTGTTTGAGACTTCAGAGGTAGCCGAAAGTCTGCATAAGGCGATTACAATGCTTATTCTTGGAAAAATCAGGCAGGTTGGCAGACAACTTCAAGTCAAGCCCGAGTAGTAGGAAGTTGAGAGTCAACTTCAGACCCAAGAAAAATTTTCCTTACGCTGGTCACAGAGCATCGAAGGTAGACTCTGCGCCTTCTATACTTGCTTGTAGCCCTCTTAACCATAGTCCTTCCCCACCCCTTTTTCTTCGCTCAACTATACCACGGTAGCACTTTTGTCGTTTGCAACAACTTCTTCTTGAGCATTTCGTTCTGAGTATCTCTCCTCCGGGCGATTTACCCTTATCAATTGTCACAAAGCTAATGGTGTTTTCAAATAAATTTTTTCTGCAAGAAAGCAGGGGGGCAAATTATATTCAATACATTTTCAACATTTTCCTTATTACTAAAATTGAAAAACATAATGATAAATAAGTATTAATACATGCGAGTACTTTCATCTTGAAAAGAATTAGTTTGTCGTGAAAAATGCCAAACAAAGTACCCCTGTAATTTTTATAATGCCTCCGTGGCCCTTTGACTACATCAACAGGTCAAGGCAGGCTGAGGTCACGGAGGTATAGACCCGTTTCTGTTTTCTCCTTTGCTTCTCTCCAAACTCAGTTTAGATTCCCCTCGCTAGAAGTGTCAGACGAAGAAGTAAACTAGCCTATCATCCCCCACCATTTGTAAACCCATTTTTCTTCATTGAAAATGACTTCCCGTAGACTTCCCTCCTTTTGGTATTCGTTTTTGATATTTAATATGTAATTTCAATGACATATTAATCATCCTCACTCGAGTCTTGGACTGATATAGAAGGGTTAATGTAAATTTATCTTTCATTCTATACTTTAGTACGGTTTACGAAGCCTCTGAAAACTTTTTAACTGTTCAGACTAGCTTCTAATAGAACTAAGTTCTCCCGTCTTCAATCTTCGACTCATTAAGTTTCTTCGGATTTGAAACTACATATTAACTCTGAAAAGGTCAAAATCAGTCGAAAAAAATCAGTTGTGCTTAAATATGCTCAAAAATTTGATTAGTTTGGAGGAGGTCATCCAAAAATTTTAAAGAAGGCAAAAATTAAATTGCGTTTGCCACTTTCTTAAAATACCAACAAATATGTGTAAAACAGCTGGCCACGAAATTAATTTCATCTTGTTTAAGTAACGGAAACTTATCAGAGAGAAATTGTTGGTTTTCACCACTTCGGTTTCCCGAGTCGGACCGAGTCTTTTTGTATAGTCAAAGTAAATACTAACACACTCGTTAACTACAAAGGAATCACTACATTACTTGCGTATTTCTCCGTACTAACTAATTACTGCCGACATGGTAAACGCATTATAAAGCAAGAAGATCACTGTTCGAAAAGATTAAGTACAACGGGAGAAGTAGACATGTTACTTACCTGCGTTTTGATGCTCCGCTGTAATTTCGCCACAGTCCTATAAAAGAGTAATAAGCCCGTATAGCAATCAAATTGAAGTCCAGATTTCCCAGTATAGGTAATTAAAACTCGAGTGACTCACTGTGATTACACCACTTAACTTATCCGACGAAACGCACCGCAACTGCTTCCCCAAATTTTTCAAATAGCAGATAAGGAATACACACAGTCACATGATTTTTGGCCGAATATATCACAAATAGGCGCATAAAACTTATTTTAAAAGTTTCATCTTTTAAAATTTTATTTGAGCGATTAGTCGGAATTTTTGAACCAAAATAAACGAAACGAACTGAAAAATTCATATTTAGAGTTTATATTTATTCTTTTTTATGATAACATCGGCTTATATATAAATATATGGAAATGGTCATTATGAACATCCTTTTTTGCTTGCGAGATCTTTTTTCTTTTTAAAGACATATTTTGGGACTTTAAAGATTGAAGCCTCCAATTTTTACCAGTCAACTTCGAATGAGAATTTACCCATGCTTGACCCTAAAAGAGACTACTTTGCGCACATTTGCTGAGCATTTACCTATTTTTAAGTAGCTATATTATACTCAGTTTGTGTTTGTCAATAATCCACTACTAAAACGGAAAGATTCACTCAATATTTACATTTTAGTACATTTATGTAACAATTTTCATTCCTATTAGTATTATTGGTGATTCCTTCAGAAAGATTAGACGATGGCGAAGATTTTGAACTAGTATCCAATACTTTTGTTATCATTGCATCATATTTGTAGAAAATCTCCTCCGAACGACCATGGCGGAGACTACTTTTTATTTGCATCTACTCGACTGGTGGTAAACAATTTTTTGTTGTTGGAAATACTCAAATTAATTCCAGAATTTTCTGGAAAGCAGCAAAGTTTTTTATGACATAATAGAAGACTTTGACGGGTCCTTTTATTACATCTTCGCAAACTCTTCCTTAAGTTTGCTCGTCCATAGCTTTCGAAATATTTCCCTGTCTCTACGTAGTCGCTTACGCTTACGACAGGATTATTTGAAGCCCTATGTATCCTAGATTGGGGCAGTAGATTCCCCTTCTGATTCTATTCTCGTTTGCGTGTGGTCGCAGATCAGTTATTACCTGGAATAATATTTACAGAAGCATAGAATCAATGTGGTGCGGACTGGGCACCGAACAATTACCACTTTTCTCTGAAATATAGGACAGTCTGACATGTTTCCATCTCTACTGATCTATCAAGCTATCCTGCAGTCGGCCAACAAACTCTTTGAATTTTTGGTTTTCCCCACTAAACTGTAAAGTACATTTAAGCATGTAGATGGATAAAGGCAGACAAAATTTCCTAAAATTATAGTGAGCAGTGAAATGTGATATTTCGCTGAACGGTGTTTGATGTGAAATTCTCTATTACACAAGTTCTCTACAATTCTAAATAATATTTTCACTGATGAGTGGGAAAATGTTGCAATTGAAGATTTTTGTAGGGAAGGAGTCATTATAGGAGAAAACTGTCACCAATCTAATAGAAATCTGATAAAAAGAACTCTTTTCAGCCAATATTTATATGTCTCAAAAAAATAAAGGCCGATTAATACAGTATTATCACAGTAAAAGAAGCATTCAATATTTACGCATCTTACATTATTAATTTTCTTATTCTGTGGAATCATCTATTTATTCTATATAAGGGTTCAGCGGGTACGTAGACTTGCAAAAAAGTTTTTCACAGATTCAAATACACGAAAATTATTAATTTTATGTGTTGGAGTCGAAAATAAACGCCCTATATTATCCAAGCACCATATTATAAAAATACCAAAAAATATGTTAAACGCCCTTTTCGATAGAAATTTCATCCTAAATAAAAAACTGTAAAGTCCAACAATACTTTCTAGATTGGATATATTGACTCTTAAATATTATAAAGAAACTTTGTATATCAATATAGCGACATTACCTTACGCAAATTAGGGGAACTAGAGGGATTTAATATCGTGTAAATAGAAAACATTAGAAATGGATGAGACCTCGTAGCATTGAAATGTCTGGTTCAACTAGTAGAAACTTCAGTAGCTATGTTATATGAACGGCAAAATAGTAAAATGTTTCTTCTCCTTTCGTCAAAAATAGCGACAGCTGATGTGATATATATCAATTGCTCTATTTTTCTTTTATAGTGTGAGGCGTGCGCAAATCTTTTTTACCCAAATTTATGAAGTTGTTCAAAACATTTCGAAATAATCTGATTTCTTCTGAAAGTAAAACGGTAAAATACAACCATTTGAATATGAAAGCCGGAAAAATATTTTTTTTCTCCACAAAAGCATTTTGATATTTATGCCCTTAATGGAAATAAAATCTCTGTCTGACCAATTTTTGGCTAATTACATTCCTTAGTCATGTGAAATGTAGACTAAAATAAAATTTTTGTCCTCTCATGGCCTATCTACTCGCTATATTGTCCTTTTTCCGCCGGCATAGTTCTTTTTAATTATCATTGTCGTTTAAGTTTTCCTCGGATCGACCAAAACAATTTTTGTTTAAATTGTTCCTGGTCCTTTCATTTGAGCGTAAAACGTCAGGATTATCTAAATATTCATACATCAAAATAAGTTTTTTTGAATTTCCAGCAAGCAACTGCAAACACAGGAGTTTTGGCTTCAGTGCGAATCATTTAAAACATTCGATTTATTAAAAGGAAAATAGAGTGTATTTTCACCCTTTCGAGCTTGCTCCTGAGTTAAGTGGCACATTAAACTTGCTTAATTGTTTACGAGTAAGTATCTAAATATCGCCTAGAGAGTGACTAAGTAAGGGAGGCATTTGTTATCAAAAATACGGCTTTTTTGTTATTCCTGTACGAGCTTCATTCTTTATTCGTGAAAGAGGGTGCAAATAAAATGTCGCAGAAAAAATATACCCAGGATTTTTTTTGTTTAATTGTCTCTTTCTTGAGAAAATTCCTTTTGCAGTTTCGAAAAAAATAACTAAAGCCGTCTTTTTAAAATTCTCGAAGGTGTGATTTAATTCATTTATTCAACAATTAATAACAATCATTACATAAATTTACACAGTAGTAAAATGAATGTGCGTTTTGTGGAAATTTTATGATACAATTTTCAAACTCACGTGATTTTGGATCATTTTTTCCAATAAATGCTAGGGAACTCGGATTAAGCCTTTCCTATTCTTTTTTTATGCCTTATATGAAAATTTTTGAACTATAAAGATACTATTTCACACAGAAAAAAACATAAATAGACTGGAGCTTGAATTTCTTTTAGAGTATAGTAACATTTTTTTGAAACTTAAACTACTACTTTATATCAAGTGGGTAGCGTAGTCCTATCAGAGAGGGTTCCATTTATTTTTTTTTGAAATCATCGAAAGTCAAATAGAGTATTTAATGAATTTGTTGTTTCAAAAAGGTTTTAGCGGTTCATTGAAGCTCTGACGTACATTTTTCTCTATTAATGATATCGAATAACAATAAATAGCATACTACATCTCAATTATAAATACATTGCACAATTTAAAAATCATAATTTTACGATATCAAGTAACAGAACGGACTTTTTTATAAAATAAATGGAAGGAAAAATTCCAACTACGTTTCAAATACTCATACAGATGCCACTTAAATCAAAATTGTTATCAACTGTAGAGTGAAGAAATACACCTTTCTCTGTATTAGCTTATGTATTAGCCTCGTGATATAACCGAACAAATCTTCCATGCAGTAAAATAACCCAAAAATCCCCCCTTACTCTGGCAGTCCTTAATCTTTCTTTTCCGCTTATAAATTAAACCTGAGGCAACGTAACCGGTGATTTCCTGCCATTCATTACTTTGAGGCTCGATGTAACAAAAATAATTCCTCCATAAAGCTATCTGCTACCTCAAAACACCCATTATCTCAATATTTTCCAGTAATGCGGTGGTTTTGTTTTCAATATTTTAAATAAGTAGACATATAATATTCTTCAACTTCATGGTCTTTGAATATGATCGCTTGGCAATATCAGCGGAAATTATATTTCAATATTATACTAATAGTTCTCTTGAGAGACTTAAATAATATATAACTTTTCCAATGAATTTTTACTCGATCGAAAAATTTACAAAACTTCTTCAATTACTTGAATCCTGGTTTCATATTCCAAATACTCAAAAAGTAGAAGAATATCCTGCATACACTGCCAAGCGTCCGATTTCTTTAAATGTGCTAGTTAAGTACCTTCCTAACATTTTCGAAGATAAGTGCATGAGAAGAAATCAAAAATAGTGTTTCTGGCTTGAACCCCAACTATACTAAAGATTCTTTTTTTATGCATAGTTTCCTTCTTGAGTAGCAAAACATTTAAAGAATGTTTTTATCTTCTTTTGATATATCCTTCTGTAATATACATACTTCAAAGATTCCCTCAACATATTTTGTTCTTCTGGCTGCAGTTCCATTTCAAAGGTAGTGCGGTCCCACTTTGATCAAATATTTTTAAATTTCGGAACTATTGGAAAAGGATGGATGGAAAAATTACCTCTTGCAATTTATTAAGCGAAATATTATCCCAGATTAATACAATTAAAACTTGGAAGAGGGCATTAACAACATGTCAATGAGCATAAATTGTTCTCAAGTAAGCATCATCTTGATTTTCAATGAATGCAGCCGTCAATGTTGAATGGTTGCATTTTCTACCGTCTATTCCAGTTGAAACTATGCTGGGGCAAAATTTGGACTGAAAAAAATCCATTTTGCTATGGTAAAAGTAGTTGGTCAAAACCCGGCGGCGGGAATCCTTTTTGTTTAAATATGCTTCTGCGACCGAAAAATAACTAAAGTGAACATAATGGGAATCACCTTGAGCTATACTGTCCTAAATTTGACCGAAAAAATTCAGAGAGAAGATAGATAAGTCATTTCGGCTTTCTAAATGGTACGGTTCTGTCCGACGATCCATTTTATTTGAAGCAAAATAAACAATAAAATTTAAGCAGGGGCCGTATGACAGAATATATCTGTTTTCATTGGCTTCTCAAGAGATGTTTTCTTTAGTTACTGCCACTTTTGATTTTTGATGAGAGTTTTGAAAATGTTGATTGGATACAATAGAGAGGAAAAGAAAACATTCTTTCAAGATTTAATTCAATTTTACGGTCTTCTTTCCGGGTTTATCGACAACTTCCTGCCTATTACTACATTACGGGCTTGTTAAGACCCCCTCAATCCAAAAATTTTCATATTTCATGTATAAGCGTCCAGTGAAAGCGAAATTTATTTGCAATCGTGACTGTCGTGCAGGGCTATATACAAGAAACGTATTTTTGGCTGCCAATTTATTCCTTCTCTACACGTCTCCGCTTTTTTCCCGCCCCTGACAAAAGGCAAAAAACACTGTTTTCTAAATCTTTGGTGTTTTGGCCTTCTGGTTTCATCTTGGCTTGCATATACATTACCTGTTTTTCCATGTAAGAAGGATCAAAATTGCTTACTCGTTTCCATACATGCATCTAAAATCTCTTCTGTTCGCAGTTTTGCTCAAGTATAGCCCATTCTTGCTGCTCGAATACGATAATCACTACGGTTCTTACGAATTAAGAAGTGAAATATCGTACCAGAACCAAAATGGTAGCGATTTTATACAACTTTAAATCACTACGACAGGTGAACATCCTAGATTTTCTCTAAAACTTCTTCGCCAAAAGAACCAATTTTAACGAATATTGACAGAAATATGTGCTCCTGAGAAATTAGCTCCATAGAAACAAATTCAAATGATTGCTATTGAAGTAAGTATTTAAGGGCCCTGAACAGCGCCCCGTAGAAACTAGAGGGTACCAAAAGACATGACGTTACATCTCATGACAACAGAGTAGCGAATATATCTCAATTTTCAGCTCATGTTTTCAATCACATTTGAGGACCTAATTTCGATTCGACTAAGGTGCACTAATCGAAGACGCGCTGCTTACTGGCAGCGCGTCTTCGCTTAGTGCACCTCAGTACTACAAAATCTGCTCAGGGTACCTCAAGAACTACTTTATTTGGAATAAGGTTTTGTTTCCATCTCTGTTAGACTAGAGACTAATAGTTTGTCAGATAGTTAGGCGTTTTTTACAGATGTATCCCGTCCTAATTATGTATTTTAGTAGCTTTTTTAGAATTAAATTTAAGACACATGCTTCGAAAAACATTCTTCAAGTTCTGCAACGCTCTGTGTACCCTGCTGCACTTAATCCGGCTGTCCTTTTCGACAGCAAGCGAGGGGTACTGGGCCGCGTGGTTCTGCTGGTTGTGTCCGAGGCCGCAAACCGGGAGCACATGTCGACGTCGTCGCCGCTGTCTGTAAGCATCGCGCTTACACAGGGAGTTTTTCAAGCTACCACCGCCTTGGTCCGCAGGTGTTTCGGTGGTGGAATTTTCTTCCTTCCCTTCTGTTGGCGTGGCATCGGTTTAGCGGTGCTGGGTTGAGTCTGTTTAGCAGGCCACTACAAATCAATTAAAGGTCCCCGTTTCCCCTTCTCAGGTTCCCTTGAACCCTCAAAATACTAAATGATCGACTGCTTCAACTCACCTTCTGTCTCTCCAACTGAAGTAGCCTGGCTATAGGCTTCCTTCCTCCCCACGCCATCCGAATTAGTCGCGGCTACTTAAGTTCCTCAAACATTATATCGTATACAATCCCGCCCCAGACTCTCCGTTATCAGCCCACAACCTCCTCATTGAATCTTGCGGCAACTTTTCTCGTTCCAAAAGCCATTATGTCCTCCTTTGGCTACCAAACCCCCCTATTTACCCCACAACGTCTTACTCCACCCTTCTGCGGTGGCTTAGGATACCCTTCCATCTCCTCGGAGAGAACAAACATTTTCCTAGCTTTCTGACTCTCTTTCTTACCGAATGGAGTCAAGAGTACCTCATACAGCGATTAGAGTTGTAGTTAAACAATTTTAATATCTTCAAAAAGTCCCTTCTGTAGTCTACTTTTGTCACCGTGACGTACCATGCTTATATAAAAAATCTACAACAGCCAAAAGTTAATATCTCGATGATCCCCATTTTGCTTTCCTAACTCATCTAAAAAGATCAATTTGCAGACCTTGCTGTACACTGCAGTAAATTTTGATACTGATGATTCGCAAAAATTTGCCCAGATTATTTATGCTTTGCCTGTAAATAAGACTTATCAGAAACTATGTTTGAAATCTATCGCGAATATTTGAAACCAATG
Source organism: Kappaphycus alvarezii (assembly GCA_002205965.3). NCBI lineage: Eukaryota > Rhodophyta > Florideophyceae > Gigartinales > Solieriaceae > Kappaphycus > Kappaphycus alvarezii. The sequence continues at coordinate 156,069 of NADL03000047.1, read as the reverse complement.
CTTCTGCTCGTGCGTAACAAAATCTCAAATCCGGTTACATACAGAGACTTCAAATCATTCCTTCAAAGGCGCAATTTTTCTTCAACCGAAAATTCGATAACAAATAAAAAATAATGCTCAAACGTCGAATATGGATTCCTGGATTAAAAATCCCATGAAAGTATTTTCGGCTGATCCGGTTCTCTCAGTTCCCCCTTTATTATAACCCTCTCCCTCTACTAAAAACAACCATTATATTTAAGTGGGGCTACCTATATGTCCCAAAGATTTAGCGGGGTTGCAGAAGTTTATTTAGGTAGTGAAAATTTTTATGCACTCCTCACTGATGTCAGTATGCAGCTCGAACCTTTTAACCTCCTTCTACTTACTTTGCATATTTTATGTCAAAAACATACACCTTGACCTTCAAATTACAGTCCCCTTTTTTGAAAGCAGTAAACAAGACTATGAAAGCGGATCGCCTTTTTCTCTCCTCACTTCTACTCGGAAAAATCCTTCGCTCCCTTCCGTGAATATGATCCCCCAACTGAACCAGCCTGAATTTAACCTTTCGCAGTGGAGAATTGACACGACTATATCCTTAAACTGTGCTAAAAATTCTGTCCTCTTCAACATTCCTTTTTATTTCAAGTTCAATTTAGATAAAAGAGATTGAGATGTAATATTAATCGAGAAAAGGAGCGTATAAAATGGCTTGGGCTTGCAAAATACTATCGATTGAAAGAAAAAAGTCTTCACCGACTAATATGGCTCTGAGATACTATCACCAATGATAATAAGCAGGAAGTAAATGAGATACTTCTATATTCGTTTATTCAGAGAATACAAGGTCCTCTTCATCCTACATTACATGTTCTTATCTTACATGCATGCATCTCTCAATATATCTCATGGTCACCTTCCCAAGCCGTTCATACATGACATTCTATTCGAAACCTGGAAAGCAGTTCTGAAGTAGAAAATGTCAAGGGATTCCAGCTTTCACAATGATCAATTCTTGTTCGAGATGAAAAACGTTTACACTCAAATACTTATATACAAATATTGCTTCATTTCACTAGTTGCACTAGTAGCCCCGAAAAAGATAAAAACTATTTTCCTATTACTCTATACATTTGGGACCGAACTCGGCTCGAGCCTTTTATTCACCACAGGAAATTTATTTTTACCGAATTTGAAGCGTATAGGGAAGCCAAATTTCCGTTTAATATTTCGAAAGTCTTTGCGAATTTTCTATGTAAGACCAATTTTCCGGTTCCATCTACCAAAAAGAAAATTAGATACCAGGTTTTTTACTTTCTTCTTGATGATAGGTATTACTGGAATCAACCCATGGCTTAAATTATCCGGTAAAATCTCGGAATACTACCGGCTCTTAATTACATATCTATCTTTTCCTCCAGAAGCTCTCTTCCGTTACAAGTATTTTTTAAGTTCCGTCGTTGCGGAATTAAAACCATCAACTTCAAAAAGTGCTGGGATGTATATTCTTTTACCTCGCACTCTACGGAACACGTTTAAATAATTTTCTCCGCAAGCTGATTCAGAAACTGAAAGTACAGTGGACTTAATTCCATCAGGCGCCATTTCTTCTCATGAAGGAAAACAACTTTTTCAGAGGACCTTGAAATAATCTGTGGCTGCTTAGTAGCTGTACAGTTGTGCGTTTATACAGCAACAACAATTTTTTGTACGTTGTCATTATTCTCCAAAGTAACAGTCTCCTCGACAGTCCCGTCTATCTACACATGAAGCTTTGAGATCACCATTAGATGTGTCTCTTGCTATTCACTCAGAGTAATACCTTTTTTGCCATTACTAATCGCCCAGGCTTCTTAGAATGCGTTTTTAGCCCATCATATAAGATTCTGTTCGACATTGGTTTGTCTTTCACATTTTTGCGAGCGTTTGATTGGTTTTTGTTGTATTTCACATGTTTACATTCTTTTTTGATGTGTTATTTCACAAGCTTTACGGCTTCACACAAATTTACTGCATCTACTGTACTGTAGATTCAAACCACTGGTAACCTTACATCCAGGGCTACGAGACAATTTGCTGTCGTTACACATTTCCTATCAGTTCTTTACACAACGTGTCACCCAATTGGAACACGTGGAATAGTTACGGGTGAGTTCCACACTGGTACATTTTTCACTGCTTTACCCATACCACCTCAACCAATGTACATCTTAAATCTTGTCTGATTATGTCACTCGTGCCGACTACACTCCGAAAGTGCTACCGACGATACCTTTAGGGCTGTTTTGCGGGAAAATCTTTACATCTACTACTGTTAGACTGCATTTTCCTGTATTATGTAGCTATCTCTAGCTCTGTATAAAACATGGTTTGGAGCGGCCAACTTAACCCAGCCAGCCTCTAACCTAGTTTCAACCACAGTAAAACATATATATGCTGGTGTGCGCTTAACAACCTACAGTTGGCCTCACTCTTTATCCACGCCACGCCGTGTAGTGCGTTTATTTTTTTTCTGGTGCGTCTCTTGTTGCTTGCACATCTATTATGGGCCTCCTTTCTGTCGTGGTGCTGATCTTTGTAATCATATCGAACAAGGACTTCGAGTCCGTGAACATGCAAAACCTTAATCCTTGTCCTAGCATTGATTCTAGTTCTTCTTCTGATGTTGGAAGGAAGTATATTCCATCTTCTAACCCATAAAAATCACCTGCTAACGTCGAGCGAACGAGAAGCCTGCACTTGTGTCAAGTAAAATGCGGCACAATAAATCGATCTTGCGTATTGCACAGGAGAATAAAATATCCTATTTGCGTCATCAATTATTTATTTTTGAACAAGCTTTCGGTACAGACTCGGAGATATAATGAGTCACAGTCATTCTTTTGATGCATGATTACTCTCCAAAATTTTAAATGCACGTTTGATAATATCTTATTGTTCGCCTTCAATGCTCCTAGGCTAAGTGTGTTCTCTGTTCCTGCTGTTGACTTATTAACGACCTAAGTGATTCAAACCTGGTTGAGTAAGTCACTGCTTATTCCCCTGCATTGAGTGGTAATTTTTGAAATTTCAATCAAGCTGAAGCGGTTTGATCCTACTCACGTACTCGCGCGTGTGCAGTCTCACTCCTCCTTGGATAGAATCGATCCGAATTACATTTATTTTGAGCGCGTTCATAACACGCAGCTTCGATTAAAAACTTCTGTCGTTTCTTGCCGCATAGTTTCCTAAATTCCTCATCATATGCATTCAATTTGTCGTGTACGTACATGCTTGACATCTCTTTCAGGTTTCTTTGGTCTTTCTTGAGAAACATGCTAACATCAAGTGCTATATGTTTCATTCTTATGCCATATCACAAGTGCCATGTTATAGCGACATTCCATTAATACAGCATCACTAAGCCAACATAATGGCTTGCGTAACTTACGCAGCTATCCTTTTTGAGCCGCAATTCATTTTATGACTTCAATAATATGTTACGTGCAGTAACATTTTATCTGCAGACTGCAGGTAGACCTATGCTATATTTTGCGGGAAAAGGTGAAATTCCAACAACGCGGCTAACTGTGGGTGTTGAGGGGACAGAAGGTAGTCGACGGTTGAATTGGTAGATAATAATAATTATAAAGGCATTTAAAATCCCAAAATGTAAGAATTGCACTTATTGGTTGATGCTTCCATTAAACAGGCCGGAACATCAGACAAAGGTTTATAGAAAAAGTACTCAACACTAGCAGAGATAAATTGTAAGCAAACAGTACTGAATTTAAATGTATTTTAGATAAAGCGACCCAGATGTATCAAACTACAAGGTTCTGAAGGCTCATGTATCAGCCATCAGTGTAACCGATAGTAATAAACATCATGGAAAAGTCCCATTGGCCCAATTGGCAAGGAGGCATAAAGCGGTTGCTGATTTGTGGGTCCGAAATGTTTCGAGAACCACGTGAGATAAACACGATGGCTCCATGTCATTGGCTTGTTACAAAGAGGTATGATCTTATGTTTTACACTGGTGCGTGGTACAGTACACAAGTTGCACTGATGTCTTCTTACAGTGTAAATCCTTGGTACAGGTTACTGAAGGGATACTGTCAGGGTATTTGGTGATTTATGGGCATAATTGGAACACTACTGCCGTTAACAATCGCACTGAGATTCTACTTGGTTTGGTGTCGTATATATTAACTGGAATTTCTATTTGGCTCTGGCTTTGCATGATTTAACTTTGCTTGAAAAGCTCCTTTTCTTTATCTTTATTACTGATCGCAAGTACGACTCTTCTGTCCAGGAGGTTGGAATTTCCAGATATATTTTCTCAAAACACGGTGTCGAAAATTTCGTTAGAATTTAATTCCTATAGTCTTTGAGTGTAACAATGTCTCTGTTACGTCACTCTGTTATAAAGACTTGTTCGCTGTCTTTATTCCAATTATCTGTTACACAGTGGTGTAACAGAGAAAGTGCTTCACTCTTGGAAGAATCTACAAGCTGTGTGTAACAGGGTAGCAGTTTAATTGCTGAGTATTTATTTTCTCTACAGAGTATTTTTATTTGACGTGGAGCCACACGTAATCGACTTGTTTATGTTTCAGATAGTACTATCATTTAGTTACAGTTCTCTTTTCTAGTTACAGCTCTACTTCCTAGTGCTTTACTGAGCTGGCACAACTCTGAGAGCTGCTTAGAAGAGCTGACGTACTGTCTATAAAAGGGGGCTAATCTAAATTCTTGGGGGAATCCAGGTACACTCCATACACCCTTTGCCCCCAACTTTCTGAAATCCGCTACCATCATCTCTACTGTTCCTTTAGCAGCGCCACGGCTGCCTCCCTCTCTGTTTCATTGAGCATCGCTATTATGAAGTGCGGATCGGGCGCACAGGTGTCCTCTAGTTACACCTCCTCTCCTAAGATATATTATTACGTAATAATCATTGTTCGGCCGAGTAACGGTTGTGTTGTAAATATTTCTGAGTAAATCGAGGCCATCAGACTCCTTCACGTGAACTACTGGTTCTATGGAATAGTTTGCCTCTTTATCTGACCGCTTCACGCATACAATTTTCTTCGAAAGTTATGGCGACGATGCATGCACCTTTCCAATTACTTTCATTTTCGTGGTGGAAATAGAACGAGTGAAGAGATTGAACAAGACATTTTGTTTGAGGGGACCTGATGCATTCTTAACTGTGCTTTGATGTAGGCCATCCCCAGTCGAGTCAGATTCATGGCCTCAATACGGTCGGAGAGCGATAAGAGCTGGGTAATACGCGGAATAAAAGGCAGGAACCCAGCGCCGAATACTAAGGTGGAAAGAACCAGTACCTAGGGGCCTACTGTGTTATTAATAGCTTTAATGGTGAGTTGAGGTTGATATTGTCGTCAAGGTCGGGCAAACCATCCTGAATTCGTCCCAGCATACGCCGCAAAGAATCATTATTTCTCTCTCCGGTCTGAGGCCGTTTGGAGACTCAACAGCAGATAACTGGATCTCCATACCAGCACAGTCTGATATATTTTGAACCCATACCTGTTGAACACGCTGCTTTGGTCTACGCGAAACTTGTCGGGGTATCCAATGTCTGTGGAATCCTAGCAGATCAAGAAGGCGTTCTAGATTGTCTTATTGTCCATTTTTGTTAAATACATGACTGCAGAGAAATTGGGATGGGTGCCGACACTGTGCAGCACCATGTTCCCTTTTTAACAAACGAGATTCATGGCGAGTTCGTGGTTGAATACACGTGCGCCCTTTTTGTATCGTATCCCGAAAAATGTGGGGGCCTTGCAATAGAGCTTTAGAATGGTGCAGGAGTTGACATTTCTTTCTGTGCACTAAGTATAGTCCCACCTGCTTCACCTGGCTTCATACGTCGCAGAATATTGTAGAGTTTGCGCGTCGGGAGATATTGAAAAGTGTCTATGGGGCTTTTTCAACACGAACTTGGTTTAGAATACATGCGCAGCGTTCTGTTTGATAAAATAAGGCGCTCCACTCTACTGATAGGCATTTTACAGTCGTGCTTGCAACTTTGAAGGACAGTATCGCCATTATCGGCTATCAGCCTTTCACGATCCAACACATCGAGATCGACTAAGAGAGGAATGTATGTATTGACTAGATCTGCTTCAAACTCCAAAAATAAACCATCTAGCGTAATTATGCGCACGTAAATGATTCCGGCTCTCATGTACTTACCGTCTTCAAACATTAAATTCTAAACCAAATTTCGCAATGTCATCCTCCACTTCGACCCCCTAGATAGGGGTTTAAGCCTGATTACGTCAGATTCAGGTTTGCGGTGTGCAGATTTCAAGGAAACCACTCAAAAATGTTGCTTAAAATTTTGATTGAATTGCTGATGGGTGAATCGTCGTGAGAAGAGATACTCAGAACCAAATACCCCAAGAAGGAGGTGTTGCAAGCGACAAAAGTGCTACCGTGGTATAGTTGAACGAACAAAAAGGAGTGTATAAGGAAGACAGTTGAGAGGGATACAAGCAATTATGGAAGGGGCATGGTCTACCACTGATGCTCTGTGACCAGTGTAGGAAAACTTTTTTCTTGGGTCTGAAGTTGACTCTCAACTTCCTTCTACTCTGGACTTGACTTGAAGTTGTCCGTCAACTTGCTTTACCTCCACAAGAGGAAGCAGTTTACTCAGCTTATATAGACTTTTTTGCTAATCCTAAAGTCTCAAAGAAACATACTAAGAACCATAAAATGCATCAAATGAAATGATGTGAACGAGAAAGACCAACAGCAGATACTATCAGGATAAATATCTAGATTATTTACTTAAAATCTTAGTCCTCTATATCAGAGCCAAACGATTCCCCCAAAATATTCATTCCACCCAGGCAGTCCACACAAATATCCGCTGCGGCTTAGAATTCTCCATTGCCTCCTGCGAAATATCTAGACCACTATGGAGGCCCCCATCCTTTTCCAGAGTCGGGACCACCTGGTCGATATTTTCTGGCCCCTTCCCCATTAATCCAGCACTTTCCATGTCTCCCTCCCCCTCATCCTCCTCATCCTCCTCTTCAATCCTCTCTTCATCTTCGTCAGAAGAGTCAGAGATCACAATTACTGCCTCAATCTCCCTTCGTTCTCCATTGGCGCCTCCCACCGTTATACACTAGTGGCTCCCAAGGATCTACCCAGTCCTTCTCTTCTTCCTTCTCCTCTACCTCCTCCTCTGCCTCTTCTACCTACTCGAAGCAGTTACGACGGATCCACTCCTCAATGCGTTTTCGGTCCAATCTTCTGCAGTAATCATCTTAGTCGGTTGGATTATTTTCCATCAGGGCCAGAGCGTTGAGGGGACGGCGGCCTCCGGATGACTTGGCGATGGTGAGGGACGGGCGGAAGTTGGTCATGCTGAGGGCAAAAAGGGGGTGAGCCGATGGGGTAGTTGATGGCGGGGGAGTTGCCTCAACGAAGTTGATTTCGGATTTTAAATAGGTCAAATTATTCGAAACTTTTCATGACTTAAGACGGAATAAAAATGTGAAGCAATGCTACAGCTTTGAATTTGCATGTGATTAGGACAATAACTAAAAATCTGCTTGATAAAATATCGGAACTGAATATGGAGGATGAAGCGAATCACGAGTCAAAATATTCTGTTTTGAAAAAGGAGGACTAAAATGCTCAAAGAAAAAATAGAAATGGAGTTGCGCAGTGAATTTATATTCATGAGGTAAATCCGTTCCATGATTTTTTTCCTAAAGAAAATTGATAGGAAGAGTTGTTTTTGAAGAATCATGGAGAGGAAGAAGACAGAAGTTTGTGGAGAGGACCACTTTCCTACAGAAAGGACCGTTTCCGTACCAACAATTGCCATGCGCATAATTTGATTCGCACTATAGTTCGACTCTCAAAACGCTGACGTGACTTATGGGATGTTCTTCTAACTCCACTGAAATGTGCCTCAGATGTTTGGTGTTGGAATTATGCAGAAACTTTGGTGCGAGGGTTTAATGGGGCACAATGAATGTCAGCCCAGTGCCCCTGCTTACAAATCCTATTCCACGTTGATATAACCCTCTATTACGCTGGAGTCGTCATCGCCGTCGCTCTGATCAAAGGCGTCGTCGAAAGTGGCAGTGTAGCATTCCTGTCGGAAGTACGCAATATCTTGCGGGTCTGGTATGTCCCCTTCACCTTCAAATAATATCTTCAAGGGATATTTACGCGACGAAACTGTTGATTTAAATGTTTCTTTTATCCGATTCGCCATGAGAGGTTTTTCCGAAGTCATTTTCCCGAAGCTGTTCCATCATTTGTTTCGCTAAAAAGTTGATATTCTCGGAATTTTCTCCTAGAAATTTATTTAGAATTTTGACGCACGGGGACACCGTCTTGCCACTTTTTTGACTGAAATTTCAGTTAGTAATAATTTCTACATCGTAACGAAACATCTTAAAATCTAGCAAAATTTTAAGAACAGTCCTTCATTCTTCTGTTCCGTCCCCATCCGTTTATATGCTTTTGGGTCGGGCACATATTTGCTTTTTCCTTAAAAAATACAGCCACATCTTTACTAATGCTTAGTCTGCTCATCTTTTGGCCGTTGATTACAGTTTATTCTGTACATTTCTGGATATTGTTTCTTGGCGCCTTAATCAGTAACGTCAACCGGTCCGCTGTAATGAGTAAACCGAGAAAATGTTTGTCACCATGTCTCATGTTTGGTTAACGCATTAATTCTAGATTGTGCCCAGTTCATCATTCTCACGGCATGATACAAATATTAAGGCTTTTCAGTATCCGAGTTTCTTCCCGAAGTATATCGCTGCAAAAGCTTTTCGATACGGCACGATGAAAGCAATAGCGGCTGAACTTCGTCTGTTTTGTTTCAGATATAACCAACTATCGTGATGACACGTAGTTCGTCAAGGATGATGCACTTGCGAGCATCGCTCTTTTGTCGTCTTTTAGTTCTCCACAGGATACTACACACTGGGCAATTTCTCGGAGATCCTGAAAACATAAATTCTCTGCCTCGTCCTAGAAAGTTACGTGAACTAATTTGACCTTTTGTAACCTTTATAAATGAAACGATTTACAAAACATTTCGTAGAGTGTGAGTACCTTGATACAATCTTCGTAAAATTTCCTTTTAATTTCTCCTGTTCACCGATGTCAGTGCATTGGACTTTTGAAAATAAGGACGGTTGATTGGATTGATGTTCTTCAGGGAACTATAGCTGACCACGTGTACCTTGTGAGCAAGCGCGCTCGCTTGGTTTTTCGGTTTGTCTCTGAGGTGCCTGCATTTTCAAAGACCTAGCCCAAAGTTGTGGTCATTGGCAAGGTTTGGCAAGTGTCCTTCCAGAAATAGCTCGTATCGTTCGAATGCCTCTTTTAGTACCTAAGTAAATTTTGGCTCGTACCATGTGGCAGTTGCATCTCTGTTCATGGGCAATTTTTCCCCAGACATGTATGATGGGACGCTGACTTTGTGTTTTTCTAGGAAGATGCGAATGGCCTTGTATAGGCAATTGTTACCCATCATTCGGGTTTTTTGACCGTTCTATAAGCGTATCTGTCGCAGTTTTGTCCAGTGAAAGAATTTCTGAACCCGAAGAAAGCTGCAGGGCATTTTTTTGCGGTAGTAATTGGCGCCCGGCTACGAGAAAGGGAGTTGATTGCGTCTTCAAGAACTAAACGAACACTTTGGAGAGCAAGTGGTCCTAAACTTGATGCAATTCGGTGCATCTTATCTGTCAGGCCGTGCATCTGCCCATGAAAGATAATTCTGGACTTCTTTCTCCGTGACTGCGCCTGTGTGATCTTGTTCACTCATTGGTACTCGAATTGGATATTTTGCACTCTGAACTGTTGCTGTGCCATCTTTTTCGAAGCTCGGCTACATACGATGCCGTGCCCTCATTTGCATTGTACTTCCAGTATCGATCGGAAAATGACTCTATTTCAGTACGTTTTCCTAATACCATTCCACAGACGGTCCCGAAGGAGCAACTCAGGGAATGCAACCGCGCATCGTACGATATGGCGGCAGGGAAACCTATTAATTGAGTGTTGGAGATAGCTACAAGCCCAATGAGCTTGCAGTCGTCGTTTTCAGATCGAGACCTTGTCATCATTACTTGCCTCATTGTAGTGTATGCCGTGGTCGTCAGTTCAAGTTGCTCCCGGGTTCCACTCCATCGCACCTGAAATACGGAGACCTCTTCCAAGACTTCATCATTTCGAAATCTGTTGTCCGGCCAGTTTTGGTCATTGATTGTCAAGACCTCCGCTCCCAACACGACGTAATTCTTGCTTGGTTCCACGCTCAACTCAACAAATCTCAGCAGTGAGTACGCAGTAAACTCTGTCATGAGAGTTTTAAAACTTCAGAAGGTAGTGGGAGCTGGCAATTAGCGATCTTGCGGTATGTGGGACTCTGCAGTTTAAGGGATCTAGACCTTGCTAGATTTCGCTTTTGGTTGTTAATCCTAGTCAGTCTAGCCATTTCCTTGGGCACTTTGTGCAGCGGTACCTTTCTTTGCATTATGTATCGGCGTAAGAGAGTTAGAACTTTCCGTGTAGCCTGAACCTTCGAAAAGATACCGGTATGGAACAGACCGATTCATATAAAAGGCGACGAGCATTTCAGGATTCCTGTTGTAGAGAAAGTTAAACCACGTCGGGGGTTCTTGGAAACAATAGAAGTACTTTCTTTCGACCTCACTGCGAAGACTCGTAAATGTTTCCTCTTCAATTGCCTTCCTCATCCTGAAAAGATCCCTACACATCTGTTTAGATAGTCCTTCTCTCCAATTCTACTGCACCATGCCCCACAGTTTCTTCAACTGATTCTGGTTTAGATGCCACTCATCTAATCCAATGTACGACATCTTGAAGACCCTTCGCGCAGCATTTATGCATGCAACACACTGGTCCATTGCAATCATGGACGGAGAGATCGGTATTGTACTCCTGAACTGGCTAAGTACCCTTTCAAAACATTCTTCAGTCTCACTAGACATAAATGCCATGAAAAAATTAGTACAAAGCCTTCGTTAGATGTCCATTGACAGTTAGTAGTGGCAACCCAAATCTGTTAGATATAACCTTGCAGTCAATACTCACACCAGGTACCACACCATATCGCTCGTAGTCCTCCAGCCAATCTCTATATGCCCATGCCGCTGTCCATCCTTCCTTCGTCCGTAATAGTTAAGAAAAACACGGTGCCCTTCCTCTTGCTCTCTTATGCAAAGGAGTTCCTGCAAAGCATGCATTCATGCTCTCGGGACTGAAAACCATCGCGTAATTTAACCTATTGCTGAGCCCCTTTCTATTGATAATGATGTTACTTCGCTTCCAGCAACCTCACAATGTCACTGAAAGGAATATGGACTTCATTTTTCATTTCAAAGGCTCAGACTGTGGCTTGGGAGGAAGATGATTAACCACCTTAGTGAGGTTAGGGCCATGGTTGTGATGCGTGACCTTAATCACACACTCATAGGACTTCACAACGCTATCATCATCCTCATGGACAGATATACGATCTCTTGTTCGTATGGCACGTAAAAGGATAGTTTATCTTCGACCTACTCTTTTCACACTTCACAGCCCTTTGAAGTACAAATCTGTGTGCAAGAGAGTTTGTAGCATTCGTCATCACGTCCCAAAATATGCTTATGATACCGCGAGCACCTCGTTACCAACCCGTGGCCGAAACACTCGGCGATGAACTTCATCTCCTCAATTACAGCAAGTCCTGGTGCATGCCTTTTTCCGTAGACATATTTTGTGCAAGGCCTCGGTAAAGAGACCTCTTCACTTTCCTCAGACCCATTACTGTCATTGGAACTCTCTGAAAGTTGACCGTCCTCTCCATCCCCATCTGGGAAAGTGTCAACAATTTGACGAACAGCAGCATCCATGTTCTCGGTCATGAGTAACGATTGTAACGGTGCTTCAGAATTGTCGAGAAAAGAGTAGATGAGTGAAATCGTCTGTCCCGCTTTGAAAGACATTGTCTTTACTCTCCACTTCTGCCGTAGTCTCACACCCACCGCTAGACTTTCGATTTCAAAAGAAACGCTCCATTTTTGTTCTCCTCGCCATCATCACCATTCTTTCACTTGTAACGCACTGAGCAGTGCTCTCAATTGAAGGAACAGAGCCAACATCAACGTCATTCTCCTTCTGTTCCTCGTGGGTGCTCGTGGAGCGTTGAGAGATATCAGAGTAAAGTGGCAGGTTCGGTATGGAATTAGTAATAGGGATGCTATTCTTGGACGAACAGGTCCATGAATTTTCATACGGAAACGCTCTCTGCAAGCTCAGCTTGCTTTTCCTTCTTTCATAGAAGGAATCAATGTCTGTTCCAATTCCTCCAGAGTACTGGGAAGGTGGGTCTTCCTTCCAATACCTCAACCGCCCTTTGAAGGACTTCAACGCTGAATGATATTGTTCCAAGCATGTCTCCGTTGATGCTGGAATCGAAAAATGGGTATGCATTGAAAACCTGGTGGTTTTCCAGGTCATTGAGGACGGTTGAAGCTTCACTACAATTTCGCAGCGACATGAGGTAGGAGGTTTACTTAATGCATCGAAGCCTCCCAGTGATGACATTGTTCTGTTGAACCCATTTTTGGATATCATCTGCAGTCGGTGAATGCCAAACTGCTCTCCTGAAGTGCAGAGGTCATACAGAAAACGAGGAAGGTCACGGACTCCCCATCAAACCCTTCTGTTGTTTCTATCGGTAAGGCAGAACTGGGAAGCTTCTCATTTCCGCACTTCCGACCCCCGATATCCATACTTTTCGCTGACAAACGCCTTACGCTTTCCACCATTGCTGAGTTTACCAGATCATGGACCAGTTTAGTACAAGTAGAGTAGCTGTCATGAAAGCGAACTTTCCTACGCTGCTTGAATCTGAAACAGCTTTCCCCGCTCTAGTGCTATACCACTTCGACGTATCTGCTCTTATGACGAAGACTTTTTGCAATCGACTTGGCACGTTCCTCCCTTGTCATGCGACGTTCCTATCACGGTCCGATGCCTTCTCCAGCTGAGCGAATGCATCCTCAACAATCTCTGAGATACTCTTTATCGGATAAGATTCTGTTACCTCCCCCACCTTCGTGCACCTCCTCCGGTCCAAACTTGTCATCGTCATCTGAAATTTCGATGCGGGTTGAGGACCTGCGCCTTTCAATCCATCCGTATCTTCTTTATGTTGATAAATGGATACTTCAGCCTCCTCGATATCGACAGTGTTCTTTTTTTCTGCAGCTAGAATAATATTGAGAACCCGAACCTTGGCAGCCATCCATCGGTACGTTTCAGTCAAACCTGGATCATATCCAGAAGCATACGTACCTTGCGGTAGGTAACCGGTAGTTGTGGCGAAGGATGAGAAAACAGCCAAAACATAAGCACCGCAGCAGTATATCCTCTTGCTTGTAGAATTTAAGATCTTGCAGCAGGAAGTTCTTCCTAGAGATAGTCCAACGCACTGTTTGATGAGGAAAAGCGTGATCGAAAGCTGCTTTAAAGAACGCCAGAATACATGGTGGACATCTCCGTCCGAGACTGTCCCCAAACTTGGCGGTGCGAGCTCGGATTTCTTCAATCGATTTATATCTTGCGTGCTACCAAAAGACCCCAGTGGTTATTACCTAAGTTCAATGGACAACCGCGGTACTAATCTCATGGTCTCCCTTGTACAATTTACGTCTGAAAGGTTCGATGAATAAATCCAAATTCTCCTTCTTATAGCCTCGCTTCCCACGAACGTTTTTGTAGAATCCTTCAGCTATGCCCGAAAGATGGCTCCTGTCACAAGTGCAGAACACAACTCCTGCTTCGGTTCTAGATCAGTGATTCACGAAGTAATAAGTACATCACACATGAAACTTCTGCTTTCAATTGAGAATAAAAGCGTTGGGAGTTGCTTGGTTCCGTTCGTTGATAAGCAATCTCGAAAGATGATTCCTGACGGTCATAAACTTTCGATTTCCTTCCGCATTTGACCTGTCAAAACCTAATCCTGTGTTTTGTTTCAGATTATCAAAGAACATTGGACACTACCTGCTTCTACAGCGTTGAGGAGCTCAAAACTAGTAACACGTTAGAATAATTCATCCTGTGTAGTTCGATAGTTTCTTACAGCAAACGCGCTATTCTTATCCGCTTACCGCTACGCAAATGATATTGGTAAAGAACACACACCTTGGTTGTTGGAAACACTGAAGTGCATGCGTAGTTACACAGCAAAGCTCAGATTATTCCGTTTGATATGCTGTTAGTTTAGAAACCGTCCGTCAGCGTAGGCGAACAGCTCCACAGAACACAGCGTATTGATACAGGTCACTGCTGCGGCGTCGGAGTTGGCGAGGTGGTATGCGCAGAGGCAGGGACAAATTAGTTGATGGGAAGGTAGTCAGAGAGGTTTCTTGTCTTTCGTCCGGACGCTACGCTGAGTTTGTACTGAAAGCGGGCACTGAGGTGCAGAACGCAAATGCGAGAGGCTTTCCGCTCGTAACTAGAGACGCAAGTGTGGGTTGAACAGGCGGAAAGTTCGGTGAGGGCGGGGCTGAAAAAAGGAGCAAAACGGTTACGATGGGAGCGCGGGAGGCGAACGAGCTCGAGGATCGGGCAGGATCGAGCAAGATGGGGCAGAAAAAGACGGGAGAGAATTTGGGATCAGACGGAGAGCTTTGAGCCCAAACGGGCGCCACAGACCTCCTAGCGGGCCCGGTCTGTCTGGCTTTTGGCAGGCTTGTACGGTTGATGATGATTGGCTCTTGTTTTGTTCTAGCTGACTTGTGAGACACTGATTGGATACGGCTGCACGCCCGCGCCGTGCCAGCGTGAACTCTGGGATCTGGTTGGGTTCTATAGTTTGTTAAATAGAAACGCTTACAGACAGTCCTCTCAGCTACTCCGCTCCCTGTGCGTGTTTGAACTCAGCGTTGTGATTGGCGGAGTTCCTACGTATTTTACTCAATGTAGATTCAGCCCGAGCCAAACTTGCTGCGTGTTACACGTGTCATACCTTTTGGGCTTTGAGTACAAATTCGTTGCTACAGTATAATCCTCGCTTTCTGCGAAGACCTGTCCCCCTTAGCCTTTGGAAAATAGCCATCCTAAGTAGCATCCCTAATCAGTAAAGCACCCCAAAATTTCCCCCTTTCTGTAAGCACATCGCTTACACCGGGATTTTTTCAACCGGTTGATTTTTCGGGTTGCCGAAACTTCAATGGGGGAATTTTCTGCCGTCCCCTTGCTGGAGTTGGCATTGGTTAAGCCCGTTGCGGGTTGTGTGTGTTTAGCAGGCCGAATTAAATCTGTAAATGAAGGACCCAGTTCCCCTCTGTACAGTACTGTACAGTACAGGAATGCCCGAATTGTAGGTTACCTACCCGCTGTGATTCAACACTACTGTACGGTATTCAATCAGGTCACTCCCCGTAATCCGCTAATACCACCAAAAGCCGAGAACAAGAGAGTAAATAGTGCGGCATGATTGGTCCAAGTGGGTTGGCTAGTCTCGGAGACTGCAAAATACTGTAATGTCCCAAACTGTACTGTACTGCACTGTACTACTTGGCAAACGCTGTACAGTACTGTACATTCACTATTGTTCTACGATAAATCCAGTTCAAAACAAAAGTTACCGTACAGCACACCGGCTCCTTCCGCTAACCATTGCAACTAACCTCCGCCTCCGCCTCCGCCTCTGCCATCCTCCACCTTTCTCCACCAACCGAGCCAACGCAAGCAACCGATTCCCCCCCGCCACTCTCCGTCTCACTAACCGTCCCCCAAACTCAGTCTCCCCCCGTCTCGCTCCTCCTCCTCCTCCTCCTCTTGGCAAACTCCCCCCCACTCCAACTCCCCCCCCTTTGTCACCCACCATTCCCTACAGGCCGTAACACCCTGCCCGACCTACTCACCCTGTTGCACATTGGATTCGTATCAAGTGGGGACACTCCACCACCACACGCACGCAGCGTTTCCTTGTTTGTTGGTGGGTTGGCAAGTTGCAATGTCTCGGGTGTGCAGTTGTGGTTGGTAGG
The DNA here is from genome assembly GCA_002205965.3 of Kappaphycus alvarezii. Lineage (NCBI taxonomy): Eukaryota > Rhodophyta > Florideophyceae > Gigartinales > Solieriaceae > Kappaphycus > Kappaphycus alvarezii. The sequence continues at coordinate 140,023 of NADL03000047.1, read as the reverse complement.
GGAGAGTGGTGTGTTTTCGTTTCGGTTTCGGTTCGGTTTCGGTTTCTGTTTCGGTTTCGGTTGGGTTGCGTTTCGGCAAGCGGTGTGGGGTAGGCTAGTATAATATACGTGTTTTCGTTTGGCGGGTGGAGAGGGTGGGCTGTGCTTTGTTGTGTCGGTTGGAAGGGAGGGTCGACCGTTTTAGTGTGCGGCGACGTTGCGTTGTGGGTAACGGCTGGTTATTCACACTCACGATGAAACTGTATCTACGCCTGCAACGGCTGGTGTCATGTGTCGACACTTCTAGTCTACGATAATGTCGTATGGTATCACTATCACTATCCCCCTGCTTCCCCTCCCCCGCCAAGGTGTCAAGCTGCTGTGGAGCCAGCTCAAAAGTCAGTGCTCAGTTCCATGTTTTCCCAGTGTTCCGTTCCGTCGTACCCTTTTGCCACGCATGAGATGGTGGTGACTGTCCGATCGATATCCCTTCCACGGGGCGTAACGGACTTTTCCACTCTTAAACTCGATCCAGTCTCCGCCAATGCTGTAAGGTGCCGACGTGTCCACATTGCCCTTACGCCCATTGACGAAAACACCACATATTTCGCATACCCCGTCACCTCACACGTCACAGTGACTCGCATCCCTTTCGTCAACAGGATGTACGGAGTTCGAGTCCATGTCGACTTTGTATACACCCTGTCTGCAAATCGCCGATCGGATCGTCATCGATTTTACATACGGTGATGACAATGTCCGATGCTCCTGTTGGTACGTCCATGGAACCACGACTTGTGTAAACCCCGCGGCCGTATCCCGTTGCAAACTCGGCCGGCTCAACAACTCGGTCATCTTTCCGCCCCAGGACACGGTTCCGACCAACACACCCCGATCTTATTCACCGTCGCACGGCACATGCCCCGTTCCCCAGACTCCGTCGCCCCGGGCTTGAAAATCGGCACATGCTCCGATTCCATCGGTCCCCCACTCACCTGACATACATACAATCGTAATAATCCCCAAACGCCCCAAATCGTTTCCCACCTCCATACCACACCCACCCCAACACATACACCCCATCGGGGTAAATCTTGGGGATTTGAATCACATGCGTAAAGTAATCGTTGCGAAAGTCGAAGCGACAATCCCGCCGTCGCATACGCGGCTTGCATTTCTTGAGTCCGACATCGGCGCAGGTCCATAGAAATGCGTTTTGCGCGTGTCGTTGCTTGTTGTACATGTCTTTGACATGGACGAGGGTCCACCGGTTAAAGCCGCCGCGATGGTTGTTGGCTAGGATGTGGACGGTGAGCCAGGAGCCACGGGCGACACGGACGAGGGATTGTTGGGTGTTTTGTCGGCGCGGAGGTCGGAGCGTGGGCAGGGCCTGGGCAGTGTTGTTTTTTGCTGATGCGACAGGCGACGTCGTGCGAAATTGGGTAGGGATGGGCGATGGATTGATGGGCGTTGGGGAGGGAGGGGAGGAGGAGGAGGAGAGGAGGAGGAGAAGGGGTGTGGGTGAGGGATGGGGGTTGTTGTTTACCATGGTTGGGGTTTGGATGGGGTGGGGGAGGTGGGTGGGCTTGGGTGTGGGCCTGGTGGGAGTGTGATTTTCTAGGGGACGGGGTGAGGGGGTTGGTGAAATTTGGGGATGATGAGGATTTTGGTGGTATTTAATGTTGTTGCTAGGTGGAGGCTTTCGATGAGGACGCTTGGCAGAGGAAATTGACGGATGGGATGGGATGTGTCAGCGCAAGTTGAATGCAAGTCGATTTATATATGAAAAGACGGATCACATAGCCTTGATGATCAGTCATGGATTTAGGGCGAAGAGAGGAAGATGGGCGAGGATGATGGGACATTGGACAGACGGCACTCGCACTGGCGGTTGAATTGGGGGATCAAGCTGTCGCATCGATTGAGGCGACAGATGGTCTTGTAATGCACTCGGGACGAATGAATGGGTGCACCGACAAGAAAAAAAAAAGAAATATTATATTTGACACCACACCACACCACTCCTCTATGCTGCCACCACCCCATCCCCAATGGCCCTTATCCTCCCTCCGATCTCACCAACACCTCGATCGCTCACGTGAGCGCGAGCACCAACCACTGACAATACCCCAAGAAAATCCCTCCCTACCTTCCCCAGCCCACCGCAAAGACAACGACCCGACCTCAAATCACGCCACACCCAACCCAACCCCCTCATGGCCCACATGTCACTCACTTTCCACTTTCCACATCCCCAACGGTACACACCCCACCTCTACACCACACCCTCCTCCACTGGCCACAACCACAACCCCCCATCCTCCACCCGACAAAACCAACACCCCTCTCAAACAAAAATGAATAATAAACACCCCATACACCCCCGCAATCTTCCTCTCTCCCCCCCCAAAGAATAAAACAGCACTCAGTACCGCGACGCTACAATCTATCCACGCTTGTTGAATCGACAGTCCATCGCGCAGTGTTGGCGCAGTGCTTTTTGTGATGGGGAGGGAGTGGGAGTGGAGGGATTGTGGTTTGGTGGTGGAGGGAAACATCAATCGCATGGGTGGGTGGGTGGTAGCTGGCTGTTTACCGCTCGTGTAGCCTGGTGTGAGTTGTGTGTGATTTGGGGAGTTGGGGAAAGGGTTGGGTGCACTCGCAGTGTGGGACGTTTTCGAGTACGTCAGGCCGGTGGAAATGGGCGAGAAATGAGTGTGGGGAACAAACAAACTGCAGTGGCGGGGAGGGGAGGTTGGTAGGGTGTAGGGTAGTGGTAGCCAGCCAGAGCAGAGCATGATCAAGTGCCACGTAGCCGTCGACCAGTTGCACATTCATTCACTCATCAATGGCGCTCGTGTAGACAAATCATCGCGTACGGTATGATTCAATTAGTTTCGACATTCTCATCTCGGGCTCTAAACATGTTGATGTAGTTGATGTCAAACATTAGATCCACCGCCTCTATCCACATCCCAACTCATCCCTCAACCACCGCCGCAGAAAAAAAATATACTCATCCCATACCCTTCCCTTACAATGTTACGGATGTCGCCATCAGCACCCCATCCCCACCACTCCCGCAAATGTCCCCACCCAATCCCTGTTTAAATCCTGCAACACACCCCCATCCCCCGTCAACCCCCTCCCCCAAACCCCACCCAATCCCCAAATGCCGCCCCACAACCTCCAACTCCACCTCCTCACCCTCCTCCTCCTCATCCCCCCCCTCCGCTCGCACCAATCCATATCCTACCCCTACCCAACCACCCGTCAGATCGCCTGTCGCATCGGCAACGGTCAATTCTGTCCTGCCCCATGCCCCAACACCGACCATCGTCTCGATATCACCCCCACAACCCCTCCGTCACCGTCAAACGTGGCGCAAATCTCCGCCTCAACATCCTCGCAAACAACCATCGTGGCGGCTTTCATCGCTGGTCTCTCGTCCCCCTCCGCCACAAATTCTCCACCGCCATCCATCGTCATGCCGCCTTTCTGTACACCTGCGCTGACCTCAACGTCTCGCAATGCTCCCGCCGTTATCGTAAACGCGATTGTCGCTATGACAGAAACAATCAATACATGTGGAGCACTATACGCATTCCCAAGATTTATCCCGATGGGTTTATGTGTTGGGGTGGGTGTGGTATGGCGGGGGGAAAGGCGGGGCGATTTTGGGGATTATTACGACTGTCTTTACATCCGGGTGCGTGGGGGCCGTATCGCAAAACTCATCGTGTGCAATTCAGGCCGGGTAACAGTGCAACTGGTAGAAATGGACGTTGTCGCGCTACTGTGAATCGGATTGGGGTTTGTTACAGGGAGCCGTGTCCGGGTGGGGGTAGACGGACGACGTTGCAACGGCCATGGGAGTTTGAAGATGGGCGCAAGGGAGGGGTGTTAAAGTCAAAGTGGTTTGCGAATCCGTGGCGGAATAAAGAGGGTGGAGTTGTGGTGGAGGTGTTGAAGGTTAGGGAGGTTGGGAAGGGAGGTAGGGTGTATGCGAGTAGTAGGAGGGGACGGGCGGCGTATGTGAGATTGACAGAGCGGATGCCGATTACTGTGGTTTGCGAGACGGGTGGGGCAGTGGAGGTGAGAGAGGTGCGGTTTTTTATTAATGGGAGAAAGGCTAGGGTGGATTATGAGGCACCGTATAGTATTGCTGGGGATTGGAGGGATCGGGGAGGGTTGGGGATGTCGTGTTTGCGCCGTGGAAGTTTGGGTTTGAAAGGGAGGTTACCACCATCTCGTGTCAGGCTATCGGCAAGGATGGCAGTCAGCATTGGGCCAACTTGGAATTGGCTACCGATTTTTGAGGCGGTGAGGTGACTTTTGTGACCTGTGTCGAGTGATTTTGTTTTTGTATAGACGTGTTGAATAGAGTCGGATCGTTGTTCTGTCGATGGCGACAGGGGTGTACCGTAGGTAGAGTGGTGCACTTGACTCACTGCATGGGTTGTGTTCATTGCATGCCCGTTACACTGTGCAGAAAGGTAACTGAAGCCGTAAAAGTTGTCTTTTTATAGTTACGACACTCGCGCGAGATTTTCGTCGGACATGGACATGGACATGGACACGGGCAATGATCCCTGCCGCGCTCCGCAGTCATTGAGCAAAACGTGGAGTTTTGTCGCACTCCCGAGTTGCATGAACTTGTGGCTGTATGACCGGCAGCAGCGTTGGCGTTAGCGTTGATTATCTGTCCCCGCCTATCAGCCTCTCGCGGTTTTTCATTCTTTTCATTCTCGCACCGCAGTTTGATAACCTCCGCCTAACACACAAACCAAGATTCCAGGAAACAGCACTGTATACTGTTTATGCATGTTTTCCCGCTGCTGCGCTATAATCAGACTCGCCAACGTGGCCCTTTTTACAGTGTAGGCTCCGAAGCAGAACCCAACATCGTCTCGTCGACTGCAACATTCAGGGAAAACACTTAAAGTTTGACTCCCGGCCATGCGCGCCTGCCTTTAAGAAGCCTAATCCATCAAAGCATTATCGCAATCGTTGATACTCCCGCCAATTGGTCCAAAAACCTGCGGTCGCAAGAGCAGTACAAAAAATGCCATACAGGAGATGCTCTCATTACTGAGGTTGGCACGGCACTCAGTGAGGTTGCAACTTTATAAAGCCCAAGTTTTCTTGCTGTTTGTCCGCAATCCTTTACCAATACAGCGTACGGCACAGTTTTTACTCGTATGGATCCAGTAACTGCATCAACTTGCCAAACCTACATCATCATGTAGTTTCCGCGATGATGACCACGGAAAGACACGTGGTTACGAAAGCCCAACCATGAGATTGACCTTGAGAGAGGCAGATCTGCCGCACAATTCTATTCGGGTAGCATTGTCCTCCTACAGTAAAACCTACCTTGAATTTTGACTTTTTCATCCTCCAATACTGCATGACTGCAAACGGAACCGGAAAAAGTCGACATGTCATAAAGTTTGGGGGGCACTGCCAAGCAAACATGAATCGCTTGTGCGCGTTGGAAGAGACCACTGTAGTGTGGAAAGAGGCCGCCTGAGAGGTCTCTTGCCTCCTGTTGTCTGGTCTCGCAACATCTTTTTGGACAGGATGAAAACATCTGCCGTCCTCTTCGGTACACATGACTCCCCGACCCTCCAAAGACTCGAGTACATCCCCAATTTGCCATCACGTTTGGGGGTAGGGTATTTCTGAGAGTACGTTACGCTATACTTCTTTCCCAAGAATTGAGTCTTCACTTGCCTATAGGGGAAAAAGGGGTGTGCTTACTGTGGGAGCTCGAAAGGCTGAGAACCAGATCACTTTGTCAGAAAGGCGTTGTGCAACCAAGAAGATAGCAGACGCCGTCCAACCGTCTAGAAAGATGTGGGGAAACCAGCCAACAAACAGGCCGCGTTGGAGGACACCACGAGTGCGGCGTGCCGTTGCAAACAATTCATCCCGCCCTCGAGAAATGCTCCATGGCTCTATTCGCGACAGCTCTTGACAGCCCCGTGAAAACGGAAAAAGCTTCCGCATGCCACCCTCCCACAGTGGAGATTGGAGTCGGGGGAGCCTGGTCATCTCGGCCGATGCAGAAATGAAACCGTGGTAATTTCTGTGCATGTCTGAAATAGCGGCGTTGTAACTAGTGAGAAGGTTCAAGTTTCGAATCCTTCAGTGGGAGGGGGCTAGTGCGTTGACAAACGTGACATCGAAATAGTCTCTCCCACCTGTCGCTCCTGTTGCTTTCATGTCGGGCCTTGCCCTATGGAATGTTGCAGGTCGAGGTTCTATGACTGGATGCCCTGCTGCGCTGGCGAGGTCGCATCCTAACAGGGCAACTCGGTTGTCATGCTGGACAATGCGCATGACATGCCGGACAATGCGCATGACATGCCGGACAATGCGCTTTCTGCCGTACCGGCAATGCTGAAGGTGATCCCCATGTCCAAAGTCTCGCGGCATGATTGTCTCGAGAACGGGGTTCCTGGTGTGAACGAAGGCACCTGGCAGAAGTACTGCAGCCAGGTTGGAAATTTTTTCGGGATGCGCGTTTTCAAACCTAGACATGGGGCGCAGTGGACCCATCCGTCGAGCTTTGCAGATTCATTGGTTCTCGAAACGCTCACGTACGATTGTTACCCTAGTGTAATTGCTCTAAGAGTGCCACGTGGCAAGCGTTTGTCAAAGTATTCTGCGTGGGAGGATATTTGGAGCAGAAGCTACTGAACGGGATCTGATTGTTGGGCGGCAAAGAGAATTCTAGGCTAAAAGCGCGTCGGTGGCATCCGAGGACGTAAAGAGGCTTGTCGTCGGAGATGGCAAGGCATGAGCACAGAGTTTGCTTGACTCGGTACTTGAAGCCGGAGACGCTACCGCTGCTATATCCACCGCGGAGGGGGAGATTTGGGGTATTTTTAATCCATGAAAGATGAGGTCAGCTGTTCCCTGAGGGATGTCGTGATATTGGTAAAAGTTTACAATGTAAAGGATTGGCGGGAGGCCGTGAAAACGCTAGAAAACTGTCTGGTGGCCAGCCAACAGGCACGCCGCATTGGAGATCGCTGCCGCTGCGGCATGACGCTGTGTTAAGACTTGTTTGACCTTTTCGGAGATCTCCCTTGCCCCCGTAGCGACGTAGCGTGCGACGTTGGTTAGCAACGCGTGAGCGTCCGGGTGCCATCCTCCGAGGGTAGAGATGGGGACGGAGACCAGCCTACTTCTAGCGGAAGACGCGATGAAGGACTATACTCAAAGCCTGTTTTTTCCGTCCATTGGATGGAGGGGCAGCTGCAGCTCTCTGAAAATGTATTTGTCAAGGACACCGTTGGAAAGAGTGCTCATCGAATACTCCATCAGGTTGTTGTCTCGCTCCTTTCAATGTATGTACAACACGGTGGGACTACTCGTTGGAGGTAACTAAGCCTAAAATTGCCAAAACAATGGGGAAAATGATTGCGCATCTCAAACGACACTTGTGCGTACGGCGTGCAGAAACGGCTCTAGGGAGTACACATGGTCTACTTCACTCGCATTAAAATATCCCGACGCTTCAAACGTTTACGGTAAAATTAGACTCTCAAACAGACTCCGCTCAAAACGTTATCCATTCCATGACTTCAAAGTTTTGGGTCGGCCTCATCATGGGATAGGGTCAGTTTGAGAGTGCACCTGCTACGAAAGTGCTTCCTAAAATGTCGGCATTTCGGTATTACAACCGCCTGAGCCTTTCAGCTACTGAAACTGTAGAGGATGGACGATCTCTAAACGGCCTGACTCAGTAAGATTCAAATGACACGTACTATATGCCAGAAAACATGTCCACGTTACGCCATAATCATTCGTACTAATGAGGATGAAAGGATGAAAGAACTTTAAGGCGTTCAGTATCTACTGATTGTAATTTAACATGATTTTTAATTGCCGACCATTGGGGGATATATCACCTAATTCAGTATGGTTTCAATCAGATATATGAATTGTAGCTCGCTGTCTACTTCAAGAGGTAGCTGCGAAGTTATGCACGAGTTTGCACTATATAAGGTGCAATATACGTGCTAACTCTCAAAACCTAACGTAACACAAAAAGAAAAGCAATTCAGTTCATTCTTATCAACTAATAAATGTTTTGTTTCTATTGTATTTTCTCAATAATCTTACTTTGAGATAAGTCCTGACTTATCAGAAACTAGCCTTTAGTATGGTGAGTAAACATAAAGCTTTGGGCGTGACCAGCATGCCTCTGAATGGCACACTCCGATTGTAGAGATTCGGAGAAGAAAACTATTTTCTGCTTACCCCGAGTCAGCTCCGTCGGCCATTCTTTCTGGGTTTGACGAGAATGAAGGAGTGCGGAAATCACTTATCCGTTCTTTCCTTTGGATTATAGGGGGATCATTCATATATTTTTGCAAGTAAAACATGACTATGTGCAGATAGGGGAGAAGAGAGGAGGATCTGCCCAATTGGAAAGAAAATAGTTGGAATATATCATGACAAGGGGGGAATAAAGCAAGACCCGATTTCTCCACGAAGTATTCGCAAAGGCACCAAACAATCTCCGCAGCCAATAGTATTATAATTACTGCAAGACCAGGGATTTGGGGTGCTTTGCTGATTGCATATGTATGGCGGCAATTTCCCGAGACAGGTGGGGAAGTGTGGAGTCTGGAAAATGTTCCACTTGGACGGGTTCAATTTTCCTAAATCTTTGACTCTTTTTATTGCAATCACCTCTCTTGACAAAATTAAACGGTTATCCTAGCGAAATAACAAGAGCGATGTTTGGAACACTGAGTTTTTAAAGTTGTTGCAGGCTTTTATTTCTTATGTCGCCCTATCCTTTTTCTTTCGACGAATCTAGTTCGTATCCTTTGTTTCTGGGTGGCATAAGGAATTTCAGTTTCAGGAGGTACGGTGGTAGAATTTGCGGTGAAACTTCCAGGATCGGTGGATTGCAACTAGAGGGCTCTGGAATGCCTCGGCTTCTATTTTCTCCACCTGCAGTCGTGGCATCATGGCGAGAATGGATAAAATGCCCTCTATCCTTGAATATTCGATGTTCACAGAGTGCCAGGAGAATTGCGGTCACTCTTCCTCTCCTCTTGCCTGAAGACGTCGATTGCGGGCGTTTATGCGCAATGGTTGGTCCCAAGACGCCCTATCTATCAAGAGTGGGCGTTTTCCCGAAGGATGAGAGTAAAAAAATATTGCACACCACTTGCAATCGGGGAAAGAGGCAAATTTAACAGATATTTTGACCTTTTGTCAGATTTGAAGAACTCTTAGCTCTGAAACCCTTTGTCGATATACCAGGTGTAGGGTGTTTGGCGCACACCAAGTAAGTGAAGTTTGAACAAAGTTATTGCTGGAGCTTAAGACAAGAGTTTATATGGACAGCTAAAAAATGTTCAAAAATCCCTCCAAACGATACTGAAATAAATTATTTTGAGTAAAAAACAGTCCCAACAGTAGTGAAATCCTCAAGTTTCGTTCCATGCTATCAGCCGTACTGTATCCGGGCAATAAGTCGTAGCTTAAGTTTGTGAGCACAGAAGTGGGCTTACGCATCCACTTTTGAGAACTAAATATGACTAGATTTGACAAATGAATTACAGTCTGTAATTTGTTAGTGAAAATTACGCTTCAGTTGTAACTAACACAGATCAAATCCTGTTAGTTAGTCTCCACCCGTGAGAAACAAAATTGGCGGCAACCCGACCCCCAAAGGGGTCCCTTTCCCCCAACTCGTATCCTTAGGTCACGATCAAAACCCCCGATCCTCCCCCACTCTTCTCCACCATCATCAAAGACTCCTTTACCTTACCCCTCACCGCATCCAAGCCCTACTAACTCCTACTACCCTACTTTCCCCACCTCATCGTAATCCGAGCTCCCTAGCTCTTTCCCTCTCAAGCGCATCCGAGTTTCACCTAATCTCCCCCAACCTTCCCAACCTATCGCGTCCAAGTCCACCAGTCCCCGCTACCCTTCCCACTTCGCCGCATCTGAGCTTTCACCACTCCGCCCTGCCAACCCCGTATTGTTCCAAACTCATCGAGCCAGAGCTCCCCATCTTCCATTCATTCTTCCCCCTTAATCGGATTCGTGATAACACCTTTTTACCCCTGCCGAGTGGAGGCTGCTGCGGAGTCCTCCAGTGGGCGCGTGCATGAATTTGAGCGTGTCGCGGGGGTGTTTAGGGAGATGGAAAGATTTAGAATACATCTTCGGGATACAAATCTCGCTCAAATTGAATTTGACAAGAAAAACTAGCCCTTGATAGAGCGGAACTAGAGATGGAAGCAAAGGGGAAAGACAGGGAACGAGAAGTGCGTCGAGAGGTGCTAAAAGCAAATCAGGAGCTAGATATGGCCAAGTTCCGTTTGATGATGGAGATGTTTGCGAAAACCAAAAATTCAGTAAACAAAATTAGCCGCTCCTTGATTTATTATTGCACATCGGAGATGGATAGGTACTCCTGCAATGATATGAGAGAGCAACTAAAGTACTTAGATGTTTTTGCAGGTAAAAAATTTGAGCACGTTGTTTAAAAGCATTTTGGCAGGCTAAAGAGACAAAAATGGCGATTACAACACCTTCAATCTACACTTAGAATCGACAGTTGTAAAATATACCTTGATATCCTTGAGGATCTATTCGGTGGTATCCCTACCTTTAGACATTAATCTACTAAACGCCGTTTGATATGGTTGCTGGTAACTGCCCTGATACGGCACCTCAAGGAACCAACGTCGATTTTAACCGCTATAACCATAAAGACAATATTTGACGGCACCAAAATCTAACACCTGGGCTAATATTTTCTCGAGTTCACTGCTACATTACAGAGTCTAGTCACAAAGACGCCCTTCTAAGGGGCCAAGTGTATGTAGAATCAGCCCTTGAGGTCCCGTAACTGTCTGAAACTTAATAAAGTGCTTGCGTTTGTGACCGTTGTATGCAACGAGTTGCATCATATGTGAGCCGCTAGAGCGCTCAATTTCAATAAAATTTCCGTCTTGAAAGCCCACTCAATTGTTGAGGCCATTTAGCTCGATCAAGTGCAATAGGCCTATAAAGCAGCCCGCTGGTGGAAAAATTGATGGGATATTCCAGCCATGAAAACCCTACTTCTCGATGTCAAGAGCCACTCTAAGCCTTCCCAAAAAGTCTCTGAAAACTACTGGAGTGCTTCCCAAAGATTTTATCAAGGCCCATACACATTGCAAATGTGGCCAATCCCCTTAAAATGATACAAATACAAGCATAGCGTTAACTGCATACCGGTTACAACTGGTTGCAATCTGAGTGACAGGCCGCCCACTGATATTCTTCATCTGGACAATGTGCTCCTTTTCAAATCGAAAGAGGCTGAAGCAGTCCCTGTTACTAAATCAGTTAAAAGTAAAGGTGAAGTTTGATAAAATGATCTGGTTGCTGCGATGCAGCATGTTCTCAACATCCTCTTGGAGGTGCATGACATTTTTCGCAACGAAATTAAAAGCTCCCGTTGATGCAAGACTAGAATGTCTGTGGTTGACGTCATGGCGTCGTCTGCAGATAATCAACAGGGCGATCTTGCAGTTTCGCATCCTATTTTCACACTGGTGTTGTGCAAAGTTCTTTAAGCGGCCGTTTGTCATCTCTCAAGTGATGTTGAACTAGATGGTAATGTTGGTGCTGGTGTGGAGCCAAGCAATCGTGAACATCGGCAAATTGAGGGTGTAGCGCAATACTTACATTTAATTTTCTTGGACAGTCGGCGTAGTTGCTATGTTGCAATCATGAGAAACAGGTTTCACTATTTTTTGGGACCGTTGGTGTTAATCACGAGTACGAGTTCATTTGCAAACTTCTTTCAGCGTAAGCTCTCCAGTCTATTTCCATTTTGGCCATGTCAGAGATATGCATTACAGTAGTGCCGCTGCCGTCGGTAATCACTCTAGGATACGGCCAATCTACCAGCCCATACGAGATAAACTAATCGGCTTACCTAAAACTCACCATCCAATACAGTAGCACTCAATATTGAAAAAACAGTTTTGTGATAGACCCTGCCGTTTGTTAGGCTCGAGGAAGAACTCGCCTATCAACAGGATTCCACGGTACTGCACGCAAATTACTGTGTGGTACAAGTAATACAAAAACAGACAATTATGAGTAAGAAATCTCTCAACGAAGAGCTCCAATCTCAGACCCAAAGCATATGGAATTTTTTGAGACGTCCCCAAGATCTTATGGAGAACTATATATGACCATGCTACTTGATGAGCCAATTGGGGGGTATTTGAAGCCTGAAACCATACCGACTGCACTTTCATTCCAAAATGCTAGATTACAGCGTTAAAAATGGACTTTTGATTGTTTGCATCACCAATCGAAGTTGCATATTATTTCTCTTTCTGTATGAAAGCCACTGAAGTGATCGAAATGCATCCCTTCTGCCAAAAAAATCCCCGCCGTATAGTGATAAAGTTCTCCAACTTTCCAGAATCGAGGACAATCGGAACAATTGTCACTTGGATAATAAAGAATTGGAATGTTTTGACTCTAACGATGAAGGAAGTAATTCCTCTACCCACCGTTATTCTGAACGGGAGCGACTCAACAATCAATGACAACCTGATATAGTAACGAGAATGAAAACAATAAGAACTATAGTTCCAAAAGATGACCGCATAACCGGTGAGAAAAACAACCCAATCATTCACTATATTGTTTTTAAATGGGGGGTTAATTTACTGTGGTAGATATGTGGGTTGGTATCCAGTAAATTTGTACCGGAGTATGGATATCGTATCATTGTCAAGCCAATTGCGAAACCGTATAATGCGTCGAAAGCTGTGGATGGCATTCCAATCTACCAGAAGGTGGAAGGGAGGCCAGCCAGCAAACAAGTGGCATTGGAGGTTACTGTCAAAGCAGAGTGCCGCTATAAAATAATGCCTCTAACCTTCGAAAACCGTTCCATTGCGCGGGTGGCAATATATTACTGTATTACCCCCATTCTAGACCAAATGGAATGCTCCGAGATCTCATATGAACAGCGAGTAACAGTTCTCTTCACGATAGTATCTGCAAGAGCCTGCAAAGCCGCGTCCCGAATCATCTTGAACCTTCAGTCGCTGAAGACATTCCTGAAAGTATTATGCAGAATTATCCAATACGAACTGAACCTGCGGTAAAGGAAGATATAAAACTGGAACTCCATCAGCTTCTCCAAATTTAAATCCGAACCCCCATCATTACACGCAGCATCAACCGCATGCATAAAACAAATCAATGCAAACTTCAAGGACTGACCGACTCACTTGCTCCATCCAATAAACTGCCTCAAGAAAATCAGATCCTCATTCTACTCTGAACCGTGGTGCAAACTATATATGAAAAATTCGTTCCATTTTCGGAACTTATCAAGACTGCGACAGCTAGCCAGACCCAAAGCTCATAAAATACACAAGTCGTTACTATCAACTCTACTTACTCACTACAACACCTGACTATACATCCGGAGAACGGAATATAACCTAGAATGTCACACATGTCTTCTCTCGTACCCGTCCCCCACTCCGAAACCGTCGCTCCGCCCGGTATTACCGACGCAGACGAAACCAAAGCTTTCGAAGCGCACTCCCCTAACTCCGCAGGTAACAGAGTCAATCAGGCCGCCGACAAATCAGATACTACGCATTTCAACAACCAGGCCACATTGCCGGATCTGCCCACAAAGCGTCCGATACTATGGGCACTTGTTGCACCTACGAAATTTCGGGACTGGCGTCACCCTATTCATCGAGGCCATCGACGCCGATGCACCTCAGACGGAAAACTTGGATGAGATCTCTACTTTCCTGGCCGGAAACGATGAGGAAATTACTGAGGATGGAGACTGCACGGAATTCGACACATGGATATGCTCCCTGCTCGATCTCTTAGACAAACGTAATAATTCCCCGCTCGACTCCTACATAACCAAAAAATACATATCCGATCTTGACGGCGCTCTCCAAGAGACTCGAAGAACCAAACAACTACCTTTTCGTTGATATCGGTGCCCCAATGCATCACCAAGATGTGAGATGGGCGCTTGAAGCGGTCTCGTGGTGATAACTTTGCAGGTGTTCTCCGGAACGGCTGCCATGTCTGTAACATCCGACAAAAGTTTTGTCATGCGAAGTGATTTCAGGCAGTTTTCACTTTGTTATGGCGCATATGTAAATTTTATTTCCTCCCCAAGATGTAAAAGGTCTGCTCAAAAGAAGTAGGGTATCAATCAAAGACTTCAAGATAAAAACTTTTCGCGTCTTCTCCCAGGGGTCTGTGCAGAAACTCAAATTTCGGGAGGGCTGAAAGTTGGTAGTCTTGGGCATCTCGACGGCATTCATCTCGATAATCTTCCCAGCACTGGCCTACAACCCAAGATATCTTAATCTCGTTTTCTTTCAGTCTAATCGACAAATTATTGGCGATTCTGTCGAAGGAGGTCCCCTGTGGCCTGCTGATTACAGCGAGCCCAGTTCCGACAACTACAGTAAATTTTTTGAATTGCGCCTGTTAGCTGCAAGTAACTCTCTGAAGTTGAAAAGAGTAGGACATGTTCCCGCTGTCTTCATAGATATTGCTTGCGATTTTCCTCATTAATCGTACGATTTCAGCTATGCTATCTAAGAAGCACATCAGCTCTGCATGTATTTCTGGAAGTGAATGAAGGTCATCTATGAGCATGAGAGCTGGTGGAAAATGTCAGCCAAAGAATGGAGAAGCGCAAGGCGACCATGGTAATTTCATCTTATATTCTCCGATTTTTGAACATGAAACATCTCACAGTGTTTTAAGCTATAAAAAGCAAATAATCCATAAATTGTCTCATACCGCTTCCCTGAGGGCTTTTAACACTGCTGATCCGATCTTAACCTGTGATTAGGGGAAATAGTCAGGAGAAGAGATAATTAGAACCAAATACCCCAAGAAGGAGGTGTTGCAAGCGATAAAAGTGCTATCGTGGTATAGTTGAACGAACAAAAAGGAGTTGATAAAGAATAAAGTTTAGAGGCTACAAAAAATATACAATGGGACAGGGTCAAGCACTGATGCTCTGCAACCAGCATAGGAATAATGTTTTTCGGGTCTGGAGTTGACTCTAAACTTCCTACTACTCGGGACTTGACTTGAAGTTGTCCGCCAACTCGCTTGACCTCTCCATGAAAAGCAGTTAACTAAGCTTTTATAGACTTTTGGTTACCCCTAAAGTCCGAACAAAACTACAGAAGATACCAGGAAATTCATTAAAAACACTTTGCGTGGACAATTTACTCTATACAAAAGATACTTAATAAACTAACAATCAATATGGTCCTCTTATTTCCCATTCTCTACATCAGGTACAAATTCTCCAAAATATCCATTCTACCCAAGCAGACCCCACAAATATCTGCAAACGGTTCATAACTATATATTTCCCTCTGGGAGATATCGAAACTACTAAAGATATCCCCATCCGGTTCCATCGTCGGTACCAACTGTTCCATAATTTATAGCCCCGGCCCAACCATTCCAACATTTCCCATGTCTCCCTTTCCCTCATCGTCCTCGTCCCCGTCCTCATCATCTCATCCTCCCCATCATCCTCCTCGGTCTCCTTTTTCGTCAACCTCGTAGACCAATTCTGGGGCTGCACACTCCTCGAAGGTCTCCCCAGCTCCCTCCATGACTTCCCACTCCTGCCCCTCAGGTACCTCCTCCGCATCCTCCTCGACGAACAAGCGACCCACGAATTCGCTCACCTTTTTTGTGTTTGTCAAGGTAGGTAGTCATCACGGTCAGTAGGTCCGAAAAGGAGTGTGGGAATGGAGTTTAGGGACGGGGGTGATGATTTTGGTGATGTAGGCGCAGGGGCGAAGATTGTTCATTTTTGGTTGAAATGAAGTGGAGCGATTGTGGATGGAGGATAGAGAGTGTGAGGGGGAGGGTAGTATGTGTAGGGGTTGGTGGATCTCAAAAAGAGCTGGGTAAAATGGGTTTAATAAGTACACCTTAGAGGCGGAATGGAGACGATACTAAAAAATTAAAGTTGAAATTGCACTAGCGCATTTGCGTGAAATTTCTACATAAGGAGTGAATTTGATGATGAAGGTAGATAAAAAAGACGTAAAACGTTGATTTGGAGGAGAGAATACAGTATCAAATACTAGGGAGGATGGTAGACAAATGGAAAGGATGGTAAGCGGAGTCAGGGGCGGGATTCGTTGTAATTTGCTGGATTACACGAGGGGAGGACCATTTTCTGTATTAACAATGCATATTTTATTGCAGGTTACCATTTTACACAATTAGTCCCCGTTGCGCAGTATCACACAACGCCAATACAGGCCATCACAAAGAAATGAAAAGCATTAGATTCTAACCTAAATTCTAGGCCACAATGCTCAGCCCTGATACCCGGCATCATTTTCTCTCTTTATGTGGCTTCAACATGTGTAACGGCGTTGAAAAACCAGATATTCCTAGAGAGTTTTCGCGTCCAGGATTAAGGACTAAAATGATAGGAGTTTTGCCACTCTTGTGATCCGACGCCCGCCACTTCACCACCGTCTTTTTCTAAAAGCGACCACCTGGTCCATCAAGGAAGACCCCCTACTGGTACGGAATAGGGGCTACTAAGGACTTTACATCTCTGTTTATGGTGAGTTACTGTTCTCAATCCTTCTTCGAATACTGGAGGCAAACCTGACTTAATTTATATGTGTTCCCTGATCAGTCCGGACTATTTTAGGTGGCAAACCCACCACTGGTATTGCTAGGTAGTCACTGCACCCCCGACGACCGGGAGCGCCAAATTTTTTTCCCTTTCTAGGACCTAAAGACGCCCCTGCCACACGCAGTGTGGTTAAATAAACATCTGAAATACTCGATCGGTCTAAGAACACCTAAAGAACCACTAAAAATGATATTAAACTGCGGGCTAACTCGATGCATCAGCATCGAGCAGCCAACAAATCAAAAGACAGCATGCATTACTACTCACGGCGGTATTTGAAATTGCGTTTAATATGAAAGAGAAAAGGAGACCTTGTATTTCATATAGTTTAAAGGGATTTCAACAAGAAATGGCTGAAGGATCGAACACAAGTGGAACAAACAAAGAACAAAGTTTGGAGCTTTTTGTATTGTCCAAACGTGGTGCAAATGAACTTAGTGTTCAAAACTTAAGTAGTCTAACTTATGTTACACAAACAATAGGTAATACGTAGGTAAGACTTAAGTAATCTAACTTATGTTACACAAAAATAGGTAAATACGTAGGTAAAAACAAAACAAAGCTAGATACAGAGATCCGTAAATAGAACGAACCTAAAGGGGAACATACAATTCAGAGACCTAGCAATTCAGATACCCAAAAGAGAATGTATGGTCATGCAAACTAACTAGGAGCACTGTTGGTCTAAGATCGAAGATCAAGATTCATTGCATCACGCTTGAGCTCCGTTTAGAGGTGAGTTGGTGGGGTATGTTCGAATTTTTCTGTGTTGGTGATACTATTTTTTCTATTTCACCAAAAGTGTAGGGACACAGAAAAAAGAGAAAATTCCACAGCAAAATGAAACTATTCCGGTTGTCGAGATTGATTTTAGCACCGATCGTTGGTTATGCTTACCAAATTTATCAAGTTTCTACCCAGTGACTAGGAATAAATCTGACGTCCGCAGAATGTATGACGTGATTTGGATCGTAATTTTTCAGTAAATGGTCTCTTGGGAGTTCGCGTGTGTGATGGCACTTCACTGCTGCAATTAGAGGTTTCGACAAGCTGATGAGCCTTCTTATGAATCCTGTAGCGTGATTATGGAGTAAGAGTGTCTTATGGACAGGTCTACTCCTTGCGATGATGAATTTATTTGACCGAAGGCAGTTAAATGCAGCAGAAGTCAGCGTTAAAAAAATTAGGTACTTGATTTATTGTCTGAACAAGTTAGGCGCGTACAATATATTATTTCAGCGGTCTAATTCAACGCAAGCGCCGCCTGCTCCCAAATGACGTAAGATGTCACCATATCTTCTTTATTCTGGGCTATATACCAATATGACCATGAGAAGCTGTGACGTACCAATGCAACAGAAAAGTATAGGGATTTGGATCTGACCATGAAATTTTGGCATCCTTAACGAAATCTCCCAAGACGATCGAAGCTAGAATGAAAATTCGTGCACCTAGCTTTTGACTTGTTTGTGTCACCGTCCAAAAGCATATTTACAAGGTTTTCGATGATTGCGCGGCCTCTATCGAAACACGCAGTGGATACTCGAATGGTGGAGTGCGGATTCGTTTTCACCAATATGTTAGAAACGATTTTTGGTCCGCAAGTGCGGCGTCTGTAATACTGCATAATTTTTTATGTCTTGTCTAACAACCACCACATATTTTCAAGCTTATTTAAATGAAGTTCTTTTTCTTATTATTTTGGGAATAGTATGCTTTTATGCACTGGAAGATGTTGGAAATGCCTTTTTTCGTATTATACATTACAATTTATTTAGCGAACTGTAAA
Source organism: Kappaphycus alvarezii (assembly GCA_002205965.3). Taxonomy (NCBI): domain Eukaryota; phylum Rhodophyta; class Florideophyceae; order Gigartinales; family Solieriaceae; genus Kappaphycus; species Kappaphycus alvarezii. Next base: position 121,520 of record NADL03000047.1, on the reverse strand, counting down.
TAATCAAAATCGAATAGCTGAAAACGCCTTACGATAAGTTCCTCTTGGAGTAGAAAAAAATCCTACATCCCATTATACATACAGCAGACATAAATTTCTATTCATAACGGTTAGAGAACATATTTAATGGGCAAGAAGGACATTGGAGTTCTGGGCAGGTCACGAAGGATCCTCAATCACACGTAACCTAACGTACACTATGCGTGTCGAATTAATGACCCAGCATAAATGACACTGTTCCTCTATGAAATCGTAACATCCAAACGGTAACTTAATTATACTTGTAGTCATGATTATCTCAAGTGCCCATCTTTGGTGCTTTCGAAGTTTCATATCGAACCCTGAGGATTTCTACGTACTAATTTAAATGCTACAGTGTGATGTATTTGTTACCAGCCAAAGAGAGTGTTCGAATTTCCGGCGAATTGTCGTTTACCTTTTCGCTCCAAAATTTTGCCCTTTTCTATTTCGGCACGGTCTTTCAGGAGCATACAGTGGGATGAAATACGGGCTTGTGTTTTTAGGTTTCAATGCTATCCCTGAGCCAGAAAAAATATAGATGAACTGGGCTTTATGTTCTTATTGTGCAGAGTTTAATTCGTTAAATTCGCACGCACCAGCGATAGCGATTGAAATTCAAAATTTTTCAGGAATAAGTACCCAAAGTTCGAAAATGAAAATAAATTTCGAAAAATTATAAGTTCGTATGCGATATATGCAAACAGGGAATGAATGAGAACTGTACCTGGTCATACAAAAAAGTGCGGACTTTTCATGTTTGTCGCACGCGCCCAAAATAATCGAATATAACTGCGTAATTTACTTATTCGAACCATCTTGCAGCCGTAACGACTACGTATAGAACATAAAGGATTGAAAATAAAACAACAAAAACTGTAATCATATCCATTATGAGTATGAACACTTTTACAGACTTCCAACCACCAAAATATTACCCAAGCCTATCCATCAGCCTATCCATGAATATACAAAAAAACGTGATAGCGCATGAAGCAGCTCGCGTGTCAGCCCATTTCGGCTTCTTTGTGTCTTTTTAAGGACGTTTTATTTGACAGGGAGAAAAATATGTCCAAAGTTAATAATTTTCCCGACAGGGATTTTGAAAACGACCAAACCGGCCCAAATACTCCAATGGTCGACTTGCTTTATGAAAGTGGAAAATGAAGGTATCCATGGGTTTATAACATTTGTTCTCAAGGAATTTTAAACATTTTTGGCAGCTTCTGAGGATCATGTTCAGGCGAAGTACAACACTGGCAGTGACCAATGCTCGCTCGTTACAGAAAAGGGCGCTTTATTTTGTGCAATTGCTGTGCTCAAGCGCGGGGTCTAGTCAGACTCTGGGACGTGTGTCTCACATGAAATTACCAACATTCGAAAAAGAGTTACACAGTTTCTTCAACTTACTGTACGCTACCTTCACGATCAGTTTGTAACCAAAGTTGTTGAGATATATACTCAATGGAACATGTGATGCATGAAAAAAGCGTATTTGAAGTATTAAAGAAAGATCAGAAAGCGATGAATGTAACTTTCCACCAGGCACATAGACCTAGTGGAAGCATTGAGGAAGAAAAACGCTACTATAGTGGCAATAAAAAGCTATATTCATACGAGTTTGAGGTCTCTGTTCTGCCAAATGGTCTCTAGCTGGGTTCTACCTTGCTATATGCAGGATCAGTGTCTAGGGTATAAAGACTTCAGTGCAGCAGACAATTATATCGTGATGGGACAATGTAAAAAGGGGGAGAATATAGTATTGGAGATGTCGGATTTTTATCGAAATAGTACCCGGGTAGTTGAGCAATTGTTTTGGAAAGAGGGTGTCAAGGTGCAGCTGAGATTCCACGTGTTATATATCCCAAAAATGCCCCACTTTCACACTTCACATGCGGTACCTACGAGTTATGTCGAATCGCCAAGAGTGAATATATGTAAAATCTCTTTGGAAATATTAAATCCTCCAATTACTCCGCAACAACCTTCATTTACGCTACATTACCATCCGATGAGTCCACAAGATTATGATTAAATTCTCACTCTTCTCGCTTCTTGTCACAGAGACTCCCCCACCGTTGTAAAACATTAACTTCGATGGGTGCACCCATTCATCCATATCTTCGCATTTCTTAACATCCGCTTCATCCTTCTCCGCCCCCTCCATCACTTCAGCCGCTTCTCTGCTTCCTTTTTATCGTCCAAAACTTGATGAACATCCTACTCCAAAAAACTTTGCCAGTTCAATCTCCTGAGGTGATCCTCGTAGTCATTTTCCGCATTGGCCATGAAGGCAAGTCAGTTGATATAGCGCGGGACTCCGGTTAATTTCTTGTTGGTGAAGTAACGGCGGAGGTACGCTAAGTTTCGTGAAAATTAAGGAATTTGGTGGATTAACTGATGGCGTGGTTGGTGGTGATGGTGTTTCTTCAACTTTGTAGGCGTAGCTCTTCAAGTAGGTGGATTGCTTCTGAAAATTTCACGGCTTTGACTGAAAAAAAGGGGCAAAGTTGCTGCTTTGAATTTGTATACAATCACGGCAAAATTGAAATATTCTTGATAAAATTTCCAAACTGGTTTGGTGGATGAAACAGGTCTCGATTCGAAAGGTTTTTCCTCCGGCCAAAATTTCAAACATAAAATAACAGATCGGGACTTAAAGTGAATTTTGATTCATACAGGAAAATATTTTCGGATTTATTTTTTAAGGAAACTTTGTTCTCCCAGACAGATTATCTCTTCCCTGCATCGCTTAAATTTCGACTTGCGAACAAGAACACATTTAGCCTTCCGTTCTAATATTTTTGTGATAATACTACTTCAAATATCGAAAAGATAATTTTTTTAGTAAAGACAGTTTTAATCCAAGTAATGATTTCTGGAGGGAGGCATGGGTTTTAAGTTCCTCCGATCCGATTTGCATTCTCTGTTGCAAGAAAAGCCCCTATCTTCATAGTTCCGGCTTGTAGCGGAGATAATGTTATGCCTAAATATTTTCTGAACCTTCTGCAATACTAGGCTAGACCGTAGAAGCTTCAAACTTCAATTTTAGGTAGTTATTGGCTCCAGTTTGATTTGTCTGGGTTTTACCGGGTCGACCTTGATCAAGCAATTTGGTCCATTAGTTTTACGCAAAGAGGCGTTTGCTCAATTTTATTGTCAAGCTACAGTCTGATATTCTCTCTAATACTTGGAATATGAAATATGCTCGTACAAAGTTCTTACAAACACTACAAAATCGTCGATGTACACCCTCTAATGTAGAATTACCTTCAAACCCTTATCAACAATTCTTTAGGATGCGACTCGTTCATTTGTGAGGCTGTAAGACATTTCCTATAATATGAATGTGAGACTTTTGATGGTAAAAATTTTCTATTACTTGTTCTTTTCATAAAAATGAATCTGCCGATACTCAGTGTACAGATTGAGTAATGGAAAATTTTCTTCTTTCCTAAAAATACTTCAGTATTTCTTCCATATTCTGAATCGAGAATCGATCCGGAATTATTATTTAGTTTAATCGTCTCCATTGGACGCAACAGCAAAGCTTTCCATATTTTTTAGCGCAACAACGACAGAAATGACCATGGGGACGAGACTAGGGGATTAATGTCACTTTTAATTTTATTTGTAACATTTTTCGAAATAAAGTGGTCATATTTTGGCGCTTGACGCCTAGGCTTTTTAAATTGGTAGAATATCGGTAAGTTAGAAGCAGTGGATGATGCTATACTTGCTCGTTTTAAATCGGAAACGATCCATGGCATGGTTTGTTAAGATTTTAATATCCCGTATATTTACCTAGATGTGGTAGAGGGGGGCAGTTTCATCTTTTCAATAATATACAAGATCTTTCGCCCTTCTTGAGGGTGATCTTCCCATATCCGTTTTAGTGAACCACTTCCGTTGCATCTGTAGGTTCAAATTTGATAGCCACCCGATCTGCAGTTTATTCGAATTAATTTAAATCCTTCGTACTGGTAATTTTGGTGTCGAATCCAAAGTTTTCTCAAACTGCGACAAATTCAGTGTCTAGATCTGCCTTCAAATCTCTTTAGTTGTCTGTATCATACCTCGAATAGTATTAGTTCCGAGTAAGGTTTAATATTCTTCTTTTTTTAATCTTTCTCTTACGAAGGCGTTTTGTACTCTGAACCTTCGCTTCCATAGCTGAAAAGTGGAAAATTAAGTGTCTTCATCTATCAAATCTCCTGGTTTCACGCTTTTCTCACAAAGTACAGCGGTATCCTCATGATTCCACCGGCAATTTGAACTGAGAAACATTGGTATCCAAGGTCATTGCATGTCCTCAGCTCTTCCATTGTCGAATACGTAATGATTACATCAAAATATAGCGCAGGCATAACAATAAAATCCATACCGACTTGCGAGTCCTGAATAATACAGGATTGTTGAGATGGTCCCAACCGCAACAGTTATCCTTCTCCTAGCTGGAACCATTTAGAGGCCGAGATCTATCCCTATTACTTCAGCAATGAGAATTGGACAGCACACGAATCTAAAAAGCCTGGGTTTTTGTTCCCAATATTTTGACAGGTAGTAGCTTAAGACTCTTGTTGTTGTCTAGCTCGAGTCAAGAAATGGTTTGAAATCCTTACTGGACTTAATCGATTGCTCTATCTATTGGAGCGCTTTTCTCGTATCTTATATATCCCCCTTTAACAGCTGACCACATTTTATTTCAGTTGGCGCCGAAGAATACTTTACTACAAACATTTATTTTATTTTACACCCCAATACATCCATTTGGAGATTTTTGACTTTTATTCTTTCTCATTTTCCATGCCGGAGCTATTTACGATCTCGGTAAAATTTAATCCAATCTTTTCGTCCAAATAGTTACAGGTGCTAGAATAAGCCTAGACATACGTGATTCAATACTTGCTTCTTCGATAAAACATAACATTCTACATCCCATTTTGCCGTATTTATTTTTGGCCTATTTCGTCAGCTGTAGATAATGTATCAGCATTTTTAAGATTATCGTCCTTCCTTTTGTAACATTTTCATCTCAGGTCCAGAATTGCGTCGAGCTTCCGAGTTAGATGCCTGTTTTTTATATTTAATCCAGCAGACACTTTCAAAATGACTATGGCGACCGCGCTTCCCACAGTTAAATCCAGTTTCTATTCTCCAGGTAATTATTTGCATATTTTCCAGTGATTAAAAGCGTAAGAGCCCTTGATGAGTGTAGTATAAATGCTAAATTTTCGCTCTCGCCCTGTACGCATTACAGTGCCGACCGTACAGTGCACATGCTACGCAATGGCAGGACTGGACGATAAAACGGTGTACCTACCGTACTGTACACGACTCTACAGTACCGACTGTACAGTACGCGTGCCACGAGGGCACCACTGTACAGTAATTAATCGTTTTATACCGCGCGCTGTACAATGTACCGTTTAGAGCCTATAAGGACCGTACGCTCACTGTGCAAGCACCGTTTATAGTGCACAGTAGTAGCTGGCACGCCTCGCCACCGTACTGTAAGCGAGTTTAAAGTAGATAACGCCGCTAAAACCCTAATCCGAGGGCGCGGGTGTAGATATTTAGAGATAATTAGTATAGGCTAGTTTTAGTCGTAACTACTCAAGTACCGGCGAGCTCTCGAAACTTGGGAGCCCACAGAGGATAACCACCGTAGTATCGGGCAGTAAACTAGTACTACGTTAAGGCTTTGCCCCCATGCTACCGCTCTGAACAACGTTCCCGGTCTTTCCCTCTCGTTCTGTGCGCGCCCCTTCAACTCCACGGGACTAGTGTGGTGAGGGTCGTGTGGTTCGAGTCGCAGCTGATCGCTCGTTATCTGCAGTATACTCTACGCTAAACGTGAAGTGGCTAGGTCCTGTCGCAGGGATAACGCGGAAGAGCTCGGCTCCGTTTACGCGTCCTCACTTCCCGGTCCCACGTTCTAGTGTACGCTACGCTTCGCTGACCGTTTAGTCCGTTGTCCCGGTACGACTAAGTTCTCGGTACTACTCTATGTTGTAGCATGAGTTATCCGTTAATGCTACAATGAGGATTAAATTGCCTTAAAAAACACTCTGTACTTGGCTTTCCTTTGATAACATCCTTTCCAAGAGACTATACAAGGAAAAAAAATGAACTTAACAAATCACTGAAGTTGACGCAAGCATCTACGGTAGGAAGGATCGCCTCATCTGGTTTTTATTCCTCAGTATATATGTCTCCACAATCTACCCACATACCTCAGAGAAGTTGCACCATTTCCATTGAGTGACGACTCATGAACTATTTTTTCTTATTAGTTGCTCTTTGCGTCATCAAACATAATAGCTAAAGTCTCTTGCAGCATGCTCCTCATAGTTCTTTTAGCACATTATAACATTAATGTATGTATAACAAACTCCACATCGTCCAAATTCTTGCTGCCTATGAACAATATAGAGCAGCGGTAAGATAGAGGAATTCCAAAAAAACCAAATAAGACCAAACCGAACTTGAACATAATATTTCGCAACAATAATACCTCTTCTGCACTCCGTCCAGGGGTTTCCAAAATGATATGAACAAATTGGCAGAGACGTGATTCTCAGAACCAGGTATCCCAAAGCGAAGGCGTAGCAAGCGAAAAATATATACCAAAGTATATCTGTGGAAAATGACGATAATAATAATGACGGGGAGTCAAAGGATACAACTGATTATATAAATGGCGTGGTATACCTCACGTGTCCAAGGACCAAACGTCAAATAAATTATTATTCTTTAAACAGTGAATTTTCACTTCGCAAAATATTTGGGTCTGCAATTAAAGTTCTCTCCAAACTTCCCAACCATGTCCAAGAGGTCTCCGTTTACTCTCATCTACGATTTTTCAGCTAACCCTAAAGTCCCCAAAAAACATGTAACACAATAAAAGTATTCAAAATAATTTTATGGACGAAGAATCCCTAGAAAGAATTGTTTCTTCAAGGTAAGTATCTAAAGCCATAGTCATCGCCACAAACTACCAGCCGAGAGTGGAAATGGCGTGGCAATTATGTAGAGTTTCAGTGATCGCTCATTTTGTCTCCCAGAACTCTGACGTCCACCAGTATCAATTACTGTCTGTGTATGAAAAATTAGAAAAAACAGTAAATTTTTACTATAAACTAAGTTAAATAAATTTTGCTAATTCAGATACTGTACGTTGTTATAAAACCGGTTCTTTCTGTGAAGAGCGGTACTCTCCACAAACTCCTGTCTTCTTCATCCCCGTGATTTTCAAAAACAACTCTTCCACTAATTTTCTTTTACAAACAGAATCATGTAACAAAATTCCCCCTATGAATCCGAAATCACTGTACAAGTCCATTTCCATATTATTCTGAGTGTTTGGTCATCTTTTTCAATAAACAATATTTTGACTCTTGATCGCTTTTTCCTCCAAATTCAATTCCGATATTTTATCAAGCAGACGTTCGCTATTGCCCGCCCTGATTGCATGCAAGTTCAAAACTTGCGACATTAACTCACATTTTTATTTCGTCCAAGGCCGTGAATCTTTCGAATGCGTTCCCCTGTTTGAAGTTCGAAATCGATGTAGTTGAGACAAACCCCCGCCATCAACTACCCCTTCGGCTCACCCCCTTTTTGCCCTCAGCATGACCAACCTCCGCCCGTCTCTCACCATCACCAAGTCATCCCGAGGCCGCCACACTCTCATCGCTCTGGCCTTGATGGCCAATGGACCCAATCGGCTATAATTATTATTGTAGAAGAATGGACCGGGAACGCATTCGGGAGTGGGTCCGCCAGCATTGCTTCGAGGAGACAGAAGAAGAGGTAGAAGAGAAAGACGAGGAGGTCTGTTGGACCCGTGGGAGCCACTAATGTACATAGGCGGGGGAGACGATGTGAAGAACGAAGGGGGACTGAGGGATTAATCGTTATTCATGATTCTTTTTGGCAGAAATGAAGAGGAGGATGAAGAGGAGGATGAGGAGGGTGAGGAAGGTGAGGGGAAGGGGACATGGAAAGTGTTGGAATGTTGAGGAGGGGGCCGGACAGCATGGAACAGGTGGCCTGAGCTGGAACTGAATGGGTGCAACTTAAGCATTTAAGATATCTCCTAGGAGGAAATAGAGAATTATAAGCCGTTCGAGGATATTTGCGGCGGTGATTGGGTTGAATAGATTATTTGGAGGAATTTTGGGGTTCTGACTCGAGGACTAAGATTGTAATTGTAAGAATAAATTTGTATACTTTTCCTGATAGTATCTGCTGTTAGTCTTTGTCGTTCACAAGATTCCATTCGATGCATTTTATGGTACTTAGTATACTTTTCTGAGACTCGAGGGCAAGCAAAATGTCTATATAAGTTGAGTAAACTGCTCAATTTGTGGAGGTTAAGCAAGCTAGCAGACAACTTCAAGTCAAGTCCCGAGTAGGGAACTTGAAAGTCTGCTTCAGACCCAAGAACCATTTTTCTTACGCTGGTCACAGAGCATCAGTGGTAAACCTGCCCCATCTGTACTTGCTTGTAGCCCTTCCAGCTGTCGTCCCTACTCAACACTTTTGTTCACTCAGCTATACCACGGTAGCACTTGTCCCTTGCAACACCCCCTTCTTGGATATTAGTTCTGAGTATCCTTCCTCGGACTATTTACCCTATCTCTGTCCTCACCCTTCTTTTTTTATCCAGATATTTTTCATGCGCGTAAATTTTACTACACATCAGACTCTCGGATTCCGAGTACAGCTGTGCCGTTACCCGACTTAGTGGCGATACCTAATTGGATACGTTGTCGTAGGACAAGTGGAGCTGTTCATTGGTAGGATGTGTTGTCATATCAGTTTGTGCGACTCTCTCATATCGTGTTTTTGACTGTTATTTATGTTTTTAATAGTGGTTCTATGTCGTTACATTTATCAGTCTCAATCGCGTCTCAGTCATTTGATAGTTATCCTTCTTTGAGTGTGAATTTCAGCAGGCACGAGGTGCTTCAAGGTTTTGGTTGCAGAAGAACAGTAACGGGGCTGCGGACAGGATTCGCTGAGCGTGGGTTGCGGAGAAGTGTTGTGGTCAGGACTGCCTCCTACCACGTTCGTGGTAGTTCGGGCCGTTTGGGTAGTGTAATACAAAAAAAATGGTCCTCCCCTCATTTAATACAGGAAATGGTCCTCCCTTCATTTAATACAGGAAATGGTCCTCCCTTCACGTAATACAGGAAATGGTCCTCCCCTCGTGTAATCCAGCAACCTACAACGATCCCGCCCCTAACTTCTACAACCGTCATTTCCAAATTTACTTCCATTTATCTAGATATTTTTATACTGTATTTAACCTTCTGAATCGACCCCGAATCAAGTCCCTTTTCCCTTTTAGCTTACCTCCTCCTCCAAATTCGCCTTTTTTTTGAGAAGAAAGGCGCAAATGCACTACTGCAAAATTCCTTGCAGATTTATTTTACCTAAGTTGACCGTGTAATACAAAAAATGGTCCTCCCTTCACGTAAGACAGGAAATGGTCCTCCCCTCGTGTAATCCAGCAACCTACAACGATCCCGCCCCTAACTTCTCCAACCGTCATTTCCAAATTTACTTCCATTTTATCTAGATATTTTTATACTGTATTTAACCCTCTGAATCGACCCCGAATCAAGTCCCTTTTCCCTTTTAGCTTACCTCCTCCTCCAAATTCGCCTTTTTTTGAGAAGAAGGGCGCAAATGCACTATTGCAAAATCCCTTGCAGATTTATTTTACCTATTCCTAATCTATAGAACCTGCCCCGGGAGCCTATTTAAACCCCTTTATTCTAAGTTCCAAATGCCCCCGATCATTTTACTCATCACCCCTCTCCCCCACACACCCAAAGCACCCCACATTGCCTCCTGTTCCCCAACTTCTATCACAATGAGCAACCTTCGCCCCTCTGTCCCTATTTCCAAAAACCGCCCTTCCCGTTCCATCAATGGCCTTCGTCTCGCCGCCTACGGGCCAACCGATGCCGACGACTACATCCGGCGGCAAACAAAGAAGCAAATCATCGAGTTCGTGCGCCGCCTCTTCATAGAAGAAGAAGCGAGGGAGGTAAGTCCGGGAGAGGCTGAGAAGGTCGAGGAGGAGAGCGGGGAGTCCTTCGAGGAATGGTTAGCCCCTGAGCTAGTGTACGAGGATCAGGAAGATGAGGAGGAGGATGAGGAGGATGAGGAGAGAGATGAGGAGGAGAGGATGGGAGAGGAGGAGGAGGAGAGGAGGAGGAGGATGAGGCAACAGGGGGCATGGAAAGTGTTGGACCGGTGGGGCCTGGAATAGAGAGTATGGATCAAGTTGTGCCCACGATGGAACCGGATGGAGATATCTTTAGTAGTCTAGATATCTCCCAGGGGGAAATAGAGAGTTGTGAGCCATTCGCAGATATTTGTGGGGACTGCTTGGACAGCATGGATATTTTAGAGGAGTTGTTTGGATCTGATTTAGAGAATGGGAAATAAGAGGACCAAATTAATTGTTAGTTTCTTAAGTATCTTTTGCTTAGAGTATATTGTCCACACAAAGTATTTTTATGCATTTCTTAGTATCTTCTGTAGTTTTGTTCGGACTTTAGGGGTAGCCAAAAGTCTATATAAGCTGAGTAAACTGCTTCCTCATGGAGAGGTCAAGCAAGTTGGCAGACAACTTCAAGCCAAGTCCCGAGTAGTAGGAAGTTGAGAGTCAACTTCAGACCCAAGAAAACTTTTCTTACGCTAGTCGCAGAGCGTCAGTGGTAGACCCTGCCCCTTTTATACTTGCTTGTAGCTTTCTCAACTCTCTTCTATATACACTCCCTTTTGTTCGTTCAACAATACCACGGCAGCACTTTTGTCGCTCGCAACACCTCCTTCTCAGGGTAATTGGTTCTGAGGATCTCTCCCCCGCCGATTTACCCCTATCATTTGGTACTCTTGTGGAGGGGGTTGCACCCGAGGTATTCGAGTTGAGCAGTAGTAAGGAACACTTCGGGGGATTTCTTTTCTGTAATCATGGATCTCAATGCTGCTCGTATAACGTTCACAGGGGCAAGACTGAAGACGTTGAGGAGTTTCTTTACACATATGTCAACGTTGTGATGCGAGAGAAGGGCGATGAAGAGAAGGCCGCAAGTATCTTCGCCTATCTTCATGGTGACGCAAAGCACAAATATAAGTCCAAGTTTATCGACGGGTGGTCTCTTAACGGGAATGGGCGTAACTTCGGTGAGGTATGTGAGTGGCTTGTGAAAGAGTATGCTAAGGAGGTAGAACCAGATGAGATGATTCGTACCGCCATAGAGGCCCGGCTCAACTTCGACGATTTGTTAAGCTCATTGGTGTACTTGTGTGATCTTTATGAAAAGGCTGGGTTCAACGCCCAAGCCAAGTACGGAATGCTGCGTAAGGCGGCTATGGGGGATAAGCGGCTCTCCGATTTCCTCCTCATCAAGGGCCCTCACACTTTTGATGAACTGAAGGGTACCATAGTAGAATTTGTCAAAAATTCGGAGACGTTTCAGTCACTGAGTGAGGTACCGAGGGAAACCCGCACATCGATGTCTATCGTACATCCTGAAAAGAATTATCAAAGGCCGGCTACTAGTGCAGCGGCATTAGAATCTGTCAGGAGCGATGTCAAAAACTTGGAAGAAAGGTTGGAAACCCGATTCGATAATCGACTTGACATGATAACCTCGCAGTTGGAAAGCCTTACTCTTACCATTAAGAAGAACCAGTCTGGGGCCCCTAAGGCCGCAGAAGTCTGTTCTTACTGTCACAAGCCTGGACACTTTGCAAACAGGTGTCCTGATAATCCACATAGAAACACTCGTTGTGCAAAGTGCGGTCGATATGGGCATCATGAAAGTAACTGCTGGTCTAAAGACAACAGAAGAGCAAATTTATCGGAAGCGAGGAGTGAGTCAGGACCAGAGGTGAAAATCTTACAAAATAGAAGGGATCAAAGGTTGACGGATGCCGGTAACGTATCCATCGCTGAAGAGATTAGTCAAGTCAATGTGACAAAAAGGGATGGGGAAGGGAACATTTTATCGAAGAAACCTAGGCTAGAGTATGGAATGCTGGAGCATATCCCAGCACCTGTACCTCCTCGAACCAAGAGGTCTGATCAAGTTGTTCCAGGAGTGGGAGTCACTCCGGCCAAGAAGACGAAAAAGAGTAAGAAAGTTAAGAGTATCTCTAAGGACGTACTAGAGTATGTGAAGAGGTACAATTTGGTGGCTGAGCTTGCATCGGCCCCAACTGGGATAACGTTTGGTCAACTTTTGAGGGGCGACGCAGAGGATGCGAGAAAAGAACTCAAAAAAATTATCAGGTCTAATAAGTCCGCTAAGGGTAAGAAACTGTTTCTTCAATCGGCCTCGACAGCACCAAGACGTCTTAAGCTGGTACCAGTCAAAGTATTGGGTATGAAAACCCAAGCTCTCTTCGATTCGGGTGCTGTTCCAAACCTCATTTCAGAAACTTTGGTGACAGATCTAGGTCTCGAAATTACTCCAACGACTCGAAAAATAACTGTAGCGGATGGAACCGTCTCAAAATGCATGGGCACTGTTGACAAGGTTTCCGTGTTCTTTGGGGATCTAAAGTGATGTAGACTTTCTTGTCATGCCGGATCTCCCTTTCGATGCAATCATTGGCTGCCCACATGGAAAGACTAGGACATGCATTGACTTGGGCAACCAAATGGTTTCAGTTAATATTGACGGCAGAACCGTGAAGATGCCCCTGGATTTCGACAAAAGCACGCATCCTGAAGATTTAAAAGAAACGGACAGTGAAGATTTCACTTCTAGCTATGACAGCGAAGATTCGGAACCAACTAACACTTTCAGAAGTGGAAAAGGGTACCCTCGGGGGTTAATGAACATGGCATGGGACGATTATGATTCCGGGTTTGAAACAGATGACGACTGGGATTCTAGGATAAGTTTGAAACCCGAATGTGTTTCTTTTTGCGATGATATCGAATCAAAGGACAGAATTCGGAGCATGAAAGAAGATTACCTTTGCAAAGAAAATAAGAATACGCGAATTCCATATATGAAGATGTGAGCACGACGGAAGAGGTCCTTCAAAATATTGAGGTTGAGGATCAAGAAGAAAAAGGGCGCCAAATGGCAGAAATCCAAGGAAAAGTGCAGCACCTTCCCGCCCCCGCCTCACTGAAAATATCCGACATGTTAACATCTTCCGAAGTAATTGCATGGAGCGTTTCAGATTTAAGACAAGCAAGTGTACCGGTTACTCACTCGTTCGAACTTACCGACACTCAACCGATTTACCACAAGCCTAGACGTCAACCGCCAAAATATGACCAATTTATCTCAGAAAATGTTACAAGTATGCTGAAAAATGATATTATTCGACCAGTTTCATCCCCATGGTCGTTTCCAGTTGTGGTCGCACCAAAGAAGGATGGAAAGCTGCGTTTTTGCGTCGATTACCGACAACTGAACCAGAGAATGATACCCGATCGATTTCCGATTCCGAACATGGAGGAGATCCTCGAGGACCTGAAGGACGGGAGATATTTCACCTCAATTGACCTTTACACTGGCTATTGGCAGATTCCATTGGATGAAAAATGTAAGGAAAAAACAACCTTTACCAGCAAAGCCGGTACGTTCAGGTTCGAAGTGATGCCTTTTGGTCTCATGAATGCACCAGCTACATTCCAAAGAATGATGAACGAGGTTTTGAAAGGACTTCCATTCGCAAGAGTCTATATCGATGATGTCGTCATATTCTCAGAAACATTGGATCAGCACATCTCGCACGTCAAGACAGTTGTGGAGAGGATATCGGAGTATAGCTTGAAAATTAAGTTGAGCAAATGCTTCTTTGCGAAAACTTCTATCCAATTACTCGGTCATATCGTCGACCAAGAGGGAATTAGAGTGGATCCAGAGAAAACGAAAAAATAAAGTTGGCACCAAGGCCCGCTTCAAAGACGGAGGTCCGAAGCTTCTTAGGACTGGCCTCATATTACAGAAGATTTATCAAAGATTTCGCCAAGACTGCAGCACCGTTACATGCCAGCACTACGAAGAACGGAAAATTTTACTGGAACAAGGAAATGGAAACTGCATTTCAGGAGCTTAAAGATAAGCTATGTGTCCCCCCAGTTCTCATGTACCCAGATTTCAAGAGACCATTCGTTGTGGAGACAGATGCCTCAGAACGGTCTTTGGGTGCCGTTTTGTCCCAAAAAGATGAAAACGGAAGACTACACCCTGTTCAATTCGCAAGCCGAACTCTGAATGACGCGGAAAAGAGATACTCAGTCTGCGAGAAAGAAGCGCTAGCTGTCGTCTTCGCGCTGAAAAAGTTTCGCGTATACCTTTTATCACTCGAGAAATTTGTCTTGATAACTGATCACCAGGCACTTAAAACAGCATTCCAAAAGAAGGATGTACATCACCGCTTGGCCCGATGGCTCGACATTTTCGCAGAATATCGGTTTGAAATTGTGTATAGACCCGGACGCAATAATCAGCCTGCCGATTACCTATCCCGCTTGAGGGACGCACTGATTCCAAATGAAAAAGCTTCGGAGGACATCGTCGGAGTCGCCGAGTTGCAGTTGCCGAACGATAACGAGTACGAAGCTAATATTCACGGACTGATCAAATTCCTCGATGGACTAGAAATGAGAAAGGTTGATCTTGAACACCGAAATTGGGTACGCAGGAATCAAAAGGCTTTTACATTGTGGAATGGGAAACTTTTCCGGCACACTAAAGCCGGTCCCCGACTAGTGGCCCCTTTGAAAGAAAGAATGAAGATCTTGAGGACTTTCCATGATGAGCTAGGGCATTGGGATCTCGAAACAACCAAAAATTCGTAACTGAGAGATTCTGGTGGCCCGGTATCCATAAGGACGTCTATAACTTCGTGAAAAGCTGCGACAACTGCCAAAAATTCACTCCAATACGGAAGTATAAGACAACTCTAAGTTTTCCAGTTTCCGGTCTCTTTGAAACCTTCTCAATTGACTTCGGGCCCGTTCAAGGAAACTTCTTCCGGAAACAAATATCTCCTTATAGGGGTGGAACATCTTACTGGATGGCCAATAGCAGTTGCAGTCGAGGAGGCAAATGCTGAGGTGGTACTGAGATTCATCGAAAAAGAAATAATTGAACCGTTTGGTCTTCCAAAAAGGATCATCTCGGATAACGCCCTTTGTTTTACTGCAACTTCACTGCTTCGTTTTTTGGAAGAGAAAGGGATTCAGCTGAAGACCGTTCTCGCATACGCTCCTATGTCCAACGGGAAAGCGGAGAGGATGGTTGGAACCATCAAACGAGCAATATCGAAAACTATGTTGGAGAATGAAATCCAGTGGGAAGATGCCTTACCAAAAGTGTTATACGGCTACCGTCGAAGAAGAGGAAGAAATGGACGCTCACCATTCGAGCTAATGTACGGAAGGGCTCCTAGAATGTTACAGAGAGACATGGAAACAAATATTATCGATGAAGAGAGTAGGGAAGTTGAACTACTGGCCACCGAAGGCTGGAGATCACACCGCGCGCTAACACAGACAAGAAATAAGGATGCAGAACCTGCAGTCAGAACCTTTTCAGTTGGCTCTAAAGTACTTGTAGTACATGGAAAAGCAATGCAGCAGGCTGTGAAGTGGCCGGCCTTCCAAACCAAGTACTCGAACCCTTGCATCGTCACGGAGGAAAGACACCCGCACTATCAGCTCTGTTCAAGCTCAGGGAAGAGATCAAGGAGGGCCATCCATGCACGTCGTCTGGTCCCTTACCATCAGAGGCCTGAAGAATTCCTTCTCACACAGGACTATGCGCAACCACGGGGCATACTCATCTTTAACTATAGAATGATTCCTATGGGAGGAAAAAGGGCCTGGGAATGGATCATCTCGGTTACGCGGGACTACTACGAACTCCACGTAATCATCCATTTCTACATTAATATATGCCTATGTTTTCGTACGTTGAACGGACCATTGCTACCTCAAGAAGATTTCCGACTATTAATAAGAGTTCTATTTTCATTCCAAAACGGAAGGTTCACGGAAGCAGGTCCAGAGTTTGTGGAGGTAATATATCATTACTCTATAGGAAGATATGGAATGGTAGCTGCTGGAGACTTGTCGCAAACGTATCTGAATATTATCCGTCCAATTTACGTATTTCTCAAGAACAACCAAGACGTGCGACTGAGAGGTTACGCCTTACCCCCGGATATGGAATACAGGCTGGTCCCGTATCCTCTATGGGAACCTTACGTTTCTCCGCCACAAATTGGGAACGTTGGAGGCGGCGAGGATCCTCCTGAAGCAGTGATGATGACCAGAGGAGGACCTTCAGGAGACAACAACCCGCCCAGAAGAGGTTCCGGTCGTCCCCCGAGAGGACCTCGTGCAGGTCCCAGTACGTCAGGAGCTGGTCGCGGCCATTCATCGGGACCGTCCACCACAACTTCATCTCTAGCTCTCCTTCACAACCATGCACAGCATACAGTCGGAAGAAGAAGATTATCTTTTTGGCTGCGCAATATCTCCGAGGATGCGAACGATGCGCAGGTCATTTCTTATTTCATGATAAGCATCTGTTTATGTTTTAGGGCGCTACATGGACCGCACTTATCTTACGAAGATTCGTTCTTGATGATGCGCGTCTTCTTTTCTTATCGACATCCATTCCTCCGGCATCTTCCAGAAGAGTTTGCATATCACATATATTTTTTCACTCTTGGAAGATTCGGAAGAGTCACGGAAGAAGAATGTATTCAACCCCACCTCGATGTGATCAAACCAATATATGAGGCTATGCTACAAAGTGAGGTACCAGTAATGCGAACCTACTTTTTAGAGCATCATATTGGTAATCAGTTGCATCCGTACCCGTTTGAGAGACCATACATTTATCAATAAGACAGCGAACACTAACGGAAGCAGAAGAAGAGCAGTGACGACCCGGGACGTTCGCCTTGAGAAAGGGGGCGTGTAATACAAAAAAATGGTCCTCCCCTCATTTAATACAGGAAATGGTCCTCCCTTCACGTAATACAGGAAATGGTCCTCCCCTCGTGTAATCCAGCAACCTACAACGATCCCGCCCCTAACTTCTCCAACCGTCATTTCCAAATTTACTTCCATTTTATCTAGATATTTTTATACTGTATTTAACCCTCTGAATCGACCCCGAATCAAGTCCCTTTTCCCTTTTAGCTTACCTCCTCCTCCAAATTCGCCTTTTTTTGAGAAGAAGGGCGCAAATGCACTATTGCAAAATCCCTTGCAGATTTATTTTACCTATTCCTAATCTATAGAACCTGCCCCGGGAGCCTATTTAAACCCCTTTATTCTAAGTTCCAAATGCCCCCGATCATTTTACTCATCACCCCTCTCCCCCCACACACCCAAACACCCACATTGCCTCCTGTTCCCCAACTTCTATCACAATGAGCAACCTTCGCCCCTCTGTCCCTATTTCCAAAAACCGCCCTTCCCGTTCCATCAATGGCCTTCGTCTCGCCGCCTACGGGCCAACCGATGCCGACGACTACATCCGGCGGCAAACAAAGAAGCAAATCATCGAGTTCGTGCGCCGCCTCTTCATAGAAGAAGAAGCGAGGGAGGTAAGTCCGGGAGAGGCTGAGAAGGTCGAGGAGGAGAGCGGGGAGTCCTTCGAGGAATGGTTAGCCCCTGAGCTAGTGTACGAGGATCAGGAAGATGAGGAGGAGGATGAGGAGGATGAGGAGGAGGAAGAGGAGGAGGAGGATGGGAGGAGGAGAGGAGGAGGATGAGGAGGATGAGGAACAGGGGGCATGGAAAGTGTTGGACGGTGGGGCCTGGAATAGAGAGTATGGATCAAGTTGTGCCCACGATGGAACCGGATGGAGATATCTTTAGTAGTCTAGATATCTCCCAGGGGGAAATAGAGAGTTGTGAGCCATTCGCAGATATTTGTGGGGACTGCTTGGACAGCATGGATATTTTAGAGGAGTTGTTTGGATCTGATTTAGAGAATGGGAAATAAGAGGACCAAATTAATTGTTAGTTTCTTAAGTATCTTTTGCTTAGAGTATATTGTCCACACAAAGTATTTTTATGCATTTCTTAGTATCTTCTGTAGTTTTGTTCGGACTTTAGGGGTAGCCAAAAGTCTATATAAGCTGAGTAAACTGCTTCCTCATGGAGAGGTCAAGCAAGTTGGCAGACAACTTCAAGCCAAGTCCCGAGTAGTAGGAAGTTGAGAGTCAACTTCAGACCCAAGAAAACTTTTTCTTACGCTAGTCGCAGAGCGTCGGTGGTAGACCCTGCCCCTTTTATACTTGCTTGTAGCTTCCTCAACTCTCTTCTATATACACTCCCTTTTGTTCGTTCAACAATACCACGGCAGCACTTTTGTCGCTCGCAAACACCTCCTTCTCAGGGTAAGGGTAATTGGTTCTGAAGATCTCTTCCCCCGCCGATTTACCCCTATCTGGTAGCTCAGGTTAGGTAGGTTTACTGTGCTACAACTCATGTGTTCTACCCGGTGGATTGGGTATTCATTCGAGTTTGAGTGAAGTCTTGGGCGCAAAAAGTAAGTCCAACCAACGAACAAAATGAATCCAGCCCCAGACATCAAAGGGATGCGCAGTTGGCGCTGTTAAGTTATGTTCTTTGATCGTCATCGACTCCTCGTTCTCTGCTTGCTGGAGCAACAGCGGGCTGCGATTACTATCATTCACAGGATGTTGCATCGCCATGTTTCTTAATAATGTGTTCCTCATATGCTTTCAAATATCCTAATGAAGGCTCTTTCTCCCTTTGACGTAGCAGTTATTACGTGATACTACTCTGCAATTCCCTCAAATCTCAGCCTGATGATATCTTTCAAGCATTAAAAGACCATCCCCCTCCAGCCGCAAGAAGAGGGGATTGTAATCACATTCTGGCTTTACGCGAGTCTTGAAAGGTTTTCCATGTGACTCTGTCTTTAATGCACAGACCTGTCCCTCCCCAGACCGAGAAGTAACCATTATCCATCTTTATCCCATAAATTCCCCCTGCAGTGAGGTCTCATGTGGAAATCCAGACTAAAAGTTAAACGTTACTTAGTTCAGCATTGTACACATGCACTCCTCCCCATCCGTCCTGTACAATTCTCGCCACCAGAATTTTGCTACTATCTCTGATTGGATGACTTAAATCATAGTCCCCCTCTGTAGGCAAGCCCTTAACGCACCAATACCCTCTTGATACTTGGCCATCCTGATCCACCTGATACTTGGAGAACATTCCTTCTTCGATTACAAGGACTCCCAACTCAAAAACATACCTCCACCTTCCCTCCCACCCATTCGCACTGCAATCACGTCGTCCGTCCCTCCGCAAAGCTCTCTACCAGCGTCATTCCCTTCACAGCTCCGACGTCACATTCCAGTTGCATGCCCACCTGAATATTGCTTGAAGAAGGATCAAATCGGCACGAACAGTAACAACAACCCCCATCCCGGACACTTTCCCCTTCAATGGTCTCCACCCTTATCTTCCTTCTACCCCCTCTCATCCCTTCTACATACACAACCAATCCCACTCCCGCGTCCACAACCATGCATCTCTCAATCCATCCCTCCCCGACAAATTTCTTCCATCCCCAAATTCTCGCCAGCTTCATCTCCCAATCTCCACCCCGCCTCCAAACCACCATCTTCCTTCTCCACTTCCCACGTCATCCTTATCATCCTTCCAAAACGCCGCTACAACATACCTTTCACTTATTCCACACCCCACACTCCGTCCGTCCTCTCCGTCCTCACTCCCCACTATCTGCCCTCCGCATCCCCTATCACAGGCATCGAAGCATCTCAAACTACAGTCTGCACTCCCATACAATCCTTCTTCTCCACTACTGCTCAGCCCTATACTCGTGATAAATCCTAATCCCCTTGGAGGGATGATATTAAAGTTGTATTCGAACTTTGAATTCAAGCATCCTCGCTTGAAAACAATCAATTGACCGCTCGTCGATGACACCAACAGGGTAAGGCTATCGGCGGAAAGTGCGATTTGAAGGATGCGCCCTTGTGACGGAGTTGAGATGCTTAACTTTTGGAAGAGGGTTGCGCATATAGTGGCAGGCATGGTTTGAGACTGAACTGTGCGATGACCTGAGCTTGAGGTTGAATTTCATTACAAACCAGTGAGGGATGAAACTGCCACTAAGCAGAGCGTGGTATTTATTCATGAATGCAAAGTTATTGAGAAAACAAGAGGATGATAATGCTCTGCTCTTTTTCAAACGAGATTTATCAAAAATCGTGTGACCTGATTTTGTTTGAGTAAGCAGGACAGTTTGGCGGGAAATGTGGGTGGTTTAATATTTGAAAGATATGGTCGGTTGTGGCCCGGAATACCCTACAGTGTGGTGTGAATTGTGCAATTCATGTGGCCCACTCCTAAGGTCAAACATAAGGAAGGGGAATCGATTTGGTTCCTTAATGTTTGAAAAGTGCGGTTCGGCTATCCCCCGGTGTATGCTAGATGTGTTCAGGATTATAGATAATGTCACTCGTGTGCCTAAATGGCTGGCTCAAAGCCTGGCAGCAGGCATGATGCATTGGACATCTCTACTGCTGCCGCATGCCTCTGGGTTAAAACCGCTGAACCGTCCGAATGTGTCTCCATTACCCTAACAGCCACGTTCCGCGCCACGTCGGTTAGCACTGCGTAGGCGTCTGGGTGCCAGCCCCCGTGGGTGGATACAGGTATGGCCTTCTTCGGTCGGCGGTCGCGATAAAAGATTCATATCTTGTATACTTTGCAGTCTTTGCCGCGTTGAGGATGTGAGCGGGTAAGGTGCGCACTCTCCCGTTGGATGGCGCGAAAGAGATGACAAAATGTCATCGAAGAAATCTGTGCCTCCAATGCTCCCAATGTCCTGATGTCTGGCCTTGTACGATGAAGGCCGTCCCTCGGCTCGATGGCGGGACGACGAGCATCTTTTTGCAGGTCCTGGGCAAGCAAGGAACTTGGCGGTCATGTTTTCGAATTCTGTGGCCTCCGTGAACACAGTGCAGGAGATGATCCCCGAAGCAGTCAAGTGTTTCCGGACAGTTTCTCCTCGGGCACGGTGTGTCCGGAGCGAAAAGCGGAACTGAGAGTAGATTGAAGCAATGTCGAGAATTCGCGGGCGTCGATACTAGTTTTCAGACCCGGGCACGGGGAAAATACGCCCATTCCTTCGCCCCTGGTAGCGCATCGAAGCACGTATAGACTGCCTCCTTGCGTCTCCGAGAGGTAAACCGTCTTGCACAGCCTCGTGAACTGCTTCCGTGAGTTCTTTTGCGAAGATGTTTTTGTTTGAGCAAAAGGTACTGAACGGAAAAAATCCTTGGACTGTAAGCAGGATTGAGACCAAAGCCGGTGAGCCTCCAGGCGTCTTCATATGTTGTGAGACTCCTGATGGAGGCGAGCAAAACCTTTTCGCACAGCCCGTTAGAGGCTGAACTGGAGGCCAGAAACGCAGCACCTGCGAAATCTTTCGCGGACGTGAATCCTAGTCCAAGAGACGTTTTGTTCGTCCCTGGATTTGAGAGGTAGTTGCAGTTCCCGAAAATTTTCAGAATCGAGTACTCCTTAGCCAAGGTTCGGACGCCACGCTCCATCATTCCATCAAATATTATTGGCAGCACCGAGTCGATTGTGGTTGTCTGGAAACCATGGGATAGATCGGAATATTTCTTCCAAGAGTAAAACACCCAAAACTTTCCCGTGTGCGGTGCACGGTGGCGGTACTATACGCAATAAATACCCTATCTTACAGACTCTGAAGCAATTGCGCTGGAGCTGAGGTTCCACTTGCGTATTCTCAATATTCTCAATATCTACGACGGCGTTGAGGATTGCTTCGAGGGAATGTACATGAGAGGTGAAAAATTGCGTACTGAACTGTGCGAGAGCCGACGGGGGCGTTGAGGACAGTTGTACCTGCACTGTATTCCTGCCTGAGTTCCATCGGGTAAAGGCGTTGCACTGCCTCAGGGGATGCAGAGGACCACCAAACCTTACATTTGGACAGCGAAAGATGAAGTCCTCGGGTTGTTGCATCGAGGGAGGCATATAGACTTTTAGCTACCCCTAAAGTCCGAACAAAACTACAGCAGGTACCAGGAAATGCACAGAAACAATTTGTGTGGATGACATACTCTAAACAAAAGATACTTAAGAAACTAACAATCAATGAGGTCCTCTTATTTCTTATTCTCTAAATCAGATCCAAAAACTCCTCTAAAATATCCATACTGTCCAAGCAGCCTCCACAAATATCTGCGAATGGCTCACAGCTCTCTATTTCTCCTGTGATATATCTAGACTACTAAAGATATCTCCATCCGGTTCCATCGTCGGCACCACCTGTTCCATACTCTCCAGTCCAGGCCCCACCAGTCCAATACTTTTCATGCCCCTGTTCCCTCATCCACTTCGTCCTCGTCCTCATCCTCACTTGCCTCCCTCGCCTCTTCTTCTATGAAGAGGCAGCGAACGTAACTCGATGATTTGCTTCTTTGTTTGCCACCGGATGTAGTCGTCGGCATCGGTTGGCCCGTAGGCGGCAAGACGAAGGCCATTGGTGGGACGGGAAGGGCGGTTTTTGGATAAGGGACAGAGGGGCGATTTGATGTCATATTTCTGGAAAAGGGGTGAGCGGGGTGTGTAGGGGGGAAGGAGTGCCGAGCAAAATGATCGCGAACGTTTAAAACTCGGAATTAAGGGGTTTCAATAGGCTTTCGGGGCAGGTTCTATAGATTAGAAATAGGTAAAATAAATCTGCAAGGGATTTTTTGTAGTAGTCCATTTGCACCCTTTTTCTCAAAAAATCGAATTTGGAGGAGGAGGTAAGCAAAAAGGGAAAAAGAACTTGATTCGGGATCGATTCAGAGGGGTAGATACAGTATAAAAATTTCTAGGTAAAATGGAAGTAAATTTGGAGAGGACCGCGGTAATGATAAGCGAGGTTCAGGGGGGACGAGGAAGGACAGGAACTATAAGCAAATTTGGACAAGGAGAGGTAGTACAGTTAATTATAGGCCTGTAGTAGATGACGACGGCAAAAAAAATCTGCGCCTAACAGTACCCACCCCTGTCGACAACTAAGACAGGGGTGGGTACTGTAGCGGGTCTGGGCAGTTTTGCATCATGTAGAGGAACATAATGCCTTGGCGCTGTACGTATACTTCATTTTGGGCAGTCGGAGACGAGAAGAACACATGCAGCCGTCCGAGGTGGGGCGGATACCCTTGACCAGATGTACTAGTCGTGACATCCACAGTACCAATATCGTAAGTTGGATAGGTACTCTGAAAGTTTTTCAAGCGCGTGACGCTTAGGTGGTCCTAGCTTCGAGCCCCGAAAATAAGAGCTGCGGAGGTGTGATAACAGCTGTGCGACAGTTTTGATTCGAGGTTATTCCTAGGTGAACAGCGGGCAATAGCCGACACATGCGAAGGCTTCCAACGGTAAAAACACCCAAAATATTCCCTTTATGTTCATGATGAAGTGTCTGCCAAGGCATGCTTTGCCCAAATTCTACGTGGAATATGTTGTAAAACTGGAAGGTGGAACGTTTGGGTTTTTGAATGTATGGAACATATGACTGGTTGTATCCACGCCTTGCCGCCACATTTCGCCAAGTACGGTTACCACAGGCGCTTCCGCAACACTCGCAGAGCGCGAGAAACGTCGTCATTACGGCACTTACTGCAACCAAAACGATATCCTCTTCTCCCGCGTCGGGATTGATATCTATGGCGCCTTGGGCGACAACGGCGACGGTTTTTTCCGCCGCTTCCTCCGCTGCTTCCCGTCGCGGTTCCTCTCCTCAACAGGAGCTCCGCGACTTCGTTACCCGTTTGCGTTTGTCTCCAAACAATGCAGGCGCGAAAGGTTTTTACCCCGCCCGCATCCGTAGTTAATTTATGAATACCCTCCGCACTCATCTGTGCAACATTGTACACCTGTAAAGATTTACCACACGCGTGGAGTGCGTTGCGCGGAAAAAGTCGTCATTCAGTAACACTAAATAACATTCCTTACATGGCCGGCTCAATACCACTAGGCATGCCGCGTTGCACAAAACGGCCGCGGCAGCGTGCCTATGGGTTAGCACCGCTCGAACCTTCCCATAAGTCTCTATCGCCCGGAAGGCCAGATTCCGAGCAAAATCGGCTAGCACAGCATACGCATCTGAATACCAGCCTCCGAGGGAGGGAGATGGGGTGGACACAAGCCATCCTCTTGCGGAAGTGGCGATCAAATGTTCGTACCTTGATACTTTGATACATGCTACTGATAAGACACCACTCCTCCGTTTGCTTGTCTCGAACACTTATTGTTTCTCACCTCTGGTCAGTTAGCTATATCGGGCTGCTTCATGGCTGGCCTTACGGTGGCCTTTAGAGAGTGTGGCTCGTCCCACATTATTTGGTGTAACGACACACCTTATTGGGAACGTTTTCGATGTTTTTGCTATTGTAAGATATATTCGATCTACCTTTTGAGTAGCTACGCAAGGCTGACCGACGTGGCGTGGAACGTGGCTGTTAGGGGAATGGAGACAGACGGGACGATTCGAACGGTTTTAACCCAGAGGCCATACTGCAGCAGAAGTGATGTCCAATGCTGCTTCATTACGTTCTTGCCCTTTGCACACACTGCCCGGTGCTCCTACCGATTCAGTGGTCCGGTGAGGCCTTAGGAGGGAAAGATGGACTGTGTTTCACAGACCGCCTGGCTTAACTTGGTCAAACCTTATGACTTAGAGGAAGGAGAAGTCGTAACAAGGTTTCCGTAGATGAACCTGCGAAAGGATCATTCGAACGGGTGCCCACTTTCTTGGAGTAATAAATGGCGTGAGACTGAGAATGAAACTTCAAAGAACTGAAGCTAGACAAAGTGAAGTCAATAGAGCCCAGGCACAAGCTTCGATGCCCTTTTTTATTCGGTAATGGACAGACAATATCGAGTAAATATATAGAGATCGACGGAAGCAGTGTGTGCAGAGTACAAGCAATTTGGACGGGGTAATACAGGTAATACAAAGAAAAATGCAAGTAATAGGAAAAATCGCTTATAAACTTCACGAATATTCAAATACTAACCACTTATAAGTACTGCAACACAATTCAACATTGCAGTCTGAGTACATCAACACTAATCTTTTCTCTTCAGCCGAATTTTTGCGTAGACTTAGTTTCAGCAAATTCTTCGTATGCTATGTTCAATTGGCCGTTGGATAGAGTTAGCTATAAAGTATCAAGAGGAGGACTATCTTTCTTTGTATGCGCATCAGCTAAATTGATTTTGCCCAGAATCCAGGTGATTATATTCAATATTACCAGTTTGAAACTCTAACCTGATGAAATCAACATCTTCGTGGATATTATGGTCCACAAAGTTTCGTTGCGTCGATAGAGATGTATATAATATTTAGAGTCCACGCATAAGTGAACTCCAGCGGGTGCGTAAAGGATTTCTGCGTAGTCATGAGCTATACCCTTTGCCTCATCAATGCCTTCTCCTGAAGCAATAATTTCAGCAGCCGGTACACTCTTCAGAGGTCTCTTTGCCTTGTTAGAGATCCAGGACACTGCATGAAATAATAGGCTCTTAGGACAATGGTACAATAAGTTAACCGGTAAGAATGCCGAGCTGCCCATTTTCACCCGTTTAGAAGCATCGGCAAAAAACCAATACTGATAGTTTCAAATTCAGTAGTATCAGCTGGTCTTGGATGGTTTATTTACAGTACCAAGTTTCTTTGAGCTTCCTTAAAACATTTTTCTGTGCGACTAGGTGACACAACTTTGTCTCAGGAGCCTTCTGCTGTAGATAAGATGCATAAAAGAGCAGAATGGAAGCTGCGGTGCCTATCCAACCAAGGGCGCTGTTGGTGAGGCAAAGTACGACTTTTCAATATCGTTTAGAAGCTCGCCAAACTCTTTTCGACGAATGCGACTTATCGGGTACTCTTTTAGTGCCTTAGGCTTGTCATTGGCATTGGTAGAGACGGTACTGTCATTATCTTGTACTTTTATTTATGACAATAATCTTAATAGACCAGGGCTATGTTAGAACACTGCCGAGCTTGAAAGATTCATCAAACTTTTCAAAATAAAAATTTGCCATTGTCCTGAATGTCTGCTGACTTGATGTCATCGGCAATCGATTCAGCAGAAATTCAGGACAATGGGGTACATTTAGCACAAGATTTCCATCCTTATGCTTATAAAACAATTGTGACACTCGTTGGCATTGAAATACATAAATCTTTTTAAGGCACTAGTCTGCCTGCACTCGCCACTCGGCATTGGCATTGAGTAAGCCATAAGAGGCAGTCAGTAGTAGCCACATATGTGTAGAACTCATCCGACTCTCTTTCGGACGCTTCACGTGCCACATCACGTCCAGCAGTGCCCGGCTGTAACAATTCAGCTTTGACATCGGCCCTGTACACTGTCAATCCAAATAAAGAAGCAATTTGTAGAAAGTTGGAGTTGGTTGGGTTGTTGTTGTTGCTCCGGTCAGTCAGAACGACGTTTGGAGTGTACTTTATATAGAGAAAAGATTGTCGAGGGCTGCTGGAGAGTTTCGGCACCTGAGAAGAGTGGGCCTTCCGACTGGACCATCCTCTTGTCAGGAGGTACTATCCAGGAAGGTGCTGGTCAATAATAAAGTAGCTCCTGACTGGGCTGCGTAAATTTGGCTCTTCTGTGAGCTACTGTACGCTCGAATAAAAGGCCATCTCTTCCCCTTTACGTACGATTATTCCAAGACGCCCCCTCGGAAGAACAAATTTTCAGTATTCGTAGTTCAAGGCTACTTCTGCTGCTTTTCGGAGTTCGTTTCTGCTGCTGCTACCATTAAATGTGGAATTTCAACCGCAGGTGCATTCTATGCCCATAAGTTGAGTGGGCTTGAAACCACTTTCTGCTGCTGCTTCCAGAATTTTCAGTTTTCATAGTTCACGGATGCTGCTGCTGCTTAATTAGGTGGCTTTCAGTTGCCTCTTTTGGGATACTAAATTTCTACGCTTATACTGCTGCATTTTGGAGTGCATGTCTGCTCCTGCTGCCATTACTTGTGGAATTTTAACCACAGGAGCATTCTTTGCTCGTAAATTGAGTGGACTTGAAACCACTTTCTGCTGCTGCTTCCAGAACTGCTGCTGCTTCTTGCAAAACTGTTGCTGCTGCTTCCAATACTTCTGCTGCTTGTAAGACTTCTGCTGCTTCTGTTGCTGAATTTTCTAAAGGTTCTAATATTGAAATCATAAATTCCAAGATTCAAGCGTCCACCTTCGAACCATTTGACCCAATCCTTCTCTGCTCATAGGTTTCGTTAATAAATCAGCTTTGTCGCTTGTAGAAGGAACGTATTGCAACTCGATAGTTCCGTTCCTTATTAGTTCTTTCTCTTGTGAACTCTGAGATCATTGTGCTTGTTTCTTTGGTGATAAGTGATCTGCAGTAGCCATAGAGATTCGACTTCCAGTAGATTGGTGACCCGTTTATGTCGACCATAAAACCGGTGGTTGAGAGTCTTGAGTTTATACACCTGGATTCTCATTAGTATCTGACTTACTATGAACATCGGATAAATCTGCATCTCAATGTGTTCCAAACACAGTGGCTGATGATGTGGTGTCATTGCAGTTACTTTCGTTGTCTCCTCCCGATGCGGATTGGGTTGTCTCATCAATATTATCATTGACGGGATCAATGGAAGCCTTCAAAGCACTTGCGAATGAATCTGCAGGTAGAGCAAGACGTATGTCTTCAAATGATACGCAGGTCGCGTACCACCTTTTCCTTGTACACCGTTCTCGCCCTTCAACTGCTCGTTCGTTAACTTGGCGATAAGGTCAGCAACCAGACCGAAGAGCTCCGATTTGAGCACAATACCTTGGATCTGGGGAGCAAGCTTGTTAGAGCTAGTATCTGGAAGCGAGTCATAGTACTCTTTCAATTCATTTACGGCAGTTGTGAACCTTTCTTGTTTCTTTTAACGTCAGTCCAAGGTGGATTTTTTGCATCCCAAGCGAAAAGAGGGCGGGAAGGTTAGAGATCACTGGGCCCATAACTAATAATGAATGGTGTGATGCTGAGAATGAAACTTAAAAGAACTGAGGCTAGACACAGTAAAAACAATAGATCCCAGGCACAAGCTTCGATGCCCTTTTTTATTCGAGTAATAGACAGACAATATCGAAAATATATATAGAGATCGACGGAAGTATTGTGTGCAGAGTACAAGCAATTTGGACAGGTTAATACAGGTAATACAAAGGAAAATGCAAGTAATAAGGAGACAACCGCTTACATAGTTCACGAATATTCAAATAACGACTACTTATCAGCACAGTAACACAAATCACCATTGCAGTCTAAGTACATCAATAGGGAGCCGCATACTTTTGTTTTGGCGAACCTGAATTTCCATATTTATTGTAAACCAAAAACCCCAAACCAAATAACTAAAACCGCACAGCACTAAAAGCTGCCTAACAGTAGTCCCTGGTTACCCCAACAAAGTGTGTTCTTCCCTGCTGACAGGCTTTGAGTTAAGCATTTAGGCACACGAGTGACATCACCCATTACCCTGAACACGTCTAGCATACACCGGGCGATAGCCGAACCGCATTTTTCAAACATTAAAAAAACAAATCGATTTTCTTCTTTGAGTCGATTGTGGTTGTCTAAAAAACTTTGTGATAGATCAAAAATCTCTCCCAAGAGGGAAAATCTTGAGTGTTTTAATGATTGAAAAATAAGGTCGGCTGTGATCCCGGATAACATTGGTATGTTAAGGTACGTTCTTGCAATGTCACAACCTGCGCGTAAATCCAACACCTACTGATCCCCGTCCTCAATCGAATCTGGCTCTAATGGGTCGGCGACGTCGCTATTAACGTCGTCGCCTTCCACAGAATTAGAGTCAGACCAATCCATCCAGCTAACCGGCACCAACAGGCGCTCAGTTCCATACGGACCCTGCAGAGGAAAGCCGGTGGTCGTCTCTATGCTCTTAATAGCCCCGCCCGCGAGCGTAGTGTACGCCTGCCCATAGGCGACTTCGGGTTTGAATGTGAGGGGGGCGGCTTCCGAAGAAGATAAGGGCCTCCCATCATCGACAGATAATGAGCGTGAGGGATTCGGTAGACATGAGGTGTTGAACGATGGTTTGTTTGTTGCAGAACCTGATGGAACAGGGCTCATTTCCAAAAGGGCCAAGTTGTTCGCCGTTTCCGGGCTCTTAATAGTCTCACCCGCGCGCCCAGTGTACACTTGGTAGTTCAGAAGAAAGGTTGCCGACTTGCCTTTCGTAATTTACTGAAGTGTCGTTTGGGGTACTCTTAAATACACAAACTTTCACTACTTACTCTGAGTATTGCTCCGATTTCTCCTTGACAAGGGACTCGAATATCCACATATGTGAGCCCTGGGCTCCAACAAACCTTCTCATCCACAGAGCACTCAGAGCTCCAGTCCCAATCCGATCCCGGCCACAGAAAACGACAGAGGGACTCGTCTTCCTTTCTTGTCCATCCGAACCAGCCCCGCGCAACACCACAAGTTATTTCAACTGCAGTCAGCAGCCAAACAGTCAGTTCTTGACCGCCTCTGAGGTAAATCAGACCCCACAGCTGACTGATACTCCATGTCGTGTCCGAAGCACAAAAGAGATAGAGCATTCAAATGCGTAACAGAAAACAGGAAGACAGATAAGACTTATAGAAGATAGCTAGACAAGCTGTCAAACGATAACGTAATAGGTCTCGAGATACAAAACTGTGTCTTATCAACCTATCAGAAATAATTCAGAAGGCACACACACATATATTCAACTTGTACGCTTGCCCATAGGCGACTTTGGGGTTTAATGTGATAGGGGTGGCTTCCTGAGAATATAGGGCTGCTCGTTACTTACCTGTTACGGGCGTGAGGGTTCGGTAGACACGGAACGTTGAAGATGGGCCTGTTTGATTTGGAGACTGAACGGGCAAGCTCTGGGTCCGGGCGAATTCCGTCATAGGCGGTGAACAAGAGGTCGATAGGGACCGATTCAACCGCCGAGCGGCAGTTTTCGAGGGCTTGACATGTGGCAGAGAAAGAGATAGAATTGATGCCACGACGTGCCCAACTCCGTATCCCAGCCACACAGCGGCCTCGTGCACGTGGACGAACCGCTGCAGGTCTGGCAAAAGGCGTTGAACGTGTGTGTGCAAGTTTATAAGGTGGGGCCGGGAAGAACGGAGCTGCTTTTCTATCTCCTCCTCCAAAGCGAAATTAACCATTCTCAGGTAGAAGAACGAGCGTCCAGGTGGCTTGAAGTTTTGCGGCACCTCAGACCAGAGTAAAACACTGAACCTTTCCCCCTTATACAATATGTAGAGAACGACTTAAGTAGACAATTCTGTTTGATCTTAACTTAAAGTCGCCCTGCCCCTCGTTCAACAAGAAAGTCAAACTGAAAATGAGTAATGAGTAAAATTCATTCCATTTTTCGCACGGAACGTGGCCATTCGAGCGGTGGGGACTTGTTGGGAAGGTTCGAGCAGTGCTAATTCAAAGCCGATCTGCCGCGGCCGTTATGTCTAACGCGACATATCTACTCACTTGCATTGGGCCGGCCGTAAAAAATGTTTTTAGTGTTACCCAATTACGACTTCTCCCGCGCGATGCAATTTTCAGCGGCGTGGATGTAACATTCTTTACTCATTACAGTATGTCTGAAGTGTCTACCTACTGACCGATTATTTAGTATTTAGTAAAGATCTAACTGGATTGTTCACGTCGATCACATGCAGCAGATATGACGGCCATAGCCACCGATGACCACGGCGCACAACTGAGGCGCTGGTAGATGCGGGTGCGAATCGTAGCAGCAGTGGTGGTAGCGGGGCGCAACGCGCAGTAGGTACTCTTCTAGAGACCACAAGGTGGCCCGGGATGGCGCACTAGGAGAATCAAAGGCGATGGGCTGGAAAAGGAAGCCCGGATCTCAAGATGTGTTGTTGGGGGCGGTACCAGGCGGTACTGGCCGGGAGTGCTTGCGATCGAGGTCCTGCATCACGTCCCTCGCAAAGTTCTCGCCCACATCTGTAAGGAAGTTGGCGTCGCTGCACTCGTCGAACGTAGGCTTCTCGTCCAAGATCCCAATTCTTCTATTCATTGGGAGTCCCGTCCATTACGAATACGGCCTGCTTGATGGGTGGCCTGAAGGTAGCATTTTAGGGAGGGGGAAACGTTTTGGGTGTTTACTCTTGGAAGGTATATCCGATCTATCCCATGGTTTTCCAGACAACCACAATCGACTCAAAAAGGGTATACCGACACCGTAATGGGAAGGAACTATGCTCCCTAAAATGCTACCTTCAGGCCAGCCATCAAGCAGGCCGCATTGGACATGACGGCTGCTGCAGCGTCGTAGTTCCTTCCCAATTACTGTGTCGGTATATGAATTTGAATCTGAATTCAACATGAAAGGTCGCCTCCACCTGTTGAGTATTGACTGCGACCGTCGGTTGTAACTTTGTAATTAGCATTCCGTCTCAACCCATTTAATGCTTTGTGTTTAGTGGTACCTTTTGTATTTGATCAACACTTGTGTTTACTGCATTCTGTTATGCTACATATACTGTTGACGATGCACTGATTGTAAACTTCACGGGACGCGACTCGGACATCTCGCGAATACTGTGTACCTTTTTTACAACACTCTACTGCACCTCCCTATCGACACGTTCGAAACAGCACGCCCAAACTATTGTTACGGTATACCCTTTTTGAGTCGATTGTGGTTGTCTGGAAAACCATGGGATAGATCGATATATCTTCCAAGAGTAAAACACCAAAACGTTCCCCTTACGAATGTATATCTACATTTCGGGTGCCTATGGCCTTCACACAAATGATAATGCCGTCGACGCGACTATTGCCCATCCTTCTGCTCGCCGCCACACCTCTCCAAGTACAGTTACCACAGGTACTGTCGCGACAATCGCAGAGCGCGAGAAACATCATCATTACGCCGATTACTGCCACCCACAAGATATTCTCCTTTCCCCCCGTCGGGGTTGATATCTACGGCGCCTTGGGTGACGGGGGCAGATATTTTCCCGACCCCTCGCTTCCTTCGCTGCTTCCCGTCGTAGTTCTTCTCCTTCGCAGAAACTTCGCGAATTCGTTACTCGCTTTGCGTTTAGCCTCAAATGCAGGCGCGACAGGTTTCCACACACACCTGCCTACGTAGTTGATCTGTGAATACTCTCTGCACACTTTCGTAACTTAGAACTCGTAGAGAGTTTCCGTTCCGAGGTCCAGGACCTTGCGTCAATACAACTAACCACATCTCCCACACATTAAAGTAACCCAAAACTTCCCTTTTTGACGTCATCTTCGTCAAGCCTTTTGCACCGTCACACAGGAAGGTGAAAGCGTCTAACCAGCTGACCGATTTGAACGCAGCTCGGGCCGCGAAGCACAGAAGATACCGAGCATTCATCGCGAGTTCTGGCAGCAGAAGGCTCTTCCCGTGCCAATTTCCGCCTTGGGAGACTGGCACCCCAATGCTTATTTTGGTTATAACTGAGATTGCGAGGGCGTAGCTATGGAAATTTATGGAAAGGTGCGGGAAATATTGATGCGAAGGCATGCTGCGGCCGCTGTCTCTTCTAACGGATCTTATTTTTTGGCTGGGCTCGAGCCAGCCTAAGGAATATTGGTGGTAAACTGTGTGTACCTTACCACCGTATTTCAATCAATTTTCTTTACTCATGATGTTTCCAGAGTGAGAGAAGAGAGAAGTGTAATGCATTCAGTATCTACTGGGGACTACGCACGTCCTAACTATACGGCCAAGACCTAACCGGATGTAACTCGTCGTCAATGCGCTTCAGGGCCTGTGAGAGGATAGCTTGAGCGATGGATGACCAGAGGGTGCAACTCAGTCGCTGGTAGATACGGCGGCGGATAACATCAGGTGTCGAGTGACACTTGGACGCGATCCGCGGAACTAACTCTTCAATGAACGCAATGGTACCAGGAGAAGGGGCGCCCAGGGAATCAAACGACAGGGGTCGAAACGTGAAATTCTGCGTGCAGAAGATGGGCCAGTTGAGGGATCGGGGAGGCGTCGGGCGAGGTTTCGTTATAGAGTTGTAATCTTGTCGCGGGCCGCCACTCAGCAGCACCACGGGAAACCTGGGTCGCCTTGGTGCGAACTGCGGCCTTAAACGGCGAGACGATTATGATGTCACATGCAATGGGGCGCGACGCTGTGCCTTCCGGGTTGAGGGGGGTTACCAGGATATCGGCGGGCTGGAGTTCAGTGCCCGGGAAGAGGAGCGGAACCGCGCGCCGAGTATCCAGACCCGCGGCGCGGATAACGTGTATCGCGAACGCCTAACAGGGGAGTCATGGCGGTGACGACGGCCGAAACCAGGGCAGCGGAGGTCGGCGGCGTACAGTATTCACTTCCGTAAATGACCGATTAGTTCGTAATGAACTAGCTGGACGATCAACATCGGTGACTATGTGTGGCAAATATTGAATTATCTAAAAGCTTCCCCAATCAACGCAATAATGCGGAAGCTAGGGCTACGAGTACTACGAAGACACGTGTTTTGTATTCATTGGCAATCTTACAACATTTTGAATAAATTTACAATATCAACCCGATCGCACGCCAAGTTGCCTCCATAGCTCAGTCGGTTAGAGCATGGTGCTAATAACGCCAGGGTCGCAGGTTCGAGCCCTGCTGGGGGTACTTACGCGTATAACGCGTGTCACGTAATTTTGTTGCGGTTCAATCTTACCATTGTATCCACACCTCGTAAACATCTACCACTACAATCTTGTCCCCATAAAGATCCTGAACTACAATTTTGTGGTGCTAAATATTTTTGGGTTGTACAATGTCGCACAGAGGCGTGCGGAGGGTATTCATAAATTAACTACAGATGCGGGCGGCGGGTAGAAACCTGTCTCGCCTGCATTACTTGGAGAGTAAATGCAAAACAGGTAACGAAGTCGCGGAGGTCCTGTTGAGGGGAGGAACCGCGACGGGAAGCAGCGAAGGAAGCAAGGCCGCGGAAAAATCCAATTTTACCGCAAACATCATTTTATTCAACGACATTTCCTCCTGACATGAAGGAGTGCCGACGAGTTCCTGAATTATTCGTGCGGTGAGTTGCTGTCACTCTCAACATGGTCTTTGGTCGGCATCGCCACTACTCGCTACGCAACGTTTTCGCCTACCACGTTGCTATCGCCGCGGGCCTGGACTACCAATATCGGATCTCGCTGCTTGTCCCGGGAACGAATATCCGCCCTGCGGACATTCTTATTCAACCCCCACCTCTGCCAACTGGCCAACAGGTCCGCCCATTGCCTGCGACCTCACTGTTGTCTCTCCGTTCAAGCAAGGCGTGCGCACAAGGGCCATGCAAATGGCCGGCGCCGCCGCCGACATTGCCCACCGAGACAAAGTCAAAGACCTGGAGCGCAAACTGGTACGCCGGATCCCCTACCTTCGCACAACACCCTCCAGGAACCGAACGGAGTTTCAGCCCCTGGCTTTCGATTCCTTGGGTGCCGCATTTCCCGCGTCTATTCTGTTCCTGGAAGACTTAATCCTGCGCATCGCAGAGAAGTTAAGAAGTTAAACACCACCACAGGAGTGATCCGCAGACGTACATATCAGCGCATAAGTTGCACACTGTGGTCTTGTGTTGCAATGGCGATTCTATCGCGAGCCCCAGTGCATGCGTCTGAAGTGGAAAATCCGGTTGATTCGTAGCCGTATAGTCAGACCTGCAGTGTACACGATAGATACTCAATGAAGTAAAGTTTCTTCTACCCACTCTGCGCTGCACATTACACTGTGCACTGTGTTAGGCGCGTGCTGATAGGAACGGATTTTTGTCTCCGTCATCTACAGGCCTTTAGTTTACTTTACTACCTCTCCTTGTCCAAATTTGCTCATAGTTCCGGTTCTTCCTCGTCCTCCCTGAACTTTGCTTATCATTACCGTCGTCCTCTCCAAATTTACTTCCATTTTATGTAGATATTCTTACACTGTATCTACCTATCTGAATCGACCCCGAATCAAGATCTTTTCCCCTTTCAGCTTACCTCCTCCTCTAAATTCTTTTTTGAGAAAAGAGCGCAAATGCAGTAATGCAAAATCCCTTGCAGATTTATTTTACCTATTCCTAATCTGTAGGACCTGCCCCGGGAGCCGATCCTAAGTTCCAAACGTCCTCGATCATTTCGCTCATCACCCCTCTCCCCCCCACACCCAAAACACCCTCCATTGCCTCCCATTCCCTAAAGTCTACCAAAATGAACAACCTTTGCCCCTCCGCCCCCATCACCAAAAACCCCCCTTTCGCCCCTTAAATGGTCTTGCACTTGCTGCATATGGCCCAACGGACGCAGAAGACTACCTGCGACGCCAGACTAAGGAGAAGATAATCGAGTTCGTCCGCCAACTCTTCGTCGAGGGTGAGGCCGAGGTGGTCCCTGAGGGCATGATTGGGAGGTCGAGGGTGGAGCTGGGGAGACCTTCGAGGATTGGGCAGCCCTGGAGTTGGTCTACGAGGTTAAGGATGAGGAGTACGAGGAGGTCGAGGAAGATCATGAGGAGATCATGAGAGGGTGACGACGATGAGGACGAGGACGAAGAAGAGGACGAGGACGAGGACGAGGAGTAGGAGGGATAGGGGGGGCATCGGAAGTTTTGGGATGGGGGAATGAAGGGAACAAGTGGTACCGACGATGGAACCGGATGGGGATATCTTTAGTAGTTTCGATATCTCTCAGGAGGAAATAGATAGTTATATGACTTTCGCAGCTATTTGTGTGGACTGCTTGGACAGCATGGGTATTTTAGAGGAGTTGTTTGGATCTGATTTAGAGAATGAGAAATAAGAGGACGTCATTGATTGCTAGTTTATTAAGTATCTTTTGTTTGGAATATTTTGTCCACAAAAATTGTTTTTATGCGTTTCCGCGTACCTTCTGTAGTTTTGTTTGGACTTGAGGGGTAGCCAAAAGTCTATAAAAGCTGAGTAAACTGCTTCCTCATGGAGAGGTCAAGCAAGTTGGCAGCCAACTTCAAGTCATGCTCCGAGTAGTAGGGAGTTAAAAGTCAACTCCGGACCCAAGAAAAAGTTTTCCTACGCTGGTCGCAGAGCATCAGTGGTAGACCCTGCCCTTACATACTCGCTTGTAACCCTCTTAACTCTCTTCCATATACACTCCTTTTTGTTCGTTTAAATATACCACGGTAGCACTTTTGTCGCTCGCAACACCTCCTTCTTGGGGTAGTTGGTTCTGAGTATCTATTCTCCCGATTATTTACCCCTATCATACTGTTCGGTAGTTATTGCGGTATTTCATGCAGTAGGGGGTGGTTGCATTGCAGAATTATTACCAGGGATCAATAGTTGCTCATGTTTCGTGTCTTTGACGTGGACAGATTGGTCTGACTTCAACTCTAAAGATGGCGACGGCGTCGATGACGTAGTTGACCAAGCAGGGAAACTGGGCCTCACCGAGGCGGTGGTACAGTAAGTAGTGACGGTGAGTGGCGTTCTGCTGCACGTATTAACTCATGTTTACAACGTAGTCCCTATCTAGGTAACTCCGGAACTTAACCGTACCTATCTTTAAAATGTAAATCACGCAAACATTTCCCCTGTTTAAACAAGTCCCTCGTCGTAAAACGACACGCGAGCTAGGATGACAGCGGCGACATTGGACCGATTAGCAATACTTATTCGTCGAAGTAGTTGTGCCTTCATGACGGAGCAACGGCGGGCATGAGGAACCATATCGATTTAGCGTAGTCGTCGAGTACACGTCACGAGTGCAAAGAGAGAGCATCAAGGGTGTCAAGGGCGAGCGGCACGAAGTGCGAATGGGCGTGGAGGGACGGATTGCCGTCCTCGGGAAGGAGCGCTTCACGCAACCTCCGCTGGAACCTCTTAAGTTTAGAGACATTAACGAAGGACAGCGGCACCACCGCGGCGCCGGCAGCTTTTTCGGTGGCATGCCAGACCGTGGCAGAGGTAAACGTAGAGTGGACCGTGTTGTCATAAGTGGTCGGTTGTTAGGCGGTGAACCATTGACTGGGGAGGTCTTGGTTGGACGAGAACATCAGCGGAGCAATCAGTGGTGCCAGCCAACAGGAAGGTAACTTCGTGTTGACATGCGAGACCCGCGGTCTTAACACAATTCCGGTAAGGATACTTTTATTGATGTTGTGCCGGTGCACAACGCCAATGTCAGACTTGGAAATCGAGGCGTGATCACTCCTCAAGGGTACATAGGGGCACGGTAATGGTGCCAACGGATCCGGGCTACCGAGTCCTCGCAAATAGAGAGGTCAAGATGTCGGCGTAGCATAACTGATCACCTATCGTTGCGGAGCTTGGGAGGTGTGGGGGATAGGCAGTAAGGAAGACGGATGCGGCAAGGGAGAGAGGGGGGTTGCGGCGAGCACGTCGCCGGATACAGATGCGGTGCTGTGGTCACTAGGGTTGGGATGGGCCTTCCAAAGCTCATCCTCCCAGAATGTTCGCATCTCGGTGGCTGCGGCATCTGCACAAGGAGGACGAGAAGGTTGTCGCTACGATTGGCGAGTGTCTCAGGATCGAAAGCGCCAAGGTCGAAGGCGCCGAACTCAAAGCATGGCGACCAGAGGCATTGAAGGAGGAGTGCGACGAAGCCACGGAGGGGACGCGAGGAATCCCGCGACAGATGGAGGGGCTGAGGATTGTCAGGGCATAAACTCAATACTTCGCAGCGGCCATCTAGGTTGTTACATAGGAAGCTTGGATGTAGTTGGTATGTTGTTGGAATTTATGCTAACTGGTTGGAAAAGGATTGTGACCTGATGGGGCGGACGGTGTGAGGGGACTTGACTCAGCTGTGCAAATGTCTCCATCTGGAGGTTATCAAACCCGATCCCGTGCGGAGGTGAAACATCCAGGGGCACCAGGCGGAAAGCGTGTTAAACGCGGTAGACCGACAACGAGGTGACAAGATAGAGGTGGAAGCGGATGCGGGTATCGGGAATTGTCGAGCAGGGCCCCTGCAGATTTGTAGCTGTCTATAGAATCCTGAAATTATATCTCATGAAGTTTACGGAGTCCAGAGGGGAGGCGTGAGGCGATAAGCTATAATCTGACACCAGGGAGGCGGATCGGGTACATGGAGGGCCAGCGCGATACTGTGAGGCATTGATTTCGGGGCCGACCCCGCAAGATATGAAGAGCCTTGGCCACTTCCGGGACGCGACCAACATGAGAGCCGTCGTCTACGTAGCAGCGATTCAATAGAAGGTCACGTTGCGCGTATACGCGGATAACAAGGGTCTGGAGAGCAAGGGAGAAATAGAGCGCACTGATGGGATGATCTTGCTTAGATCCTCACGACTGGAGGAAAAGGATGGTGATGGGATAGTAGGACATGAAGAGGAGGACATGGCCATAGATCCTATTGATAAAACGGCAAAGGGTTGGGGCTTGCGACAGGATATTTTATTGCATTTGTTGACGCGAGAAAGCAGTAAATACATTTCTGGTATCAACAGAAAGCATAACAATGTCTAAATCTCTACCTTTGCGCCTCATCACCATACGAACATCGTGAATGCTAGCCTCGAGACTAAAAGGGAGACCCTTATCGATCCGCGAGGAAACAATGAATCACTGGAGCCCAGCAGAGCCTTCGGCAGGAGCACTGTTGTTCTAAAACGGTTATTTCTGTAGGAGAGCGGTCCTCTCCGCAAACTCCTGTCTTCTTCATCCCAGTGAGTTTTCAAAAACAACTTTTCCCACTAATTTTCTTTTACAAACAGAATCATGTAACAAAATTCCCCTATGAATCCGAAATCACTGTACAAGTCCATTTCCATATTATCTCTGAGTGTTTTGGTCATCTTTTTCAATAAACAATATTTCGACTCGTGATCCACTTTTCCTCCAAATTCAATTCCGATATTTTATCAAGCAGATGATTCGCTATTGCCTGCCCTGATTGCATGCAAGTTCAAAGCTGCGACATTAAATCACATTTTTATTTCGTCCAAGGCCGTGAAATCTTTCGAATGCGTTGCCCTGTTTGAAGTTCGAAATCGATGTAGTTGAGACAAAACCCCCGCCATCAACTACCCCTTCGGCTCACCCCCTTTTTGCCCTCAGCATGACCAACCTCCGCCCGTCTCTCACCATCACCAAGTCATCCCGAGGCCGCCGCACTCTCATCGCTCTGGCCTTGATGGCCAATGGACCAATCGGCTATAATTATTATTGTAGAAGAATGGACCGGGAACGCATTCGGGAGTGGGTCCGCCAGCATTGCTTCGAGGAGGCAGAAGAAGAGGTAGAAGAGAAAGACGAGGAGGACTTGTTGGACCCGTGGGAGCCACTAATGTACATAGGCGGGGGAGACGATGTGAAGAAAGAAGGGGGGACTGAGGATTAATCGTTATTCATGATTCTTTTGGCAGGAATGAAGAGGAGGATGAAGAGGAGGGTGAGGAGGGTGAGGAAGGTGAGGGGAAGGGAGACATGGAAAGTGTTGGAATGTTGAGGAGGGGCCGGACAGCATGGAACAGGTGGTCCTGACGCTGGAACTGAATGGGTGCAACTTAAGCATTTGAGATATCTCCTAGGAGGAAAAAGAGAATTATAAGCCGTTCGCGGATATTTGCGGCGGCTGATTGGGTTGAATAGATTATTTGGAGGAATTTTGGGGTTCTGACCTCGACGACTAAGATTGCAAGGAATAAATTTGTATACTTTTCCTGATAGTATCTGCTGTTAGTCTTTGTCGTTCACAAGATTCCATTCGATGCATTTTATGGTACTTGGTATGCTTTTCTGAGACTCGAGGGCAAGCCAAAATGTCTATATAAGTTGATTAAACTGCTCAATTTTGTGGAGGTTAAGCAAGCTAGCAGACAACTTCAAGTCAAGTCCCGAGTAGTGGGAACTTGAAAGTCTGCTTCAGACCCAAGAACCATTTTTCTTACGCTGGTCACAGAGAATCATTGGTAGAACCTGCCCATTCTGTACTTGATTATAGATCTCCGAGCTGTAGTACTTACTCAAAACTTTTTTTCACTCAACTATACCACGGTAGCACTTTTTTCTCTTGAAACACCTCCTTCGTGGGTAATGGGTTCTGAATATCTCTTCTTCCGAATATTCACCGCTTTAAAGCACCTTAATGACCAAGGAATGAATTATTTATCTTGTTTTAAGCGATTTTGTCATGCCCGTATTGGGCTGTCGCGACATGAACGTGGTATCAGCGACAATATGTGTGTTATATAGAGTGAGATCAACACCTAAAATGCACCGGCTAAGGTTTGTCAGGGCCAAGATCTACGGTACGCCTTAAGGGTACATCTAGGTGGTGAACAGCCGGCGGAGCAAGCGAGGGTACATGCGGTCTGGCCTGCTGTGGAGGTCAGGTTCACAGTGCGGGTAGCTTACAAGATGGCTTAGTTGATGAATTCCGGGGAAGAATAGTTGCAGGTAATTAAAGTGAATGACCGCGGTGCGTGGAGAAGGTGGGAGTTAAGCAATGGTAGCCTGCGTTACGAAATTGTGCTAGTGGGCGATTCGGGGACTTCTATGGGCACTAAACCATAAGATCACCGTGCATCGGCCGCCCTACGCATTGAACTAGCGAAAAGTTGGTTTGGAATAGCGATGAGAGGTCCATTAGGAGCCACGTTTGTTGGGCCGCGATGGCCTTATGTCAACGTGAGGCATGAATTTCGTTGGAGTTGGGCAGGAGGGAAAAGTTTTAAGTGTTCCACTTTGGAAAATATATCCGATCGGTTGGGCAATGAATTGGTCCGCCAGGAACAAGATAAAGGTTATATGGTGGGGAAAATTCTTTGATGGGTCCACAGGGCTGTGTGGTGCAGAATATGGGGTAGAACAGACTAAGAGACATCTTTAGGCGACGGCTGATCGCTGACATTCCCAGCTTTTCTGTTCGTTCGAGTCATAATGAATTCAGTCTTCTCGATCAATTCATTGCTCAGCTGGATGAGTTCTGCGACCATTTTTAATAATTAAATATAAGACTGAATAACTATTTAACTTTATCAATGCGTCCGAGGGGTTTAACTCAGAACGAATAAAATTAATAATATGAAGTTTTTCCGACGTTTACGAATTCCTAACAGTAGCAATATTAATCATCAATCGCTTTTTAGTAGTTGTATTTGTTATAGTAATGACATTAAAAAGAGGCACGCTATCTGTAAATATGATAGATGGGACAGAACGTAATAAAATTTTCTGTAAGTAACTTTTCAGGGCGTAAGACATATCGAAAAAGTCAGCCAGGGCAATAACTTCACTACGGGGAACAGATCTCGTCACTCGTTTAGACTTATGGGATAACCAATAGATTGGCTAAATTTTATCAGTGCTATCTGAAAAAAATAATTTAACCAAGTTGGAATGATCCGTCAAT
The DNA here is from genome assembly GCA_002205965.3 of Kappaphycus alvarezii. Lineage (NCBI taxonomy): Eukaryota > Rhodophyta > Florideophyceae > Gigartinales > Solieriaceae > Kappaphycus > Kappaphycus alvarezii. Next base: position 79,967 of record NADL03000047.1, on the reverse strand, counting down.
ATTTGTCGCAAAGGATGCGCCGAAATATACTCGTAGATGAAGCAAATAGGCATCGAGATTTGGAAACTTAAGTCGGATAATGTTTTACTTCTGACGACACTCAGAGCAAATTGAGCCTATTAATATGCCTTTGAGGATCTTTTTTTGAATATATCTTCCGTACGTGGAGGGGCTTGAGCGACTCTGAAGGAACTTTCAGGCCTATTGTACGAGATCCAAGATGTGTTAGCCTTTTATGATTTGAAAGATCTAAAGAAGGCATCAAAAAGGATTAACTTAATTTTTAGTGTTATTGGATTGTTGTATCTGGAATAAAAAGGGCTTCATCTCGATTTGCGTTCCAGAGAATTGAACGTTTTCGTAATATTTTCTCTTAAACTTGTAACTTAAAACGTTTCTCAGTCTTCTTTGAGTCCTTTTCGAAGAACTTGTTACCAGTTTGAAGCAAATGTTCGAAAAAGGCTACTCAAAGGACAGAAAGTTTCTTGTACTGCATCTCAAAGAAGAATGATCCATCATTAGCTGTGGAATCCATTCCTAAAACCGACCGAATATGTTTGTAAGAGTTTATTCCACAGTAATCACCGCTATCGGGAAATCCATAAAGTGGCTTGAGGATCTTAAGTAATGCGTTAGAACTAAGATCAAATTCTTCTGTCGGTTTAAGGTAAATATCTCAAAGTGCCTTTTCAGCACTTTGTATATATGCTTGAACAACATCGGTTGAGAACAGCTTGAAACGGAAAATAGTTGCAAGTCCAACTAAAATACGAATCGAATATTGACGAACAGTGTTATTTTCATGGACAGGAAACTCTTTAATTTTCTCACGATGACCTTGAACGAGTGCCCCAGCCTTACTACACCTCATGTCTTGTACCAGAGTCCTTGGTGGCGAGCTCGAAGCGTTCACCTAGATTATTAGCGCTATCCAGTTCTTCATCTCTGCTCACTAATTCACAATCACCACGCTCTATAAGTCCAATATTTTCCTTTCGTTTGGCTGCTCCAAAATCTGCTATACGGGGATCTCTCGGGTGTAATGTCCCCGTCAGCTGAGTGGAAAATGGGATTTAGATGGATTGTTTTCGGAGAGGGATAGTCTTAGCATAGTTTGATAGAACGCGGAGGAGGAAATAAATGAGGGATCAATTAGATCGTCCCTAACTTCACATAGGTATGATTTTGCTTGTTGAATATTGAACCATTCCACCAGTGAATTCCCTCCTTTGACATACAAAATTTTGTCACGAAAATCGAATAGGGTTTAAGGACCTATCCATTACCTCTCTTTCTCTCTGAAGATAAGAACTTCCCAGCCAGGATTGTAAATTCTACCTGAAGCGGAAGGAACATATCCACTTAGCGCAGTAGCAAAAAGCCTTTCAGCAACAACATTATTCACCTCAATGATTGCATAAGCAATAATTTTCATGCGTTCAATTTGCTTAGGTATGCTAGAGTTGAGATTGGGAAATCGAGGTTGGATTCCGAACACGAAAAATGATAGAACTAAACGGTTATATGGAATCGTGTCATTCATTGCGTTATTACCTATCTCTAGAAGAAGCCCTTTCTTGACGCGGGGGTATGTCCTACTTACCTTTCTATAGAAACGACGTAATGGAGCATGAAGTCTTTCCTCTGTTCCAAGAGAGTAATGCCCTTCTACACCAGAAGCCTAAGACTGATACCGCATCCACTTGGAATATCTTTCCATCGTGGAGAAGTGAACACTGATCCAGCATCTTTACGAACCCTAGTTGGGTACCCAGAATGATTTAAGCACAATGCTTCGAGAAATGCAAGCCAAGTTCCTTCGACACTCTGATTTTATCAAGAGCTCTCATCTAGAAATACAGCACTGGAAAAACGAGTAGCGTTGTCGATGAAATGAAGAACAGGATGGTTCTTGAGGAACGTCAAGTCAAGCGATGGTTACTCTCCAAAAAAATGTTCCTCTGTATCTTTCATAGAAATGTAAAATAAAACAGGGTTGGACCAGTAAGTTGACTCCTACCACAATGTTCTATCAATTACTTCTTTTTTATTTGCATCACATTCCTCCCAGCAGGCTCTTTTGGTAAGCTTCAGTAACTTATCAAATGAAGGGTGATGAAATCCTTTTTGAAGTTTAGTCAACGCACTATGGCTGAAATTAACGAGATGTTGAATCCATCAGAAGTATGCATAACCCTTTTTGCGAATAGTATTCATTTTAATTTGAGGGTTCGGGATCTTGGTTGACATAAAGGGCCAGAGCAGCTTTGATGACACAGTTTGACTGAGACGAGGGCTTATAGTCATTAAAACATGTTTGAATGAACTCCATAGTTATCATTTATAATACCGCTTCTTAGATATAACCCGCACTGGTAGTGTAGTGGTTGGAAGTATGGGAGAGCAGCAGTTGTAAAGGGTAGATGGGTCAGAGTTGCGCAATTTTGGGTCCTATTCATTAGGTAAGCAAGTCTCAGTTGCTATATTACAAAAAAGAAACGTTGCCTAGCTACTTAACGAAGACCTAAGGGCATATGTTCGTTGTTGACGTGTTTCTTGCTCATGTTGTGACAGTCGGCGTCACGCTTGTTATGAATAGTGCCTTAGCACAAATCACAACGAAATCCTCCCGGATTGTTGAGATTGCACTCCCTGTACACCTGTCACTTACCTTTCTGGTATTTTTTAGGTTGAAGATGGGAAGGGAAGTTGCGGTCGCATGGTTCGCAGAATGTTTAGGAAGTCCTTTTCTTCCTTTTATTCTCCCTCATGCGGTAGTTTTAACGCGAAAGATGTGACAGGAAAGCCCTTAGTCGATGCGCTTTAGCTGAAGGGGGGTAGAGGGAGCAGTACATGGGATGCTTGCTGAGGGTGCTGGCGTAGGAGGGCTCAAAGGTAAAGGGAGTTTTCTGATTCTGTAGGGAAAATTGACAGGCGAAGGAGGTCAGGGGAATGCGGTGGTACAGTTACCGAAGACAAGAGGAGAACTTTCGGGACTGACGATCGGTTTAGAGGGCGCAGAAGGTGGATTGCTGTCGGGCGTTGAGGAGAGCAAAACCCCACTAGGGACCTCCTTGTCGGCGCTCACTGTCTCGATTTCGAGGAGAACAGGGGCCTCGTCCCGTTCCTCTTCAGAGCCTAACTCCGAGCCTAAGAATTCTTCCGAGTGCTTACGAATAGAGTCCACTGTAAAATCACTGGGTAGTAGTTGGATATGCTTTGTCTACCCACAATTAAATTATTTTTAGGTTAACTTACTAGCTACAGGATACCATTTAATGGTACTGAGAAAAAAAAAGTGAACCATGGAAGCGAGATACTAAAAAAAGGAAGTATCAACTTGTCCGAAACCATAGCAATGTATTCCATAGCAAAACAGGCCAATATATCCAAGGGCGAGCAGTAACAGTATCGGTGCGATGCAAGCAGTATACACATCAATGTAGACAAACAGCAATACCGAACAACCACACGCAGCAAGCAGACAACAAGACAGAGCGAGACGCACAGATTAGAGTGAGCGAGGCGGATACTGCGAGCGAACCAATCGAAACGAGCGATCAGACCGAGCCACACACAGCAAAAGACCAGAGCAGATCAAACGCAGCGAGCGATCAGAGCAAACCAAACACAGGGAAAGACCAGAGCAAAGCGAGCGAAGCGACCAGGGACAGCACCAAAGCGAAGCGACCAGAGAAAACAAAGACTGAATCACCAGATAAAGGGCCAGTCCTAACTACAGCACCAGAACCGGACTATCAGAAAATGTAGGGAAAGGGCAGAGAGATGAAGACCAGAAAGTTGATGAAAGTTAAAACCGCGGTTGTTGTTTCGCTGGTGGGGCGATGGGTGCACACCTTACGGGTTTGTGCGTGCCACATGTTTCAACTTATGGCAGAGCGTCAGGGTTTGTCCTTCAGATCTTGAGTTTATTGATGATGAAGATTGGTAAAATGTTGTGCAGGACGCAGCACCATTCACGCCTTTATACTGCACAGTATAGATCTATCGGAAGTGCGCATGTCAGCTTACAGTGTAGGTACTGTAGACATACTGACGAGGCAAATGTACAGTAGAATAATCTAAAATATATTAATAAGAGCCATATCTTACATAATTTGTGCCAGCACAAAGCGCACATAATAAAAGGAAACTACTTTAAAACCAATCAAAATTAGAACCCTAAAAGCTAAGAGCTGGTCAGATGGACCAAATCGGTCATGAAACATTTACCAACCCAGCTCAAACCTAATTCTCATAGTTTTGTTTCAGTGATGTGGTCAGTTTCTTTGCATGTTCCATCCACTGTATCTACTTTGAATTAGAAAACACATAAAGTCTGTACTGTATATTAAATTGAAGTGTGAAAATAGTTCCGAGTCTTCATTCTTCAAGAAAAATCATACGTGTTTTGCGGTTATTTGCCTACAAACTAAGTAATAATACGGGCCAAACTGCCCATTTTTAGGCTTGAAGGATACTAGTGTCTATAGGACCAAGCACTGTCCTCATATGAAGCACACTTTGTCCTCATGTGAGGACAGTTTCCGTTACATTTTGGAAAGGTAAATGTTTTGGAAGCCAGAAATTTTTACTACAAAAAAGTTTTTTTTTGTTGAGTTACAGTACATTAATTCTTACTGTACATACACCCTCGTTTCTAAGAACCCCCACGATAATACGAACTATATTCTCTTCCAAAATGAAGCCGTTCTCACAACTTCTTGCGAAGAGCGGAAGCTGGTGAGGGAAAACTGCTCTAGCCTTCACCAAGGTCAACAATCTTGAAAATTTTGTTTTGATCGGCTATCTACACTTACGAACTAATGCGAAGGGACAAGAAATGCGCTGAGGTAAAAAACATTTGTATTGAAAAAGTGCTAAAAGTAGTCCTTATATGAGGACAAGGGTCCAATAGACACTGGGAAGAGCATCAATCTAAGAAAGGGAGGGTGTTAAGGTAGTCATGCTAGGTGCTTACGTAAACTTTCTGGTCTGGGGAGATACTGTATGGGTTATAAAACAGTATATTGTAAAATTTTTGGCTATGGAATTGGCCAAATTCGCCAGTCATCTGGTCATAGAGCCACGACAGAGCCTCCACGGGACGAGACCGAATGTCGGGGCAATGGAAAGCCGCAGAGGGACTTAATTCTTCAACATCACCATTGTCAATCCTCTCGCGCCATCGAATATGAGAGTCAACACACTGAACTACCTTAATGCAGCCCAATCGGTGAAGCACAGATATTATTAAGCATTCATTGCTACTTCCTCCCAAGACAGAAGCGTCCCCGTATCCATATACACTGTGAATGTTTGTCATCCAGACGCATACGCCGTTATAACCGAAGTCGCAAGAAGCGTTGCAGTCAGGGCCATGGAATAATACGGGAAGGTTAGCGGATATTTGTGCAAATCCACGCTACAGCCGGTGTCACGTCCAACCCGGACTTCCTGTTGGCTAGTCTGGAGCCAGCCTTCCAGCGACCTTGAACCAGATTAATTACTTTTCTTAGAGTTGAAGGACTGAAGAAAAACATCTTTGGTCGGGAAATCGGACTAGGTATTGAAGGGTATAAAAAAAATAACTTCCTTTGTGTATACGTTTACACAGGTCCTTCTTGCGAGGAAATAGTGGGTTAACTATGGGTTTTAAGTATAAATAGCTGCACTAGATTGCAGAGTGGGCCTCAAAACGTCTTGTCAATCCACGTACTTAGACATCTTGTCAGATCATGATAACATAATGTAACATATTTTCTAACAGAAGCATACATCAATACAAGAATTCAAACTGATAGCGATGTTCCATTCTTACCAAGCTAATTAAGAGAACTATCGGCAGTTATGCTTCCGAGGCCTAGCATTGTCCAAAATCTCTTGAATAAACGGCCTGGAAAACTCTTTGTCATAATATCGGCAATCATGCTCTCACTATGGCGGTGTTTGATGTTCCTAGTACATTTTTGAGACTGTATCTCTTACAAATAATACCTTGTGTACACATTTTGGCCGTTTTCAGCTTTATACCACTTAATTGCCCCCTTTTTTGTCGTCAAGTACTAGTGTAGGAGTTGCATATCGCAGATAAAGACTCGATAGAACTGTGCGGACTCCTTTTATCAGCTTGACGCACTAGCATTATGCAATGAATTCAGCTTCACCCGAAGACAGTGCGAATTAAGCCTGCTTCTTAGACTTCCACGTAACAGGGGTCCGATCTACAAGTATTACGCACCTGCTTGTTAATCTGAACGTCTCATGCCCGTCTGCAGAATCTGCATCACTGAAGCCAATCACTTCTGTATACTCTCCATTCTTAGTAAAATCCAATTTAATCCCAACTCAGAAGTGCCCTTTAGGAATTTGAACACACTTTCAACCATTTCCCAATCATTTTTGCTAGTATGACTAGCTTTCGGGCAAGTGTTCCGACTTCCGCACAAATATCTGGCCTATTCCGTGTCGCAGGGAAAACCAAACCACCGATTGCCACCTGATTATTGTATTTTCCTTGTTCGTTCAGAAATAGGGAGCTTCCCTTTCGCAATGCATATTGTGGCGAGAGAGGTTTTTCCACACTGCGACAGTTATGCATTCCAAATCTCTGCAAGAGGAACCTGACGAAGTGCGACTGCCGCAGACACAACCCATGCTCATTACATAAGAAATCAACCCCAAGAAAGAATTCAATCTGCAGAGGTCCTTCAGTTGAAATTTAGAGCTTAGTATTTGCTTCAACATGTACACAGAATAATAGGCATGGCTCATTACGTGTATGTCATCGACATAAACCAAAATCCATACTTCACTGTCTTCGACTAAAGCTCGGAGGAAAAACTCCTTACCACTCACTTCTTTGAATCCGAGAGAAAGCACACTGTTTGTGAACAGTTTCAGCCAAACCTTCGCCGCTTTCTTTAAGCCATACAGTACTTTATGTATCCTCAAGACTGTTCCAAGCTTCAACCAATAGTCATGCCTTGTGGGGCCTTAACAAATATCTTGCTACTAGCGTCCAGTTTCCCATGGAGAAAGGCGTTCTTGACATCGAGATGATGCACAACCCACCCATGATCAATGCATGCTAGCGAGAGCTTTACAGTAGAAAAATCAAGTACGGGAGCATAAACATCATCCACTTGCCCCTCCTGAAACCCTCCTGCGACACGCCTGGCCTTATACTCGTCAATTGATCCATCAGAATTCCGCTTTCGGTCAAATATCATCTTGGTATAAAGAACTTTGTCGTCACTTGGTATGGGCTCCACAGCCCATGTGTCTGTAGACCAAATGCTATTAATCTCATTTTCGATAGCTTGCTGTCACAACTTACTCTCAGTACTCTCCATAGCTTCTTTAATGTCCTTAGGAATTTTTTTCATCTGCTTCAGCTATCAGCTATCATCCCTGCTTCTGAGGGTGACTCACCTCCCGACTCGGAGTCGGAGGAGGATAGTATGTGAGCATCTCTTCTTTTCGCTGTACTGTGGGCTGTGACAGCTCATTTTTGGATGCATCATCATCATATCCTATGATTTAATCAGTATTTGCCGAAGATCCATCGTACGTTGCAGGTTATGTTACTGCTTCACTCTCTTGTAACAGGGTTATCGGATTTCATAGTCCCTCCAAAGCAGGACACACTTTAGATGCGTGTCTCTTAGTCCATTCCTTTCCAGGAAATACTTGTTCATTGAATCGAACATGCCGTGCATGAACGACACGCCCCTCCTCAATAATCCAGACCCTGTAGTTCAGTTGTAGCAAATACCTCCACAGTATTCCCTTCTTTGCCCTAGGGTCTAATTTCTTCTTACTCTTCGAGGTATTATGTACCCATTCCTCACACCCAAACACTCGCAAGTTTCAGACGTCTGGCTTCTTACTTTTCAACACCTCAAAGTGTGTCTTTCTGTTTGGCTTCCTTGTGCCTGTTAAGTTCAGAATAGTGGCGGCGGTGATCACGGGCACCCCCCAGGATGTATCAGGCAGACCTGAAAGAATCAACATGGTTCTTGTGGTCTCCATAACCGTTCCATTAAGTCTTTTCGCAATGCCATTCTGGTCTAATGTATATGGGGCGCATTATTCCCATTGAATATAGAGCTCTTCAAGCTCTTTCTGGAGGCTTATATACTCTCCCCGTTATCCGAGTATATATTCTTAATACGGCAATCAGAAATAATCTCAAATTTGGCTCTGATAAGTTTAAAATAAAGGAGGAAACTTATTTTTTTCATTAGCCTGACTTCCTTGTATTTGGTGTTTCCTTCGATAAGTGAAACAAAATAATGGTTTCCTTTTGCTTTTCAGAGGCATAGGACCATATGCATCTGTGAAAAAAACTTCCCCAGGCACCGATAGCATACTGCTCCTAGAGTCAAGCGTCAAATTAACTTGCTTTCCCATTCTGCACGGTGTGCGGTCTACCTCATGTAGGGCTTCTGCTTTCAAGTCCAATCCATTCACGTATTGTTACGAGACATCTCATTAATCATTGCTTCGTTTCCATGGCCAAACCTTAAATGCCACAAGTCCAATCTGTGGGAACCTGATATTTTATTTTCGCGCGCGCATACTGTCTTAATGCAGTACGGACAGGCTGTCCTGTCCAGCGCACACGTGTAGTGCCAAGTATGACGACCACGTTTTAGGGCCACGTGTAGGGCCAAGGAAATTACATCTATTCCCTTAATTATCCCTTTATTTTAGTAATTACTGTAGGACTAATTAGTTGACAGTGCCACTGTAGAACTAACCCTTTCAGGCGATTCCAGGAGTAGGATCACCTACCCTTATTAACCGTCTCCCTGCTCCTCCATTCTTTCTTTTCTTCCTCCTTTCCCTTTTCTCTTCAATCGATCCCCACTCCCGGATCACCTGGATGATCCTCGGCGTCTTCCTAGTCCTTTCGAGCGCGACCTACGGTCGACCTGCCCTGCTAGTCCTGTAGCTGTCTAGCCCAGCTGGATTGATCTCATGAAGAAGCTCCGTTTCTAAAACCCCCACCTGATGCGTGGACCTTGTAAGCAAATTCTACTACAAGTGGTCTCCCGACCCAGAAATGTTTTCATTTCTGAGAAACCATTGAGTGAAATTTTGTAGAAGGAACCACTTCTATTTCGTTTTGTGGTTTGTTCCACTGAAATCAGCAAGATGCCTCTTGCTTCGAATGCGAACAGCCGGGGAAGACCCTCGGATCGCGCTTTGCGAGGAGTTCCTCGTGTCAACTACTCCAAGGGATCGCGTGCGTCTCGACCGCTTAATCAGGGAATTCCTGATCCTCTTCCCAAGCTGGCATCATCCCAATTAGTGGAACCGATATCGGGCGAACCCGTTCTAGTTGCTCAACCACCGGCGATGCCGGAGGAGACGACTGAGATTCCCCAGTTTCAACAAAGGCCGAAGTCTTGCCGGATCTTGAATTGAGTATGTTCCTCAAGTTTGACTATTTCCTGAGCTTCGCTTGATGATGGCACTTTTCGAAAAAATGTTCGAAGATCGTTTGAACGCCTTCCAGTCAGCGCTGTAAGAGAAGACCAAGGAGAAGGAAGACTCCTTCCATACGACTGTCCGTCAGGTTATGGTCGCCCTAAGTAGAGAGGAGCGAGCAGTAGCAGGCGATGCTCATGTCGGCCGGCTCTTCGGAGCCGCCATGGCAGAGTCACCGCTCGAGCAGAAGCTCGAGGACCTCAAGCAAGAGCTTAAAGAAGAAAAGCGCAAGGGTTAGGACTTACGTGATCAAATACGGGAGCTTATCCTCCGCAGAGATCGCTCGCCGCCCTGTGGTGCTGGTAGCCGAACCGGATTGGAGCAAGCGGTTTTGCATCGACTACCGAAATCTCAACGCCATCGCCATCATGGTCAAGGACAGCAACCTGCTGCCCGTATGGACGAATGCCTGGACTCCCTAGGTGAGACGACGGTATTCACCGCCTTATACTGTAATTGCGGTTACTGGCAGATATCTATTCGAGAGTCGGATAAGGACAAGACAGCATTCGTCTGTCACGAAGGCTGCTATCCGTTTTACCGAATGCCTTTCAGGCTGTGCAACGCACCAGCCACGTTCTAGCAGACTGTCGACATCCTGCTGGTGCGATACAAGTGGAGGACTTGTTTGGTGTACTTCGATGATATCATCATCTTCTCCAAATCCATCGAGGAACATTTCGATCATGTTGAAGAAGCATTCAACTTATTTCGGGATACAGAGGCTTCCCTGAAGTTGAAGACATGTAAGTGGTTCACATCTACGGTGAACTACTTCGACCATGTTATCAGGCCGGGAAAACACAAGGTCGCCTCGAAAAACATCGAAGCGGACGCCAGAGAAGAGCCGTCACGGAAAGCTGGACCAGGATACCCTGGCATACCAAGTGGAAGCAGACGAGGTGACCTTGTCGCAAACGATGCCACGAGCTAACTCGGTGATGCTACGCACAGGAAGTCCTGTGTAATTGTTTCTGTTGTTGATGTTTGATGCCGAGACCAGCCACAAACGGACAAGGAAATCCTCGCCTTAAATTTTTGTTGGGGTGGGCCGCGTCGCTCTCTGAGAAGAAGAAAGACAACTTAGGATGACCTTTGTGGGTCCCAAAGAGGACGGCGATGGGGAGGAACATCCTTCGAGTTGCATATGGAGTGTAACCGCGCCCAACGCTGCTACGTTCAGGAAGTCCCTGAACCCCACTCAATCAGGTAAGAATGTCAAGGGTTCCTTGACAGGTGAAAAACATTCACGACAAACCTTGGTATAGCCCATGACTTATACACAAGGCACGCATTGCCCTGACAGAATTTTGATTTGACAAGGACACCTTGTTTCGAATACAATGCGCTGGCGTACGTGCCAACACTCTCGCGTCAGTTGTGTTGCCAAGGTGACCTTTGGATGACCATTATGGTACAAAGACGACCTTAATTACTCGTACATATCTTAGTGAGAACGTATCTCACTCTCTCTGATGGACAGATGGGAGCAAGAGCTCACAGGACAGCAATGTTTACTTGTCATGGAATTATCTGACGGTACACCACTATTATATACAAGCTACTTTTCAGTCTAAGCTGAGCCGAGAAGACGCCTCAACGGACTGTGAACTACAGAGTACTGAGGAAGAAAAAGAAGAAGAATGTTTCATCCCTATTTAACGAGGCAATCCTCGTAGCGTATGATGCCTCATTGGCACACCTCGCAAAAGCAAGATCGAGGTTCTCCTCGACAACAAAACGCAGTTCGAAGTACTGGCCGCGTCGGCGTGCGCAGGCATGAACTCGATCCAAAGCTGAACAACCGAGCCCGCGTCAGTGTCAAAGCGCACCTGCCAGTCTCTGCTAGCAACCATCGCCCTCGGGATAACCGGAGCGGCACTGGGCAGGTGACCTGCCCTCGCAACTGGTCCAACATCAGACAGAAGGCCGTCCATGACAAGACTGGCTGTCCGCTGGCGAGGGAGAAGAGAAGTAAGGTGATGATGGATGGCAATGGAGAGGTGAATGGAGGACGATGAGGATGGATGAGTGAGGGAAGACAAGCGAATGGCGACGAGATGTCTGATCGTACCTTGATGCTGGGAGAGGTGTTGGATGCACATGAAATCACCAGGACTCCTGGTTAAATACCGCACAGTCCAACAGAAGCGTGCACCGACGCACAAGTATGTCCCTTGTAGCGTGGCAAAGCCCCCACCTCGACTACCGAATTTTATTGGTTTTTTAGGGTTGTGCCGCACGTTCCAGGCACAACCTTTGACGGTTGATCACACTACCACTGGGAACCCCAGTGAATGCATTTGATATGCCAACGAACGGGCGTGCTCGCCCGACCGCCCCAAACATATTAATTCATCACGTCAACCTGGCCCGAATCAAGTTGCACCCCGCAGAAACTGCACGGAATTTAGAATACTGTATATATATATATATAAGGGATATAAAAAGCATCCTTAAGTTCTAGTAGACTGGTCCCTACAGATCGCCCTGCACTGTAGATTTAAAACAGTTTCCATTTGACATGCAGTCATGTTTCTGCCGTCAGCCATCGCACCATTGCGTGCCTGGCACCTCTTCAACGTAGAAAATAGTTCCTTGTCTTTAAACATGCGAGAGCGTGCCCCTGGGTCAATCATAACCTTTTTGCGATTTTTACCCCTTGTGTGCATTAACATGGCTATCGGGACATCAAGATTCCACTTCATTTTAGGACAAGATTCTTTAGTGTCCTGAACTTCTTTCTTTGGAAAACGAAGTCCCGCAGAGGGGACTCGAATATCCTTTATATACTGAGTTAAACATAGATAAATGCATTAGGATACTGTAGCCTCACTTTGGAGAGTAATGCATATTGACTCTCGATGATTCAGTACAGTGTCCCGATAATTAAAATGCAACCCAGGATAGTAATGCCACTCAGGTGGTAGATCTTTATTTGTCATACAATGTCGCACAGAGGCGTGCGGAGGGTATTTATAAATTAACTACGGATGCGGGCGGCGGGTAGAAACTTGTCGCGCCTGCATTATTTGGAGACTAAATGCAAAACGGGTAACGAAGTCGCGGAGCTCCTGTTGAGGGGAGGAACCGCGACGGAAGCAGCGAAGGAAGCAAGGCGGCGGAAAAAAGCCTTACCGTCGTCGCCCAAGGCGCCATAGATATCAATCCCGACGGGGGAGAGGAGGATATCGTTTCGGTTGCAGTAAGTGCCGTAATGACGATGTTTCTCGCGCTCTGCGAGTGTCGCGGCGGCGCCGGCAGTAACCGTACTTGGCGAAATGTGGCGGCGTGCGGAGGGGTGGGCAACAGTAACGTCGACGGCTATATCGGTACTGTGAAGCCCGTATGCAGCGGGTATGTAATATCCATTCGTAGCACGGGGGACTCCGAATGCCCAGATGAGTCGGGAACCTGGTGGAGGAGCGGATGTTCGACGAGGGCGACGATCCCAACTTCCTTGCAGTAGCGGGCAAGAACGTTGCGGAGGATGTGGTGACGACGAGTCATTCCGTCTTCGTATTTGCAGGTCAACGCGTGTTGACCACTTGGATCTAAGACGGGTGCGATGTCGGCCGAGCGGCGGGAGCAGACCGGACAGCGAGTAGATCCAGGGAATAGCGCGATGCCGAGACGTAGAGCCAGAGCGACTTTCCAGGCGGAAGAGGACATGTACGTACCGCGGTGGGGGTGAGGAAGCGAAGAGAAAACAGTCGATGCGGAGGATGTGCGCACGGAGAGGAGCCGTGCTCCGGTCGTGGGCTGCCGCGGACGAGAACAAGCTATCGGACTTCGATAGCATGAGTTCAGTTGTGATCGCAGACTGGAGCCTTTCGCCGGGGACCGGCGATGAACAACGCTCGAAAAGAGCCGTAGCTGTAAGCGACGAAGACAGCTGCGGGTGGCGGGAGGATAAGAGCGAGATGGCAGACCGGGATCTCTTCCAAGTGGCGGTCCTGGAAAGGGTAAGCAGGTCGGAGATAAGTCGAAAGAATCAATTACAGATGCTGCGTATGCAGCCTCGGTAATGTCTGAAGTTTGCAGGAGACCTAGACCGCCCATTGAGAAGGGAGAGAGGCTTGGAGCCAGGCTCGCTCTGGACAGGGCAGCTGCAATTGGTGGAACGCTTCCCTCTGCTTCTGATCGAAGCTAGCGGCGAGAACCGCAGATTGAGTCAGGAGAGGATTCGTTTTTTCGCTTTGTACTGTAATAGTTATTTTGACAGACGGGAACTGTGAACTTCATAACTATATCCCTCTGGTGCTTTGATTCGCAACCCAACATAAATACTTTCAGCCATTCATCCTGAACGCGGGAGGTAGTTTATATGCCTTGCTATCCTTCTATCTCAAATAAAAGCGCATATTTATGTCTCTTCCTACTTCGACTTCCATCCTCTTCCTTCGACTTCCACCCGATGGCTTTCGATATATACGGGTCTGCCGGTCCCGGTCCCAAACGATGTCTGTCCAGAATTGCTGAGTACATCGCTTTACGGAAAAGGCAGTAGCCCTGCCTTCGAGCGCGATCGCTTGGTCACGATTATCAGTTCGCTCATACAACAACGAACTTCTGTCGCGATCAACCGACGACAACTCAACCGCTCCTGGCTCGGACAGATTTTTCCCCTTTTGAAGGCCGCTAGCCTCCCTTTTCCTGCTTGGTAAAGTCTTTTCTTCTTCCTGCTTTGCATTCTGTGAAATTCCGAGATCAAATCAAGTTGGTGGACGACTTCATAATCGTTGCCCTCACTAGGCGTAGCATATTTCCATCCTTATTTTTCTTCCCGAAAAAATGGACGGTATAATACATAATAGCTCATCTCTTGTAATTCTGTAAATGGGGGTTAATTTACTGTGGTAGATATGTGGGGGTATCCAGTAAATTTGTACCGGAGCGCAGATATCGTATCATTGTCAAGCCAATTGCGAAACCGTACGATGCGTCGGAAGCTGTGGATGGCACTCCAATCTACCAGAAGGTGGAAGGGAGGCCAGCCTATCTATTCCAACATGAATCCCGCAGTCAGTCCAGGCCTTTCAAATGTATAATTCTGCAATTTTATTGCAAGGCATATCCTTGCCTGTATAAGATCTTGCGACTTAACAACCTTGAGCCCACCTGAAGAATAATTTTGATATATGCGAGTGTAATTGGGATTCTTAGTAAATTGGATGGATCTTTTTCCGACATGTTGATATAGCATTTCTTTTCCATGGTAGCGCGCGCACAATGACAGGAGATTTTAGTCCAAGGGCTCTATACCAGGAATTTAAGACCGATACGTAGTTTCCGATAGACCCGGGATTGACATTTACTCCATCGAAGATCCAGCCAATTCATGCCAGCACATCTAACCTGGATGCTTCGTGAGCATTACGGTGGTCAGCATGGCAGGAATTGACAAAAAGTGTTCACATAGAATTTTACTAGCGGTTAATCGTACTCTCCTAGGCTGCTATCATTAGCTACGTCCCCTTTGAGATAGAAACTGCTTGCGAGCCTCCTTTTTCTTCTATGACACGGTCTCGCACTTTATCGCCGGTTCAATACAACTGCTGTTGTGGCTGAAATGCACGCAGATCACGTCCCACTTCTTGCCCTGCTTGTCTTCCGTTTTGAATTCAGAGCGTGAGTTCTCTAGGCTTCCTTTGATACCATCGGCCACAAGACGCAGGAGGAGCATGAATACCTTGAATCTGTCTCCTTTTTCCTCCCGTAAAGAAATCGGAATCAGCTTTTACTCAAGCGAAAATGCTATTATAGACCCCAGTTTTGACCGTCGTCTGACTTGATCGCTCCAACCTAAGCTCTGTCGTAGAACTCTTTGTCACTTGGTAGAAGTCAAATAACATCTTTCGTCCCGATAAGCGATCTGCTTATAAGTTCAAGCACTGGGAATCTATTGTGTTTCTAGATGAATACTGTTCCTCCGTAGATTTGTGTGCAGTTGCCGCACATCTCTCATCAGCTGTTTTTGATTTGATAGCATCTAGCTAACAATAAACACTGTACTCATATCTTCTATGTATAATTTGATTTTCCGCCCCTTAGTGTCCTTACAAACTCCCGGAACCCCCAAAGCGAGTCCTTTACGATTTTCATTTCTTTGTGAGTAATAGGATAGAGAATGCGGATCTTTGAATCCTAGTATATGGATAATTATTACATCTCTTGTTGTCTAGGACCTGTCTCCCAGGACCCAGTGTAGCCCTCTTTGTCCAACTCGAGGAGTACAAGTGGATCGCAGCAGTGGTGTTTCGCTTTGTGCAGTAAATTTTTAGGCCCGAAGGCTCTTCTACTAGAGTATAGAGCATATTACTGCTCCAGCCAGTCGTACTTTGCCGAATCTCGTGCTGGAAGTGATCTCCAAAACTGCACTGAGATGGTATCTGGAATCTGGTACAGCGTGTTTCAAACTTTGCCATACCCCTGCAAAAGATTTTAGTTTCCTGACCTCCTCCTGTCTCTGATTCCTTCGGACTATATTGATTAAGTATTTTGCAGCCATTTAAACCTTCTGACTCTGTGCTCCGGTACGGGAAACGTAATTCGTTTCTTTTCTATAATTAGGCCAATGCGTCCCAGTCTGGGCGTACGATTGTCAAGGGAGCCTTTCTCTGGACGGATACGTAGACCTAAGAGACTCATTTGCTTTCGTATAAGCTTCTTTGGGAGCCCTCAATACCTTTCCATTGAATGCCTTGTCGCAATGGGGCACACCAATATGTATTCTATATAGTACAGGAGGCGGCACTCGTACTTCCTTCTGACTTGGGTCCACAAAAAGTAGATAATCTCACAAAAAAAACTCTACAATTAGCCTCCAGCCAGTGTGAGTAAAGTTAACTAGCAGTAACAAGTCCCAAATTTCACCTTAAAGTAAATCATCATAGCCGAATGTTACATGAAAGCGTTTTATCCCACTTTCAGGTCTAATCCAATAATTCGATCGTTTTCCATAAACTAGACTGCAAATGATTCTAGAGTTAAACCCTTCTTTTGCTTGGGAAACCAATTGGATGATAATTGATGGAGCCTCGCCACGTGTCACATTTTCCCACTGCTGTCGCTCGATATGAGATCCGTAGGTAAAAATGACTTGAATTATATCTCTTATTCGGGGACCTCCCTCCATACACGCTCCTGTATTCCCTCTGATGTAATTTAATCGACAAATAAATTTCCTTCCGTGCCCTGTTTCGGAGGGTCGGAAGAGATCTGTCGAAATGGAACCAAAAGGATATATTGAGGGTCAACTATGCCGTACATCAAAGTTTCGAACTCTCGCTGGTTGCAAATTAGCACTGATTTTCCCAATTCCCCTGATTTCCTGGTTCCTTCCAAGGACAATCTTTACATTCAATATATGTAAAAGTCACCAGCAAATTTATGTAACTGTGCTTACCCGTCATTGAGCTTCTACCTCTAGAGGCCCCAGTTGTTGCGCGATATCGCACAGCAAGAGAAAAGGTTATTTTACTGTCCAGCGCCGGCGTCCGCGTTCTTCGCGTCTCTTGTCGCTTTCCCGGTATCCTTAATCTTGGAATTTTCATTACTCCCGGCGGGGTCTACAGGACCCTTGCCGACTATGGTTTTAGATCCTTCATAATGAGCTCTCCTACTGTCAAGTTTCTGATTTCGTTTTCCATCCGAAAACCCAACATTACTCCCAGCCTTTTTCTTGAAAAGTATTTTCTCTCTGCTTAGACAGCACTCATTGCCATTGTCTGGTAGTATCTCCTCGCCGCAGTCTTCATACGGAGTGAAACGCTCTCTATATCGGAAATCCACTCGAGATTATCCGCTCCTGTGGCATCTACGACGCGGCATGACAAATATTCGCTCCTTTCCCGTAAGGAATCCTATGTTGTAGTAGTACCTTTTGTGCAGGCACTGGGGGATTATTTATTTGTGATGTTTTGATGTTTTCATTTCTTTTCTGTTTGTTTCTGCGTTTTATTTATATCTTTGTGTCTTTCAGTTCTTCTGATTTTCTTGATTTTTCCCCTATTACATCATCTATCCGTTTTCTGCCGCTACCAATTAAACCTGCGAATTATTCCCTCTGACTCAACTCTTAGTAGCAGCGATGGTCTTTCTGGGTCTTTAGTGGCTACGCATGCCTTCGATCATCCCTTCAAGGACCAGTAATGCTTTGAAGTTAAGCAGTAACTGGGCCTATTGTGCCCTTGAAATTCGAGGTAATCTCTAAAAGTCCAAAGAAGTAAGGAAAATCTGCGGTATAATGGATATTGCTCCCTTGATCTTTGGTATACAGACACTTTATCCAAGGAGACAAGGACGCCACAGCTTTGAGGATAACATGCCGGACAAGATAACATAGTGGTGGTAGTGTGATGCTCGTGTTAGTGTTTGGGGAGCTCGGGATGTTCAGGATGCTTGGTTTCCTCCGGATTCCCTCCCGAAACCCTCTTCACCCTCTTTACATAGACAACAAAGAAGTATAAAAATTAAATAGAAAGTACTTAAATCCTAGAAAATTAATATAAATAACCTATAAAGTATTTTTGTTCGGATATTGTGCTTACTGTACCATTTCTAAGCTCAATGTCCGCAATTTGTGGCCTTATATTGTACGCCTTGTTGGCAGTACAACATGTTGTGTCCAAGTACTGAGACCCCATACAGAATAGTGCTGTTTGTACTTTATTGTACTTCACTTGCTACGCACAGCTGTCTAGCAAAATTGAAGCCTAATGTATCCCTCTCCTGCTATAAACCGGCATTAAGCAGCATTGTCGCCTCCTGCAGTTCCGACTGGTACGTAGGATTATAGGCTCCTTCAAAAGCCCATTCCTTCGTCAAAATGACGTCTCTATGGTTACAATGCATCTTTTATGCGTCGATCTTTCAGTGGGAAACTCAAATAAGGCGAAACAGGAGTAAACAGTTTCATCATTTCTGTCAATTCTTGATTTATATGCCATAATTTCTGCGGAATGGAATGTTGTATCCACCAGATTTGCGCCCGCTGGAACAAAATACTTCCCGATTTGGTTGGTTAGCATTTTGGCATATATCATGTTTTTAGTATGGCTGTCCAAACAATGACTAGTCTACGCTTGCGCAATATCTCCTCTTAGCTCTAGAAATTCGATGTGCCCTTGAAGGGTTTTTCCCGAATTGATGTCCGCGACGAATGTTACGACAATCGTGGTTCAGAGCCCGAGGAAACACAGACAGCACCCTCCAGCATTCGTAGAGTTACATTTATAGTGAATATGATTATAGTTTCGTGGCAAGTAAATTAGAAACTATTTCACACATTGGGTTACTAATACTTTTTGTAGGAAAAGAGAGGGTTCGTTTACCGTGACAGATGTTTGGGATGTAATCTAATCACATTTACTTTCTGGAGATACAATGAGATTACTGTATTATATCGTGACCCCTAATTCAATTAAACAGTGCGTCGATTTTGATGGGGACAAATGTTGCATTGTGGATTCTTTAATTAATTTTTAACTGCAGTACAGTACAGTATTGTACTGTACTGCAGTTAAAAATTAACTGCGTATTGTACTGTACGATTTATATATATGTTGCAGACTACAGAACAGAAATTCATTCATTTTCTAGGTACCCGCGGCCATTTTTGATCACATGCATTTCGGCGCTTGTCTATATAGGCCAGTGTCTGGTGCAGGCGGGTAAAGGGTTGGAGGCAACAAATCGACCGAAACGAGCAGAGTACTTCTGTGGAGGGCTGAAACTCTCGGCGCCACTGCGGTAGTGTTCGACGGCCCTGGCGATGTTCTCAATTCTTCTTTTTTCTATGACAACGTCGTTATTGTCTCTATATCCGATCCGGATGAAGCACTCATTATCGCTGGGAACCAAGAAAGCGTGGTTTTCGATTTCTACTCCAATAGAATCACCCTCAATGGCGAACTGGTAGACAAGGAAAAAAATTACCCCATTGTCAAGCAAAAACTCTTCGAGCATTTCATCAAGGATAAATGTTCTCACCTACAAGCGTAACAATATGTTTTAGACATAGAATGGATTGATAGCGCCCTGAGGGAGATTATTCGCCTTGGGGATAAGGCCGGCTTCGACAGCGTTGCAAGATATGAACTTTTACGCACCGTCGCCTGTCGCCACGAGGAGCTACAGACTTTTTTAGCTTTCTGTAGATTCCGAGACTACTCAGACATAAAGCAGGCTCAAAGATATTTCCACTAGAATCGCCCACGTTCATTATCCCTCTAAGCGGGTCTCAGACGTTCCATCAACCAGGTTGGTAGCTCGTCCCGATTACTGTTCCAAAAAAATCGAGAAAAATGAGGAATCTCTAGCTGGGGCCCTCTTCATTCTTACAATTTTTAAAGAGTAAGATGTTAAATAACGGTATAGATCCTTCGTCAGCACACCAGAGTAGCAACGGAGCTCTTAAATGCTCTTTTTGCAACGAAGAAGGTCACAAATCCATGAACTGTGACAAAATACCTACCCAAATACGCTCTGCTCATATTGCGAGAGGGCATGTCATTGGGAAGCCATTTTTTGGTATGCCGATAGGAACAGATCTTCGGGAAGCTCATAATAACGACAAGAGGAAGGAAAATAGAAAAAAGATCAGTTTAATGAAGCCTCTGAAATCGATTCAGACGCCGGCTATGCTGTTAGATAAGTCATTTATGCAAAAAAGGAAAAGCTGAGACCGAGGCCTTACCAAAACTGCCTCGTTATGGCAACTACGAGAGGATTATGATATCACGACTCGTGAATAATCCGTAACAAACTCGATTTATCCCCTCAGTTCCTCCAGTAGAGGAATTACGTTATCTAAATCACAGGAAGAAGCCGAAGAAGGACAATATTGCGGAGAAGAAATCGAACAAGATCTGAGAGTACGAGGGAAAGTCCGTCGTCCTGTTGGAACCTGCGAATTTCAACTGAGTTATGTCTTTTGGCCAGCTCTATCGTGTGGATGCAGATTGAGGTAAGAGATAACGTGACGTTCGCCCGGGCGACAGTCAATACCCCGCGTCTCAGTCGTGTCCAACCCAGATTCTCTCATATTACGAGTCTTACAACTTAAGGTTTATAGAACTAATGTTTGGGCTTTCCTAGACTCTGAGGCCGTACCCAACATTATGGCCGCCGTCTTGTCTCTTCGCTTATATCTATCATCTAATTATACATCAAGGAAGAAAGAAGTGGCTAATGGAGAAAGTTCGGCTTGTGTAGGCTCGTTTCTAAATGTCCCTACCACTTGCGGGAACAAGGTGTCTGGCTGGACTATCTTGTTTTTGAAAAATCTCAATTTGACATAATCATTGCACTTATTGCACTCGCATATATGCGAAGGAGCCTTGAATTTCGAGCGCAGAGTGTGCGCTTATAAATCAGGTCTGAAGGAGTCGTGCTTCCGCTCGAACCTGAAGCGAAAGAAAGCAACAAGAGGCTCATCGAAGGTGAAAATATCAGTACATCCAGCGAAGATTTCAAATCAGATTCAAACGCTGGGCCGGAGCCATCGCATTCTTCGAAGAAGAACTTGTTTAGTTCATTCGCGGAGAAGTTATGGAACGAGGAGATGGGAAGCCTTTTGAGGAGAAAACAGCACCATTGAAAAAGAAGATGATGTTTTTGGTGCTCTGAAGGCCCGTCTAGCGCAACTTGAAAAAGAAGACCAGGCGCGAGTAGACTATTCTCTCCGAAAAATCGAATAGTCTCGTGGAAGATTAAAGAGCTCCGTCCCGCACAATTGCAGTGGAACAAAATTTTGATCTAAAGGACCAAAACTCAGTTTACCATAGAGCTCGTCGCCTTTATTCTCGACACAATGATACGGGCCGACAACAAGTTGACAAAAAGTTGAAATCAGGTAACATTACCCCAGTGTCTTCTGCATTGCCCTTCCTTCTAGTGATAGCCTCCAAGGGAGACTAAAAGCCCAGATTCTTATTGGACTACCGCTGTTTGAAACCTAAAATGAAGGGCGATCGTTGTCCTCTGCCCAAGATAGAAGAAATATTCGATGATCTACAAAGTAGTTTGGCATTCACCACCCTCGAAATTTTCGTACCATATTGGCAAGTTCGCTTCAGCGAGCAGTGTAAGTAGATGAATAACTTTTTTTGCCGTTATGGGACTTTCAAGATCAATGTTATGCCCTCTGGTATTATAAATGCGACGTCAACTTTTCAGCGCATGATGGACTATATTTTACGGTATATTTCCTTTTCCTGGGGTTTCTGGACGATTTTGTCGTCTTTCTAAATCTATCTAGGAGCACATTGATCACTTTATTATAAATTTCCAACGCTAACTGAAAGGCGTGATTGAAGCTCAAGATCACTAAATGTGACTTCACGAGAAAAGTGGTGAAGTTGCTAGGTCAAAATATTGACAAACACAGAGCTCACGTCAACGAAGAGAGGATTAATGCTATCAGTTAATCCTCCGCCCGAAGGATACGACTGAGTAGCGCGATTTACTTAGTCTTGTTGGTTGTAACCGTCGTTTTATTCGGTGTTTTGCCTAGATTGCCGCAAAACTATGTGAATGAATGATGTCAAAACACAAAAGAGATTCTACAATACCGTAAAAGCCTGAAAATAACGCTGTCAAACATATTCGAGACTTATTAGATCCGGCCGCTTACGAATTGGAAGGGTGGGAAGGACCTTTTGCCCATTACGGTGGATCACTCAACGGGTTTGCCAATCGCTTTGGTCACCACAGACTCATCGGCTGGACTTTTGCTTTGTCTATACAGAAGAAATGTTTTTCCATTTTGGATGATCAAGAGGGACAATCAAAACATTATCCTTCGCGGAACCGGTAGGGTTCAACTTCGGCGACTGGATCCTTTTCGAACAAAAGGCGGATTTGCCGACAACAGTTAAGTGGGCAATTCTCAAGTCCCGTTAGTTTATCCTTTCCGGATATGGTAGGGAGATCACCCAAGGTACTGGCTGACCTCGTATGGTGGATGTCACTCCCGACGTGCCAACCACGCAAGGCGTTTGGTTCCTTTTTTTGTTCTCCCTAGCAACCTGCAAAAATAGGATACGTCAATTCCGTTGATCGTGGTAGTAAATTTATCATTAGAGTATTTTTTGTCTCTTGTTTTTGAAATTTTGTTTGTTTTCTTGGTTTTATACCCATGTATATAAAATGTAATTGGTCACCTTTTTATTGTAGGTGGATTATCTTCTAAGAAGTATCAATCTTGCCTGTGGAGGTAGCTTGGGAGGTGCTTCGTCATCCGCTTTCCGCACCATTCTCATCGCTTTGGTAATGATCTTCTTCTGCAGCGCTTTGCGTTGTTCCTGTACTCAACCTCACAGGAGAGGATAAGAAGAGTCGGATATATCTTGGAGTCGGAAATAAGTGGTAAGTTAGCCAGATTACACACCAAAAAGCTGCGAATAATTGGAGATCAGGTTGCAAAAACTGGAAAGTCGGCCGATGTTGTGTTCTTGGATTCCTAATAACGGTGAAGAAAATATCTGGAGAAGAGACAAGGAGGAATGAGAAGAAGGGTGAATTAGAGCGCCATTACCAGGTACAAATTTTGGGAAGAAGTTCGCTCAGATGCACCCCGGAAAGTGAGTTACCGGAAGTTGTGGTGCGTTTGTATGAAAGCCGTATAGCTAAAGTGGTTGATAACCTGCTCTCACAGAACGGGCCAGACTCCCACTAGAGACCTTAGAGTTAATGTACCCGGGACTCAATGGTTACTGTACTCGAGCCTTAATCGGTGCTGTAGGTTGTGCCACTGTAAGAGGGGCCCACTGTA
This sequence comes from Kappaphycus alvarezii, assembly GCA_002205965.3. Taxonomy (NCBI): domain Eukaryota; phylum Rhodophyta; class Florideophyceae; order Gigartinales; family Solieriaceae; genus Kappaphycus; species Kappaphycus alvarezii. The sequence continues at coordinate 56,692 of NADL03000047.1, read as the reverse complement.
AGTCATTTCTTTCTCGATGCGCGTAGTTCCGCCCTCATTCGAGTGAAATGGTTGGGCGATGAGGTTGAGAGCCGAAGGGGTAGACCGGGAAGTTGCAGTATAGTGAAGAGGTCAAAGAAGCGAGCGCATTGTGTACTTCGTGTGACTCAGGGGAATATGGCAGCCCAGACTTTTTGTTGCAAAGGATGCAGATCGAGCACAGCCCGCTGCCTGAGGCACTGCGGAAGTAGAAAGCAAACTATGCATTCCCAGTAGAAAGACAGCAGCAACACCCGCAGTTGGATGGGCAGAGTTCGCTTATGCTGGGGCAGGATCGACAACACCGCGACAGGCCTCTTGCACACAATACAAACAAGCTTCTTTGGGGTTCGCTCATGCGTTCTTCGGCGCAGGTGAGGTTGTATCAAGTCTCAATGCTTTTCACAGTAGCACAGGTGACCGCGCGTCTTCGAGTACGGCCTTTCATTGTACAACTTCATGTGAGGCTTTGGCCGAAACCTTCGATTGCAACGTGTGCAAGTTCATATTTTTCTCGCCACGAGGTGTATCGCAATGTGTTGCCTGCAAAAGTCCACTTGATAGGAGGCCGATTGATGGTCTTGGAAAGGGTAGTCTCGTCCTACAATGTGCTTTGACGACAGTTGCACCTTCCGAATGTACCGCAGTGGGAACATACTCCTGCAAATCAGAGAGGATAGCCCGGGCAGCGTCACGACGGAGGTTGAGGATTCCCTCCAGGCTTTCCGGGCGTCACGTTCGCGTTAATAAGTGACGCGACGGATTGTTGCTGGGATGGTTGGAATGACGTTGAGGGACTAGCGGCACAACCGGAGAGAAGGAGATGCGGGGAGAACTGGCCACCATGAGTGACAGAATCAATTTCCTTCGCCTTCGGCTGAGTGAAATCAGAAATTCGCATTTGAGTAGACGTGGGACATCTCCCATACACTGCATCCAAATGAGTCAAAATGAGTTACGGCGGTTGACTCCCTTACTTGCTTGTGTTTCGTCCCAAACGGGATGCGACTGACCGTCAACCGAGTTCCTCCCTTGCCATAACATCGGAAACGCCGAAAGCAATAACGTCCCTTGAAGCATAACCTGAAGGTGTGGTATTGCGTCAAGCAGTACTCCATAAGACTGGATAGCCAAGAGTTGCGGTACCTGTAGCAGAGAAGGTGGTGGATTGTGATAGGGGTAAATCGTCGGGAGAAGAGATACTCAGAACCAGCTACCCCAAGAAGGAAGTGTTGCAAGCGACAAAAGTTCTACCGTGGTATAGTTGAACGAACAAAAAGGAGTGGATAAGGAAGACCGTTGAGAGTTCTACAAGCCAGTATGGAAGGGGTAGGGTTCTACCATTGATGATCCGTGACCAGTGTAGGAAAAAGGTTTCCTGGGTCTGAAGTTGACACTCAACTTCCTACTACTCGGGACTTGACTTGAAGTTGTCCGCCAACTTGCTTTACCGCCACAAGAGGAAGCAGTTTACTCAGCTTGTATAGGCTTTTTGGCTAACCCGAAAGTCTGAAGGGAACATACTAAGAACCATAAAATGCATCAAATGTAATCGTGTGAACGAGAAAGACTTACACCAGATACTATCAGGATAAATATCTAGATTCTGTCCTTATGTCGTAGCCCTCTAAATCAGAGGCAAAAATTTCTCCAAAACATCATTTCACACAGACAATCCACACAAATATCGCGAACGGCTTAGAATTCTCCATTGCCTCCTGCGAAATATCTAGACCACTGATGACGCCCCCATCCGGTTCCAGAGTCGGGACCACCTGGTCCACAGTTTCTGGCTCCTTCTCCACTAATCCAGCACTTTACATGTCTCCCTCCCCCTTATCCTCCTCTTCTGCCTGCTCGAAGAAGTTACGCGGACCCACTCCGAACGCGGTCGCGGTCCAACCTTCTACAGTAATCATCGTAGTCATTTGGACCATTTGCCATCAGGGCCAAAGCGTTGAGTGGACGACGCCTCGTGATGACTTGTTGATGGTGAGGCAAGGGCGGAGGCTGGTCATGTTAAGGGCCAAAGAAGGGTAGCCGAGGGTAGTTGATGGCGGGGTTGCCTCAACGACGTCGATTTCGAACTTAAATACTGCGACGTCTTCGAAAAGTATGACAACTTGGACGTGTACGGAAATGTCATCTGTTAATGACACCTGTCTTAAAATAAAAATCAACCCTTGATTTTGCCACACTCATCCAAATTAAATATCTTGCAAATTCAGAAACTGCAAAAAAATATCTTCCAAATTGCGATACTGTATCCAAATTTGGTCCGCTTCTAGATTTTCTTTTCGTGTGCGAATTTTGCACACATCAGATTGTTCTGCAACAATACTGGTGTGTGCAGGTGCAATAATGCCGATGTATGTTGATGCAACAATGCCGATGGGTGCTAATTCAAAAAGCGGTGCGGAGCGATCGGGGACTGCCGATGGATTCCGGATGGGATGGAACCATAACTGGCCTTTCAATTGCTCGCTGCAATTTTAGGGAGGAAGGCCTGTCAACCTAGACACCCATAATCAATGGGTCCGGCTCGGCATCTGGCAGAGTTTAATCAAGGACTGACGGGACCAGGACACTCGGGATTGGGTATGGCGGGAAGGTCGACAAACAGAAATACGGCCTACATATCCTGAGGACGGCTCGACGGCTGGGACAGAGTCATAAGTTCGTCCGCAACGTAGATCTAAGCAGTGTGCTGAAATAAGTCTGTGGTAGCCCTGACAATGTCCGAGTGATTGGGATTTTGCAACGTCAGTGCAGTAGGGACGACGGGAAGGGCGGCTGCTGTCGGGATGAAAAGGCTGTCGTTGCTGAGCGGGGGGGCGAGTTGAATTTGTGGGGGCCTCAAGTAGTGTGGTGTAGAGAAGGTTTGCAGGGACAAGAAATGGAAAGGCAGACGCGATAAGGGAAATTGCGAACTTCAAAGGGTGTGGGAGTCAGTAAGCTTGGTTGGAATTTATTGACGCACAGTTGGCCGCTATGAGGACAAGGGTGCAACTTTTTGGAAATAGTTCTGGAGACCATGTAGGTTTCGAATTGGACAAGTTAGTGCGGAACGACGGGGCTGGGGTATCTATAAAACCAACAGAGGAAGCGTGGGCAGCTTAGGGGGCACAACTGGTGGAAAGAATTATGGAGAGCGTAAAGCAGGTAACAAGGCAATCAAGTGAGGCGATTGGCTCGGAATGTCGTTTTTTCATGCTAATGGGAATATGTTGGGCTACACGCTGGCATAAAGAATACCGAAGACCCGGGGCAAGTAAAGGAGGCTGCGCAGGACGCGTCAGTGGCAGGTAGAAAGCCATGGAAGAGACTGGAAGGCTCTAGAAGGTGCTGCTAGCGCACAGAGAACGCTGCTGGGTCGGTAAGCTGCGGGTGGAGGACGAGGAAGATATTTTGCTTGTTAAAGAAGTGAGGCGCAGGCAGCGTGGATGGTTCGCAGGACTAGTCGGGGGGGGTGAGCTGCAGAGCGAGGAGTTGGCACTGAGGGTGGAAAACGGGAGGAAAAAGGAAGATGCAGGGAGGGATTCGGAGAATGGGACATTGGACTTAGTGAGGAGCTATTTTTTATTTTGATTTTTTATTTGATTTTTCCTCTTGTATTAAGTTGATTTTCTTTGTTTTTATGAAAGGAAGGAGTGCATAAGGTACGAGTGTTGGAGTTCAACTACTACGTGGCATGTACACGTATGTTTCCAGCGAAGAGCAGTAACACGTACAGTAGTATTTTGTCGCAACGTGCCTAGTTTGCATTTAGTTTGCATTTAGTTCACCTCTACGGTCTATATAAAGTGCTTCTAACCTGGTCTCCAGGTCCAGAGAGGCAACAGTGTTCGTGTGACGAGCAACCTGATCCGTGCTTTACAGTTTCCGCAGTAAGCTGTAGCAGTACTGTACTGAAATTCATTTTTTAGGAAGCAGCGGCCACCGTTGGCCTCACTCGTTTCGACGATACTCAATAAAGTAATTTTTCTTTTTGCCTATGTAACGGCATTTGCAGCGTGGATATAACCGACCACATTGTTGATGACAGTGGCTGGAAGGTGATTTTTATGTGTTTCAAGTACTATCTATCACGATTTATTAGGGTAACGTACTGTACTTTCTATCTTTTTAGCTAGAAGTTTTAATCCTTTTTTCAGGAACAGTAGTGTATAGTAAGCACACTACTGTACCGAAAAATCTCAGCCACAGCCACTCGGGTGTCTGTTATATAGGTACACCCGGGTCGTTTGTGCAACTCTCAGGAGGTAGCGTCACCTAGCGACCCCCACTACACTCCTAAACCTACGCCTCTATATTGTCTTTTTCCCTATTACCCCCTTCACCCCATCATGGTACTCTTGCGCAGGGCTGATACTCCCAACGCCAGCGCGGTCGTTTTCGACGGCACGAGCGACGTGCGAAAATTCTTCTTTTTCTTTGGGAATGTCGCGATGGCATCCAAACCTGACGAGGAGAAAGCTCATACTCTCCTCGCACACCTAGACGGCGCAGCGTTCGACTTCTATCACGATACGTTTGCGTCAAATGGTGAGCTCGTCTCCGATGCGAAAAACTACGCGAGGTTAAACAGAAGTTTCTCGAGCATTTTGCGAAGTATGAAGACCCGGAAGACGTCATCCGCTAAGCTCTAGAGATTGGGCTTGAACTAGAAGAAATTCTTGGTTCTTTGAGGGAAATTGAACGCCTCTGCGAGAAGTAGGGGTTCGACATCATCGCCAGTTCGGAATCCTTCGCACTGCAGCCTGTCGAACAAGGAGCTGCGGCAGTTCTCCGCATTTTGGGGACCCAAATATTATCAGGAATCTTCAAGGCGCTGAAGGACTTTCACTCTAATTGTGTGGCGTTTGCTATTCCTTCTAGCCGCACTGCTGAAGTTCCGCCAGCAAAGTTGCTGTTACGTGCGGACTAGAGGTCTAGAAATGGTCTAGAAATATCGAAGACAAGGTGGACGCTCTATCCGAAGACCTCTCGATGTTGACATTTTTTTCTGAAGACGACTAAGGGAGATGACGGGGTTGGACCATCGTCAGACCCTAGGAAAAATGATAAGGTCTACCAATGCTCTTACTGCAACGAGCTTGGCCATAAAGCAATGAATTGCAAGAAGAACCCGCATCGTAACATCCGCTGTTCCCTTTGTGGAAATATGGGTCCCTCAGATGCTACGTGCTGGTTCGGTGGAAGAAGGGCAGCAATTCGAGAAGAAGCCCCGCCGAGAAGTAAGAAGACGGTGAAGAATTGAGAAGACTCGTCCAAAACCGACTCCTCACAAGACAAAGGAGTGAATGCGCGAAAAGAAACGCCGACGGAGAGGCACTACCCAAACAGCCCCGTCAGACAATCATGGAGGCATTCCGATCTCTCGCCTCGTAACTGTCCCCACGCTCACTTATGCAGCCGGGCCCAGCCCTACCCCGGAAGAATTTCGAATCATTAGCCGTAAGAAGAAGGCGAAGAATCGAACCGCGGGAAGAAGAATTCGAATAAGCTGCAGGAATACGTAGAAATACGACGTTGTTTCCGAGCGAACGCAAATTGCGGTTTGACATTCGGTCAGCTTCTCCGTGGAGATGCTGAAGGAGCTACCAAATTCATGCGCCTTGTTGGGAAACAGTCTATTTCACGTGTCGCAGTCGTTTCGAATTCGGGTCCTCGTTTATTACGGTTGGTTCAACTCAAAGTTTACGGTACGAGGTCTGGGCTCTACTAGACTCCGGAGCCGTACCGGACGTCATGTCAGCTGATTTGTCTAGACTTCTTTACCTCTCACCGAACTACACGTCTAAAAGGATAACTGTTGCGAACGGTGACAGCTCTTCCTGTGTAGGTTCGCTGGTCAAGGTCCCGACGACCTTTGGGGACCAAGCCGTGAAACTAGACTTCCTTGTCATCGAGAAGTCTCCTTTCGACCTAATAATAGGCCTCCCTACGCTCACAGCTATGCGTGCGAATATGGATTTCGGGGCACAGAGCGTCCGTTTAACCATTGGTTCCGAAGAAGTTGTGCTCCCGCTCGAGCCTGATACTAAGTCTACCGAGAAGAAACTGGTCGAGGGCGAGGAGATAGGGACTCCCAGTGAAGATTTTACTTCTGATTCGAACGCCGGTCCGGAGTCCTCGGACTCTTCGGAAGAAGAGCTGGTCCTAGCCATCCGCGAGGACAATTTTACCGGATCGAGCGAAGGTCCCATAGTGAAGAAAGCACCACCGACGAAAGAGAAGGAGAAAATGCGGGATGCTCTGAGAGCTCGACTGCTCATTTGAAGAAGAACGAAAGCGAGATAAATGGTTTGCTTCGCGACACGGGAATCGTCGCCTGGACTATAGACGAGCTACGTCCTGCAGCCGTGCCGACGAAGCATTCCTTTGAAATGAAGGACCCTACCCCGATCTATCACAGGGCTCGCCGAATGTCGCCTCGACACAACGAAATCGCCCGTCGAGAAATCGACAACATGTTAGATGCTGGGATCATCACCCCAGCGTCGTCGCGTGGTCGTTCCAGTGGTTATCGTGACGAAAAAGGACGGTAGGCCTCGTTTCTGCGTGGATTATCGCACTCTGAACCGCAAGATGAAGGCGGATCGTTGGCCACTACCTACATAGAAGAGATCTTCGACGACCTAAAGGGTAGCTCTATATTCACCACCCTTGATTTGTTTGCGGGTACTGGCAAATCCGCATGGCCGAAGAGTGTAAGGAGATGACTACGTTCGTCAGCCATTTTGGTACCTTCAAGTTCGAGGTGATGCCATTTGGTCTAATGAACGCGCCTTCCACATTCCAGCGCATGATGGATTACGTACTGAAGGACATTCCCTTCGCCCGTGTCTATCTTGATGATGTCGTGATCTTCTCCAACTCTATGGAGGAGCATATTGATCATTTGGCTGTCGTTTTCAAGGCAGTCGGGGACGCAGGACTTAAACTTAAGATTAAAAATGCGCGTTTGCTATGCCAAGCGTAAAGCTGCTTGGTCACTTCGTAGACAAGCGTGGAGTCCGCGTCGACGACGAGAAGATTGATGCCATCAAAAGGGCCCCCGTTCCTACCAACTCAACGGAGTTGCGTAGCTTTCTTGGCCTCGCCGGTATTATCGTCGCTTCATCAAGGACTTTGCCGGAATATCCTCTGCCCTTCACGCAGCAACTTCGGGCAATAGGAAGTTCGAATGGACTGAGGAGATGACTGCCGCCTTCGAAACCCTGAAAGAGAAGCTTACTTCTCCGCCGGTGCTAGCCTTCCCGGACTTCGAGTCCCCCTTCATCGTGGAAACCGACGCTTCCAATGTCGCCGTTGGGGCAGTCCTGGCCCAGAAAAAGGAGATGGCAAGATTCATCCCGTGCAGTACGCAAGCCGGACGATGAACTCAGCAGAGCGTAACTATTCCGCCTGCGAGAGGGAGGCCCTCGCCGTTATTTTCGCTTTAAGGAAATTCAGAGTGTATCTGTTATCGACGGAGCCCTTCAAGCTCATTACCGACCATCAAGCCCTTCGTTATGCCTTAAGAAAAACGACATTCACGGAAGCTGGCGCGATGGATGGACTTCCTTGCGGAGTATGAGTTCGAGGTCGAATACAGGCCAGGTTCGGGAAACGGAGCAGCTGATTTCCTCTCCGTTTTGGTATCTGCCGATCCGTCTCCTGCCTCTGGACTTGATGAAGGAGACTTAGTTGCGGCGCTGAATTCTGCCGCTACCGAAGAGAATCCCATAATTGAGCCTTTCCTCCTCGACGTCGCACGTCATTTGCAAGGTTTACAGAACTGCGTTGATGATGAAGAGAAGCGCCGTTTTGTCAAGCGTATGGCTAAAAGCTTCATGATGTTAGAAGGAAAGCTTCTTAGACGAACCAGAGACGCTCTAAATCTGTACCGTTTATGAAGGAAAGGGTCGCGGTATTGAAGACCTTTCAAGACGATATCGGACATTGGATATGGAGACGACGAAGAAAATTGTCATAGACCGTTACTGGTAGCCTCAGATGCACCAAGACATTCACAACTACGTGAAACGTCGTGAGTGGTGCCAGAAGACGAGGCCCTTCCGCCGTACCGTACGACTTTGAATACCCCATTGACGAATATCTCCGAAACTTATTCGATCGATTTCGCCAGACCTCTGCCGATATCAAACGTCAGAAAGTAGTATCTGCTCATCGCCGTCGAGCATTTGACAAGTGGGCCAATGGCAGTTGCCAACAAAGACTCGTCGGCTGCAACTGTCTCCCAGTTCATCGAGAGTGAAGTTATGCACCGTTTTGGTCCCAGAAGACCATTACCAGCGACAACGCTGGGTGCTTCACCGGTACCGCCGTCGCTGATTTCATGAAGAGACATGGAATAACTTGTACCACTGTTCTTGCGTATGCTCCCATATCTAATGGTAGAGCCGAAAGGATGGTAAGAACCATCAAGACAGCGTGAAGAAGATGGTTGTCGGCTAAAGTAGAGATTGGAAGAGTGTTTGCCCCGAAAGGCGACGGCGGTGGTATCCGTACAAGACGGATGCCGCCGCCGTCGCCTTTTCGCGGAGCTTCGCCGTTGGAACTAATGTTCGTAGTAGTTCCGCGCATGAATCCTTCTGACCCCGTCGTGTTGGTGGACTGCGCTTCCAATACACATCGCAAGATCGAACTTCTGGCCTCCTCTGCCCTTCGCGCTCAGCGTCGAGAAGGACAGATGCATGGAATGCGTGATCCAACCTCTACAGAGCCTCGAATTTTCAACGTGGGGGATTGGGTTCTAGTGGCACATGGACAGGCGTTAACTTCGGCCGCTAAGTGGCCTGCCCTCCGTTCTCGCTATTACGGGCCTTGTCGTGTTTGGAAAGTTGCTCATCGGCGATACTGGCTCATCATACGGGGGTCGCAATTCCCGCCGCGTCATCCACGCGAGGAGGCTAGTTTCTTTTGTCTTGCACTCGAGCCACCTGAAGGCCGAAGAGCGCTTGATTGAACCGTGATATCAATCGTTCTTCCCATTCTTTCACACCCTTTATGTCTTTCTCTTTGGTTTGTTGAGTAATTAGCAGCCATATGGAATCTTAATTTGCCTCTCCGAGCGAAAAGCCCGACATTGGACTCTTCTGCACCCTTGCAAAGTGTTATCTTCTCACTCCGCACTCTTCAACTGCACCAAAGGTTCTCAACCTTGGTTCTGCGCACAGTTGATCTTTGCTCCGATCGCCTTCCGGCTTTTCCCTAACCGCGGCATGTTTCGTATGCGCCATCCAACTAATCCACAGGGGATTTTGAGACGACGATACCACCGGATCCCTTCGTCTCAATACGCTCAGTGAATAGGCCAGTCGCGGAGGCTTTGTCTGACCTGAATCAAACACTGAGCTTCGAGGCGAAGGCGGTGCGCAGGAGGAGATGGAAGCCTCTGAGGGTGCAAGGCCTCAACAGTTGGTGGCTTGGTGCTTGGTTGCGGGTAAGAAGGGGAACGAGTGTGTTGCGGTTCGGGGGGGTGTGCAGGTGTGTGTGAGGGTTTGCAAGGGTCGGTCGACCTCTACACCGAGCTCGCCGAGCTCACTGTATACTTCACCCTGGTTGCAGTTTGAGGACGGGGTGGTGTTGATGACAGAGGCTGGAAGTTGATTTTACGTGTTTCTAGTACTATCTATGACGATTTTTAAGGTAACGTACTGTACTTTCTATCTTTTTACCTAGAAGTTTTAATCAATTTTTAAGTTACAGTAGTGTACAGTAAGCACACTACTGTACCGACAAATATCAGCCACAGCCACTCGGGTTTCTGTTATATACGTAGGTAGCACCCGAGTCGGTTGTGCAACACCCAGGAGGTAGCGTCACCTCGCGATCCCCCCTCCACTCCTAAATCTACGCCTTTGTATTGTCTTTTTTCCTATTACCCCCTTTCTCTTCCATCACACACCTTCCATGCATTATAATTACCCAAAAATTCCCCCTCTTGTCTATGTAGGCGAAGAGGGAAATTTGGGGTATTTTTTTGCATGGGAAATATGGTCAGCTGTTCCCTGAGGGATGTCGTGATGGTAAAGGCTTACAATGTAAAGGATTGGCGAGAAGCAGTCGAAACGCTAGAAAACTGACTGCAGGCCAACCAGTAGGCACACTGTATTGGACATCACTGCTGCTGCGGCATGACGCTGTGTTAAGACTTCTTTGACCTTTGCGTAGGTCTCCCTTGCCCTCATAGCGACGTTGCGTGCGACGTCGATTACCAACGCGTGGACGTCCGGGTTCTATCCTCCGAGGGTAGAGATAGGGACTGGAACCAGCCTACTTCCGGTGGAAGACGCGATAAAGGACTCGTACTTTCTGTGAATCGCCTTTCTTTCCGCATTAAGCGAGGTGAGTGGGTTGAATGTCCTCACTCTCATATTCAAGGGCGCTAGGTGGTTGACTAAGGTGACATCGAATAGTCTGTTACGTCAGTTCGTTCCATTGCGCGATTATCGGGTCTTGTGCGGTGGACCTTTTCTCGCGGCTCGATGACTGGATATCGCGCAGCTTTCCCGAGTTCGCTCGCCAATAAACGAACCTGACGGTCGTGTCTTCGCGCTCTTTTGCCCCCTTGTAAAGAGTGCAACAAATGGTCGCCGAAACGGTCGAGAGTTTCGGGGCAGTTCCACTTGGGGCATGGTGTTTCCGGAGGGAAGAGCGGGACTTGGGAATAGTATTGGAACCATATCGAGAATTCTCTTGGTTCAGTGCTAGTCTTAAGGCCCGGAGATGGGGTGCAGTACAACCAATCTTTCGCGCCGGGGAGACCCATGGAAGCACGGAAGGCGTGCCGTCTGTTGTCGCCCACATCGATCTCTTCCTGCACCCGCTCGTGGATGGCGTCCGATAGTGCCTTCTGTGATGGGAACGTTTGGGTGTTTTACTCTTGGAAGATATATCCGATCTATCCCATGGTTTTCCAGACAACCACAATCGACTCAAAAAGGATATACCGACACAGTAATGGGGAAGGAACTACGCTCCCTATGTGTGATGGTGTTTTGTTTGAGCAGAGGGCTCTAAACGGGAGAATCCTGGGCTGGGAGCAAGAGAGGGACCAATCTGGTGCGCCTCCACGATGTCTCGGTACATTGCGAGATCATAATTGCCGCTGGAAGGAGGGCTGCACACAGCCTGTTGGACGCTGCGCTGGAGGCGAGGAAGGCTGCAGCTGCAATTGACTTCGCCGAAGTGAGTCCAATTCCCAGTGATGGCTTCTTGGTGGTGATCGGTTTCATGGGCAACTGCAGTTCTCGAAATATTTCGGGGTCGAGGACGCCCCCAGCCAGTGTAGGCAAAGTGTCGGGTGCGCGCGAGTAAACGGCAGGAGGGAACACGACTGACACCAAAAATACTGTAGTTTTCTTTGAAATTTTTAATGTAAAATTATTGGATTGTATCTTGAACATTGGTGACAATGTAACCCATATCTGTTCCCCAATTAAATCTTTCAATAAAGGTCCCAGTTTTTCTTAACTGTTGTACTGCACCTTGCACCGTACAGTAAACCCTGTACAGTACTTGTCTACATTGAACACATACAGATTTATCATCAGCTGCATCCCTTGAGCGGCCATTATGTTACACTCTAAAGATAATGAGTGAAGAATGAGTAAAAATCCTTCTCTCGTATGTGAGGTACAGTACAGTCAGTACATGCATTACTGTTATGGTCTTAGAAAAACATTGTAGGCTTTACAGTACAACCCAATTGGTCTCAAATGTCAAGTGCTTTCCTCAACCTTACAAGTATCATCTCGTTGCGGTCTCGGCCATTTCCAGATAGCGTTCAGGCAGCCGCAATCGAACAGCTCTGCTAGCCCTGGGGCGCATTTGGAGAATGTGAGAACCGGCGAGGAGCCGTTGGGAGCACAAGAAATCAGAATGTGAATCGGACGTTTGTGAATCGGACGTTTACGAGTACATGTTCCAAAACTGTTGCAAAAGGCGAATAAAACGGATCAAATCGCTGGACTACAAATGCGTTAAAATAAATATGTTGAAAAATCATAGATACAGTATGTAAAATAAATTTCAGAAATAAAATACCAAGCGTTTGCACCATTTCCACGAAAATAATCTAGTAATTCCTTCCCTTCACTAGCTTCCATTGTCAAATGTCTACCCATTGAAGGGTAGAAATATATTCAGTTGAATGAATGGAACAATCAATAAGAAAAGCATCTATCAAAAGCTCGCAGTGAATTATATTTTATATTGTATCATACTTTTGCATAGCTTTCAAAACAACTCCATACTGTACAGAGGGGGGTCTTGTAACGTGCTAAAAACCTGAAACATCAGATAGTAGGTTACACTACAAGACCATACAGAGGGGAAAACTTGGGTTATTCTAATCATTGGGAAATAAGGTAACCTGAGCAAATTACATTGGGCAATATGATTACGTCCTGAAATATCCACAAAGATGGCTCGAGGCCAGCTAGCCGTGGGGCTGCTTTTGACATAGCAGTGGCGGTACGTTTAAAATATCTAATCATGAGTAATATCATTATCTCTTCACAGTGCAGACTGAATAGGATATTTTATACGAGATTGCGTTGGTAGAAAGCCGTATATCAGGCACTTTTCAATGACACAATGCGCCGCCAAGTTTGACCAAAGTCAGCAAAAACAGCAGTAAATGTCGCTCAACATGCTGTACAGTAGTTGGTTCCAGCCCAAGACGATAACTCCCAATCGCAGCGGTACAGATTTTGACATACTGTAAATTTCTATTTCATGAATATCCGATTTTAAAGCGGGAAACGCTGGGGTGCTTTAATGATTCAGAAATAGGTTAGCCTATATTAAGAGGTCCATCAAATAATTGGTACAAATGTGTAATCATCTTTACTTCATGTATTGTAAACGGTACAAATGGTCGGCATATGGGAACCAATAAACGGTATTAAACTGCTTCAAGATCGCTAGATTCTTAAGGGGGAAATTTTGGGTTATTTTAATGCATGGAAGATGTGGTCGGTTATATCCACGAGGCTAATACGTTATGTATAATTTAAAGTTAATGTTAGCATTTACAGTGGGGCTAACGCGTGCGTTACCGGCAGTTCGTGAACTCCCCCGGTTTTCAGCTCTCCTAGCTCCTAGTTCTCACAGTTGACACTCACCTTACTGAGTTTAAATAACTGTTCACCACACCTTACTCTCCCCGTACGCAGTTCATCGCACCAATGGGCAGCGTTAGTGCCAATAAAATAAAATGACCTGCCGTTTGTTGTTAAATTCCGTCTGGATCCGTCCGTATGATCCATTATAAAGACTAGGAAAGCTTACAGCCAGAAAATCCAATAACGTCTCTCTAAACTTATGCAACACTCCAGCATGGCTTTTACCTTCTACGGTACTTAAACAGAGGCAACAACAGCGAGAATTATCTACAAATGTCCGCATCTCGCAGGCAACCATTCTGCAACAGTAATCATGAGCCGATCTGGCATCTACCAAAAGATATTTGACGCCGACTTGACCTTGGGCAGTGGGGTTAAACCTATCATACCGGGGGAACCTTTTGATCCCGAGCAAGGCTACGTTGAAGTAAATGAGTCCATTGACTCTGACGCTCCCAAGAAACTACTCGGAAAAGTAGTCATTCCGCCACACAAGCGCAAGTCATATGAACTCGCCGAGGCCCTCTTCGACAATTACGATCTCCTCTCCTCTGTTCGCGATGACATCACCCCTGAAGAAAACGCCGAAATAGAGGACCTGCTTGAGTACATCGTCGACAGGGAGCCATGCGCATAGCCCGGGAGTTTATATCCAAGGAGAACGAAAGGAAGTTTACCGATGCCTCGTGGTACGCGTTTGTCCGCGAGACGTGGTTTCGCACGTTCACCTCAGGTTCATCGCCTACCGTGTCCGGTTTCGAACATGTCTTTTTGGGCGAATGGAATGCCTCGAAAAACTCGGTGGGTGGTCTTCATTGGTGGTACTTTTACCTCCACAAGATGGACAAGATTCACTACGGAGGTGCCAGATACGGCAATACGCAATCTGGCCTCGTCACACCTGAATTGGCTACTATGATGTTTTCTTGGGACATCGGGGGACAAAGATTGTCAAAAATGTCGGTGGCTTCTTCATAGGCCTCAGTGTGGAGGGGTTAATGGCTATGGGAATGGTGCGCGCCTGGGCTGAGACCGCAGCGAGTAACATTGCACACATAGAAGGCGCGGAGATCGAGCTCCGATTATTCAAGGGACCAGACGGGAGGAGTATAATCACCTTTTTCCCTGTATTCAAGCGTGTCCTCGTCGGTGCACCCGCTGTTTCGACCGTTGCGACTGACCCAAGCCCAGCACCGGAGCCGGAGACGAATGCGACCAATGAGGTTACGGTAGCAGGGCCAATTCGGCTGGTAGCAGCTGTGGCGAACCCTGCAGGGGATGATACCGGGAAAGAGAAGATTTCAGTGATGAACATGTTCGGTATCGGCACGGTGAATTTGCAAGGGTGGCGCGTGGTAGGGCCAAACAACTCCTTTATCGAGTTTGGAGATGTTGATCTCGACGCTGGATCCATGCAAACGTTTACATTGCCGGCTCGTGGAAGCCTGCAGTTGTCGAATAAAGGAGGTGTGATAAAAGTTCTGAATCCGGATGGAGAGACAGTTCAAAAGGTGCGATACGATCGGTCGGCAGCGAGGTCGCAGGGAGCCGTGCTGTATTGGGACGGCGGGGATCACCTCGTTGTCAAAGAGGCAACCGCCTAGAGTAGATATGTTTTCAAAATAGACATTTTCACGGTACAGTGCATAAACTGGACTCCATGTCGGGATGGAGTAGTGTTTCTCATTACAGTATGTCTCGATCCACGTGTGCAGCTTGAGTGATTGGTCGTAGACCGCAACATGCAGATGTTTGCCTCCCCCTCCAAAGCTGGTCAATTGTAGTGGCCCTGCAGGTCGCACTCCCCTACTGTACTGTAGTCCATTGATCGAACTTCAACTATCCTAGCTTACACTGTCAGCTAGGCTTGTACGCCTTTTTCCGTATGATACTGTACGTAAAGTAAAGATGGTTACACAATTCCAAGTGTCACTCGACACTTGGCGTTGCGTTATCCATGGCCGTATCTACCAGCGAATGAGTTACACCCTCTGGTCATCTATCGCTCAAGCTATCCTGTCCCGAGCCCCGATTTGCATACAAGACCAAGTACAGTATAATGCCGTTAGATCTTGGTCGCATACTGTAGTTAGGACGTGCCCAGTCCCCAGTAGATACTGTACTTACAAGAGGTCAGCACGGTCCGATTTCGGTCCAGTTTTTTCTGTCAAAATCTCCGACAGGACCGGACCATTAAATTCACGCCACGGACCGGACCGAACCCCCAGTTCTGAAGCCTGAGCCACATCGGACCACATAGCCTGCTCTAATTCTAACACCGGACCGGGAAACATATTTTATGCAAACTGCTCGTTCGAGGAAGACCGGGCCGTCACGAATCGGTCCGAACCGGTCCGGACCGCAAATACCAGGGGTCTGTAGGAAGTCTCATCATCAATCGTTAGGAGTCCTTGCCCGCATAAGCCATTTACAGTTCCCACCATTTCAGTGCAACAAGCTGGTTTGTTAGACGCAACTATGGGTACAGAAGCCGCGGGAACATCCAATACGGGTCAGAGGCCGAGTTCAGATTCGGCCAGCGGACAGCGCTAAGGACCTCTGCCGCAGTGATGTCCATTGGGATGGGGAGGTCTGTCGCGTCAATGCCTTCCACAGGCAGCGGTGGGGGTATGTGCAATGCGCAAAAGGGTCCCTCAACGGGTGGGTCTCGAACATCCGCAATCCGGGACTGATGCATTTTTCTCATAGCCCGCCATTATTTCGCAGCTTGAGCAAGATGGCCTGCTCCTGCGAACCTGGGGTCCGTCAAGGGTCGTTGGGAGAAAGGCGACGAGTGACTGTTCGCTCTTCACGCCTTTGACGGGATTAAAGGCTTCTGCCCACAGTTCCCCAACTTGCTTCGACTAGCACGGCGAATACGTCCACAAATGGCATTGCTTTGGGCTTTTTCAGAGAGCGAGACAGGTTCTCCTTGCAGTGAGCGTCGCCAAACTGCGATAGTCAGAAGGTGAATGCGAAGAAATGGGAAATGAACAGCGTCGGCACTCCGAGCGCCCGAGTCCAACTGAAAGAGCCGAGTCATCGAGACTGAGAACCTGGTCATTCCGGGGAGTGTATTTCTAGAAGATGTCTGACGACCTGAGGGGACTGTGAACGGCACCATTGGCCGGCGGAAGGGGCAGGCGGAGCGAGTACAGGCGGTGGGTTGAAGACTCCATGGCGAAAACAGCTTGAAGGAAATGCCCTGAGCTGGGACTACGCTCACAACAAGCTCCACTCCCTGCATAACCGACGGGGCGGCCACAGAATGGAAACACGGAGGTGCAGCAAGAGACTCTAGACATCACCCTGGACGGGGCGGGAAGTAGGGCGGGAAGTAGGGCGGCCGGTGCCACCGTGGCAGCTATGGAGATCGTGGCACTGTCAAGTCTTCCACAGCTGACGGGGTGGCAACTGGAGTGCCAAGCAGAGGGGCAGCAGGGGGGAGTGTCTGCATCATAAGGGTATCGGCATCATGAAGGTTTCGATGGGAGTTTCCGGGTCGCATGCGACGGTGGACGGTGCTTCAGAGCAGCGACTCTTGTAAGCTGCCAGGTAACTGTACCGCTACCAGTGTGTGGGCCTGTGCAATTGCTCTTCCGACGGACTGGTAGTGCTGGCGATGGTGGGGTGCGGAGCGAGGGCCTGGGACAGAGACTTGATAGGAAAGGGATGAGGCCTATGAGCGTACATGCAAAGCGCTGCAGGAGGGAGCGGTATGGCTGTTGGTTGTGAAATTGGTCACGAACGGAAGAGAAGAGGAGTCTTCTCGTAATTACAGTACTCAGACTTTGGCACCTCGGGACTGATCACCGAACAGATTACACGGATGGAATACTGGGGTCGGGAGACTCTGCAAGCGGCAGTTTGGCACACCTCCTTACGGCACTTGTGCGTTTTTCTCGTAGGCCCTCAGCTGTTCAACAGTCCTGGAAACGAGCCAAACTGCGCAGCCAATATCTTTGTTGAAGGACTTTGATCCCAACTCTATTCTACGATTCAGCACATTGGGATCCGCCTTGATTCGTCCCAATGGTATGATTCGACAAGCCGCAGCAAAAGTCCAAAATGTAACTCTCGCATAAGCGCTGCACTTGCCAATATTTCAAAGCCCATCCCGCGCCCCATCTTTCACATTACCATGCTGACCCAATACGCTGCAAACTTATTATGGTAGACAGTAGCAACGACTCTTCCCCTTCCCATCAAAATTCAGCACATCTACGAAACCTGCTTTTGGGAGCAGGTGCGCCACGTCCACGGCTGAATTCCCCATCCACACCACTGAAGATCAATCATTCCTACCTCCCACCTATCATGATTAGCACTGTCAACAAAAGCGTCTCTCCTCTACTTGCGCCCCGCAGTATGAAATAAAAGTTGGCCCCTCTCGCATCCCCGAATACTTGTCCGATACGGATGACGCCTGTGTAGCCCGACACCACGCACTTGCTCCGCAATGCTCCGTGCGCAGGATAGTAGTTTAATACCCAGAGAATTCAACAAAGGACTGCTCACAGCGTTGAGCCAAAGTCGCCAAGGGATTATGCAATATTAGTCTTTTGCTGCTGCTAGCATGAAACGAGAGAGTAGTTGGGGCAAAGGAAGACAGTTAAAATAAACTCAAATGTTGACTTTGATCGATGTTGAAAATGTTTATATGGTTGTTAACGCCGCTACTCGGCATCTGCGACCTCTTATATAGTGGTTTGCACCCCCTTAAATGGATGTAAAATCACAACATATCAAAGAAACTAGCTAGACACTTCTAATGTGCGCTAAACTATTCTAGAACACTAATTAGAAACGTCTAGACGCGTTGCAGCAATGCAATATAAAAACTACACGCAATAAAAAATCTTAAAATCGTATTTGCCACGCTAATTTCATTGCTGGCAAATGTCAAGAATGATCCAGGACCTTGTAGAACAATCCATAAACTATTTAATTGTTACACTATTCCCACCTCCTCTCTATTGACGTCCTCGTCAATGATATTCGGGGAGTGGCTCATGTTCAACAATGTACTTGTGCCAAGCTTCTGTTACGGTACCATCACGATCTACGAAATCTCTTGTCGGCTGCCACTCAGCTTCATGAGTTGGCGCCCCTTGCATCAAAGTGAGGAATTGATATCCTCGTCCTCACTTCCTATGTTTCAATATACGGCCAACAAATGTTCTTCTCCTTCTGGCATGGGGAAAGGATCGGGCCTCTCAGGCATGGGAAGGGCAATATCGGCAGGCTGGTCTTTGTATGGAGTTGTGTGGATAACATGAACGACAGGATGGATCTTGAGCTGACTAGGTAGACTCAACCTCAAAGCGTTCTTTCCAATTAACGCCTTCACCATAAATGGCCCATATCTTCTAGCCGTAAGTTTCTACGTTGCCTGTGATCTTGAGTATAAATCCGTAAACAAAGACTTATTCAACCAAACTTTCGTCCCAACTTGATAATTAGGAGCTTGATATCGTTGAGAGAAGACTGCACTTTGTCTCGCTTTAGACACTCTGTACGAGAACTTAGCATCTTCCAAAGAGTTTTTCAGCCTTAACTTAAAATCTTCAACGCTCTCAATCGGGTATCTCTGCTCTTGAAATCATATCAAGAGGTGTCTTTGGATTATACTCCAAGTCCAATCCAAATGGCGACATTCCCAAGTCTTCAGTCACAGACGAGTTGTATGCAAACTCAGCAGCAGGTAACAATTCATCCCAATCATCCTGATGATACGAGCAATAACATCGTAGGTAGTTCTCAACCATACGATTCATAATCTCAGACGCACCATTTGTCTGTGGATGACGACTTGAAGACATCTTCAACTTAACTCCACATAGCTTCATAACATTTTCCCAGAACTTTGAAGTAAACTTAGGGTCTCTGTCGGAAACAATGTTTTCAGGTAAACCATGGAGTTTGAATATGTTACTAAAGAACGAAGTAGCAACGTCCACTGCTGTGTCATTCACATTGCACGGAATGAAATGAAAACTTTTGTAAGGCGATCAACCCATGTCGTAACTGCATCTTTGCCATTCTTGGTCCTTGGAAGTTGTACTATAAAGTCAGTAGCTAAAGATCCCCATCTTCTTTCAGGCATCTCTAAAGATGTGGGAACCGTCATTTTCTTCTGATTCGAATCCCTTGCTTGCTGACAACGAAGACATCCTTGAACATAGTTTCGAACATCACGTGTCTTATGCCTCCAATGATAGTTCGAAAGCCTTGATAAAGTCTTCGCAAAAGCAAAATGTCTACTTATCTTCGAATCATGTGCTATCTGCAGTACATCTGAAACAATCTTCCTCGGAACACAAACTGAGAAGCTCCCTATCATTTGCGGAATAATCTATTTCAGTGGGGTACAACTTTTTGGAATAGAATGCAATTACACGATCCTTTCCGTTTCCATCTAGTTGTGTTAAAGTACCTCCAACCGCAAATTGTGAGGCATCTACGTGTCCTCTGAAACTCTTGTTCCAATCCGGGGCAACAAGAATAGGAGCTGGGTGATGGCTTCTTTCAGCTCTTGGAATGCAACATCACACTTGTCATTCCATTTACCAACACCAATATCTTTCTTCGTCAGATCTGTCAAAGGAGCCGCAATTTCCGAGAACTTTGGAATAAACCTGCGAAAGAATTGAAGTAAGCCAATAAAACTTCTTATCTCAGTCACCGTTTTAGGCTTCGGCCATGTCTTCAAAACCTCAACTTTCTCTGGTTAACACGAAGACCATCTTTTCCGACTATGAAGCCCAAGAACTCAATCTCTGTCTCAGAAAGTCACATTTCTTTGGAGAACATAAAGCTCATGTTCTTGCAGGCGACTTAGCACTATATCAAGGTGCTTGAGATGGATTTCTTCATCCTTGCTGAATATCAGAAGATCATCAATATACACGACCATGAAGACATCAATGCAATCGTAGAAGATACGGTTCATTAGCGACTGAAAAGTAGCAGGAGCATTGCATAAACCATCGGCATTACAAGATATTCAAACTGTCCGTACTTCGTATTGAATGCGGTCTTTTCAACATCCTCTGGCTTCACCCGTATTTGGTGGAAACCAGTTTTCAAGTCCAACTTTGAGAAGACTCTTGCATCGCCTAGCCTATCAAACATCTCATCTGATCTAGGCAAGGGAGCATTGTTCCTTTTCGTGATTCGATTAAGTGCTCTATAATCGACCACTCCTCTCAATTTGTCTTTCTCTTGGACGAAAAATAACGTGATCCATACGGTGATTTACTTGGCCTGATCTTCTTCTTTCTCAACAAGTCTTCAACATATTCCTTTGCAGCTTTCAACTCCGCGGGGGATAACTGAAACAACGGACGATGAGGGCTTTGAACCTTTCTCAACCTCAATCTCATGATCCACACTTCTCTTTGGTGGTAGTCCAGCAGGTAGTTCCCCTTTGAAGACATCCTTAAATCGAAACAGCAGCTTTTCCAATTTGGCATTCTTTTGGCCTTTGATTGCAGAGGGCTTAGTCAACTTCAACTCATTCACATCAACAAGTTGATACACATTGAAATCTCTCCCATGATTCTTTCTTCTAATCATGTTCCGGAATTTCTTAACTCCAATGCTTGTGACTCTAACTTCTTCCCTCGAATTATCTTCAGTAATTGGAATCGCGTGTTTGCCAACCTTAACAATCCGTTCTTGATAATCGATATCAGGATTGTTGTAACATGCCATGGCATTCCAAGAAGCACATATATCTACAATTCGCAACCCAATTGGATGTATACAGATGGGAACCAATCTTCAATGTTGCTTCTAGGATGACTTCAGACGCTGTTTCCTTTGACTTCTTGCTCGAATGATTGACAGTGACATTGACATTCTTAAATCGAAACCTTTCTCTGTTCCGAGCTGCGAAACCCTTGATACTACGTTTGTATTACAACCATCGTCCTTGAGGACGGACACTTTCACGTCTTTCAGTGTCCCATCAAGTACAATTAATTCCTCCACTAATATCTTCCTCACTGATCTGGTTGTTGTCTTCAAGACAATTAACGATAGTATTGGACTCCAAACTAGTCTTCGGGACTCTCAACGCATGACTTACTGCAGAGGTATCACCAGTGCAAATCTCTTCTTTCAACACTGGACTCTGGATACTTCGTCTTAGTTGCCTAACCTCTGCAACAAGACATTCAAAGTCACTCATACTCGGCCCAACCGGAGCGTTCTTTCCTTTGGCGACCTCTTTAGTTTTCCGAGTCATTGTCAATAACTTGAGCATTATTCGATGCAATCTTTTTCTCACGGTCATTATGCTTCCATGGCCTGCAACCTACTTTGTGACATACAAAGCAGCGGTTCTCCTTGTACAACCTTTCTATCTCTGGATCAAATCGACGATTCCTGTTTCGAATTTGACCACGGTTGTACCTCTTCTCCACGTTACCGATCTCCATTGGTACGGGAGCCTGGTTTGGAACATAACTCGACTGTTCACCAAACTTGAGAACATCCCAGATCCACGTAAAGCACTGTCAACATTCAGAGCTATTCGGGCAGCTTCATCGACGTTCGAACATTGCTTTTGAGGACTTCTAGCCTAACCTGTGGCTTAAGTCCAGAGACAAACTTATCTAGCATTTCATCCATTGAGATACCAGGGATGCTCAGAGCCACATTTCTAAACTCTGGAGATAAGCGGCAACAGAGTACTTCTGATGCAATGTCCTTAGCTTGTCTCTTGCACGTCGAACACTGTCGGCGGGTATAAACTCAGCTCGTACCAAATTCTTAAACTCGTCAAAAGAATCTGGAACTGCATTGGAGGCAACTTTCATGAACCACCAACTTGCAGCTGTGCCGTAAGCAAGGTTGTAGCGTACATAATCCTAGCTCCATCGTTCAGTGCAAGATCCGTATTTTGCATCTGAACAAGCGTGAGATACTGTTCGAGCTGATATAACCATGTTTCAACGACGAGCCGATCTCTAGTGCCCTTGAACTGCTCTGGCTTATTCGGCTTTAACAACGACATCTTGAACAACTTCTTTTCTTCTCTTGACTTCTTCTCTCTTGACTTATTATCCACTCAATACTTGTAGGGAGCCGTCCCACGGCGACGGGTCCTCTTCCCGCAAGAGAGTGATAAAGTACTCTTCGTAACCCACACTCGAGAGCTACGGTGATCTAGATCCGTTCGGGATATCCCCACCAGTCTTTTGATAAAGACCCTTCGGTGTCCTTACCTATAAGAAAAGATCTCGAGCCGACCAAAAGGTACTTCTCAATCACAGAACCTAAGTTCTTTCCACACTACTCGATGAGGATGCTCCTACCTGATCAAACCTAAATCGCGTTACTCGAACCCTTGTCTCAGTCGGTCGACCTAGCTAACAGCCAATAGTCGAGAGGATTATTTGAGAATACGTAGGCGACTCGGCGCAGAACAAACACAATCAAAGTAGGCGAAGATATTGAAGATACCTTCCAGCCTATCTAGTTCTTCCTGCAGAACTAGACTACTAGCATTCACCTGGCACTCCAGCCCACAGGTGATGCTTACCAACGACTTGCACTCCAGCCCACAGTCGTGGTATAAACCGACTCCCTTCGGCCAACTAGGCGATGCTACCAATGAAATGAGAGAGTAGTTGGGGCAAAGGAAAACAGTTAAAATAAACTCAAATGTTGACTTTGATCGATGTTGAAAATGTTTATATGGTTGTTAACGCCGCTACTCGGCATCTGCGACCTCTTATATAGTGGTTTGCACCCCCTTAAATGGATGTAAAATCACACATATCAAAGAAACTAGCTAGACACTTCTAATGTGCGCTAAACTATTCTAGAACACTAATTAGAAACGTCTAGACGCGTTACAGCAATGCAATATAAAAACTACACGCAATGAAAAATCTTAAAATCGTATTTGCCACTCTAATTTCATTGCTGGCAAATGTCCAGAATGATCCAGGACCTGGTAGAACAATCCATAAACTATTTGATTGTTACACAGCACGTCGATAGCTTTTCAAAACTATCGGCAGACGGCTGTTTCGGGACTCAGTACATTTCTGGGGCCCACTCCAATCTGTCCAAATCTTCGCGGCCATCTTCGCTGCTGTAACCCCAGAAGAAGGCACTCAGGCTTGGTCATGGGATAGATCGGATATATCCTCCAAGAGTAAAACACCCAAAACTTTCCCCTCAAGCTTGCGAGGCATCGAATGCTGTAGACGAGTTCACATACGCGTAGAGCTCGATTCTCTATCAGATGTCTCAGTTAGAACGAGCGAGGCTTTAAAGCCTTGCCCACCCGACGTATTTCGATAAAATACTTTACTGCCTTCTTGCAACTGACTCGACAAAATCCATTGCATGTGTTGTCGGCACACAAGAACCTAAATTTACCGTAATCATCTCTATCAAACTTAATTGTTTTCAGTGACTAGTTACGTTGCTTCGAGGGGAAACGAATTAAATATTTCACCGCGACTTTGCACAACACTAGGCAGCTCTCTAGCATGGAAAGTACCTTTAATCAGACTTGGGAAAGGCCACTCGGCACCCGGTCATGAAACCACGCCCACACGGAACACACCGCACGAGGCCAGACATTAGGGCAATCGGGCGGAGAGGTGGAACAGATTTATATGACGTCGAAATGGGGTTGTTTAAGCTGAACATTTCGACCCTTCGAACTAACGATCTGATCAGCACCAAATTTTCGGTACCGATAACAAGTTTCCAACTACGAATAATGACCGAGTTTGATGAGATTTCAATTGCGCCATCGAGAGTTATCGCAGTTTTACTTCAGAAACAGAAAATGCGAAAAGGAGCTGTAAGCTGCTTACAGCACACCACAACTCTGTTGCACCCTCCTCCAGCCTGGCAGCATGTGTGTAAACATCGACACGCACCATTGGAAGTCAGAAGACAGCTATTTGGAAAGTCCACATTTTTTAATCGTCTTGCCCCTCAAACCGAAGAGTCAGATGCTTCAATCCATTGGCTTCCTTAAACGCAGCCAAACATTCGAAGTTCAGACGTACGAAGCGTTCATCACCGAGAGTGCAAGGTCCAGACTCGTCCTTGTCCCCGTATCTACTCTAGGCGGGTGGCAACCTGACGCATTTGAGGCTCTAAATGACGTTGCTAGACACGTCGCTGTGAGAACCATGGAAACTTTTGGGCGGGTAAGATCCGTCCTCTTACAGAGACATGCCGCGGCAGCCGTTTCTCCCAATTGCGTGTCTCGCGGCTGGCCTTACGCCATCCCTGGCACAACGTCCCCTACTGTCCCTTCTTCATGAAATGACATGCTCCTTTCCGCTAATAACGGCTAGTACCTCTAAATTTAATAAAGCACCTAAGTTTACCGGGAAAACTTTGGTGCTCTAAACAAGTAAAGGGGAAACATGAAATCGAAATTCTTTGCTCAAACAGGAAATTAAACAACAACCATTCGAGGGCGTTTCAAGCCCTTTGCTTTAGCCAGTACCTTCGCAATAGTCCAGCACTGATAATTTTGTCGCTCAAACTCGTCCTCCTATCCGAAATAAACACTTCAGCATCAGAAAACTTCTCTCACTTGCTACACTGCTGGCCTGAACAGCCAGGATGTCGCGAGGAGTTCTCACAAGGCTAGGAAAGCGCTGTTCATTATTTTTCTACCATAGGAATGGGTCAACAGATTGATCCGCTGTGCTAGTAGTGCGTAATAATTGATCGATCTCATCCCTTAGAGCGAGAAAAAATTCGTCTTCTTCTGCAAGCAATCATTGAAATGTCGACATATTGTTCATATTGGAAGAATTTTACGACTCAATCAATTCATCCGAAACTATTGAAACGTGGTTTCTCAAGAAATTAGTGTCAATGACCATGTTGTTTCTGGTCCTTGGATCCAAAATCTCAGCCAATCTTGCAGTTTCAGAGCACACTAATGGTTCGTACATTTCCAGCTTAGACAGCATAAGTCCGGCAATATCTTGAAGTGGAGAAGTAGGGTCTTCAGTAACTTGCTTGCACTTTGTGATGAGCATTTTATACCCCAAAGTAAAACCATATGAAACGTAAAAATGACCAGATTTGGTTTCAGTGATGCAACATGCGGTCTCCAGAAAATTGCAAACTTTCAAGGAGAGATCCCATTGCTCGGGAGTCATTTGCAGATGCCTCAGATCTCTTATTCTATTGGTCATTCCATCTAAAATTCTTTGAGCCTTATGAGCGCGCTTAATCATCCGAAATGTTGACAACCATCTAGTTTCGACATCCAAACATGGAAATGACACATTATCAAGCCCCATGTCCACCCTTAGTCTTTCCAACATATCCCTAAACTTCACAGAGCACCTAATAACCAAAATCAAAGACCGGGAAATACCAATTAGACCATGAACTTGCGCCAAACATTCGCGTACTCTAATGTTGATTACGTGGGAAATGCATCTCATACAAAAGGGGTTTCTTCGTAATCTGTATGATGTTCAACGTTCAATGAATGAACCAATTTCTTCATTGTACAGATCATTTCAGACGCATTGTCTGCTGTAATACACTGGATCTTCTTTCCGATTTTCCATTCTTGAATAATGTCATGAAGCAGAACGCTTGCCGCGTCACCACTATGCGGAGTTTGATACGTCTTGAAACACAGAAAAAGACTGTTCAATTTACAGTTCTCATCAACGTGGTGTATGTTTATAGCTATGTATCCCTTAAAGATATTACTAGACCAAGAATCGCATGCTAAGAACAATTAGGACGGAATTGAATCAATTTTTGTTTTCATTACAATCCGCATCAATTCATAGTCTCTATAAATTCTTCTTGACACTGTCGAAGAACTAGATATGTTGTAGTCTTTTCCAATGTGGCTCATCAAATGCTTAAAATCACGAGTCTCAATGATGCTAAAAGAGAGAAGGCTTGAAAATATCCAATTTGTTATAGATCTGGTAGCCTCTTCATGTAAATACTTTTTCGGAAGACTTCGAGATATTCGCACCGAACCATCAGATGCCAGAGAGCTTTGTCCCTCAATATGGGACAAAAGACCATGTTTTCTGGCATTTATTGTCAACGGAGACGTTGCAGTATTGACACTGAACGTTTGAGGGCACTTGACACTCTCGATTTTGACGACTCCAAAAGTTTCTTTCATTTTAAAGATATTCAACACAGCACTTGTCCTTTTAAGCGTATTGATCTGCGCTGAAAAGTCGACTGGATCTGTTGCGAAAGCATTAGTTGCATCTTGGCTGTGATTGAGGTCCAGTGGCTGGGGTTGTTTGTTTGGTCTGCCATACTATGTTGTGTTGCCTCAACGCAATATAGCACGGCAGAGCATCTCCCTCTTATTCAGTATCTGCCTTGATAAGAGGCAAAGTATCTCCCTCCTATTCAGGATCTGCCTGCCCCGTTTTTGTGGTCACCACTTATGGATCGAACTTTGTACCAGTCTCGATTTTTGCCCTCCAACAGAAATTTTCAGAATAACCGCACTTACCAAATAGAGAGAAAACTTCGATCCGTATCCATTACGATCTCAGATCATTGTGTTATCCAATGCGCTGCAGTGCATACGGATGTCAAATTGGCTAGAAATTTTGGATACTTAAACGGTCCTACGCGACCCGGACTGATTCCGGACCGTTGAGCGGACCGTTTTCTTATCATAAATTGTCTCAAGTTTGGAACCGGAACGTCAAATTTATGTTTCAGGTACCAGACCGATAAACTGCATTTCAAATTTATCATCGGAATGTTTAGATAAAAATTTCAGGGACCAGACCGTTTGTTCTTTCATCGAGCTGGTACCGGACCATTAGCACTAGACTGTTTCGGACCGCGGTACGTGCCGGAACATACTGACCTCTAACTGTACTGAATGCATTAAACTAAACATCTTCCCCAATGCGAAGGGAGTCCTTTCAGAGTACAAATCATGTCCTGGGTTACGCTTTAACATCAGGATAATGTATTTAGGTCTACAATCGATCACCGAGAGTCAACATACATTCATTTCTGGTAGGCTACGTTATCCTAGTATAATTCACTGTCACTGCTGAAGTGCATATACTGTACTGTACTGTATTAGGGACGTCCCCTTTGCGGGACTCGAGAGACAGCAACTTGCAATATCCTCAATTCTTTCAGTACTTACGGTACTGTAGGCAGCCACGGTACAGTGCAGTACCTTTAGGGTTCAATTAATACGTGGCATTTACGCATGTATTTTTAGCTGAAATGCAGTGACACGCACAGTAGAGTACTGTCAGTAGCTCACCTAATATGTATTTAGTGCCCCTCAGTAGTCCATATAAAGTGCCGCTGACCTGGTGCCTGAGACCAGAAAGGCATCAGTGATCGGAAATACACCGGTCTTGGTCCGTGCTTTGCAACTTCGGAGTGAAGCTGTAAGACAAAATCGACTTTAACAATACAAGTAAAGATCTAGTCACGGCGAGGGTGCAATCAAGGTATGAGATCCTTACTCATCTGGGACGAAATCAAGTCAAGCCAAGGACTGCTTTGGTCCTAGGGCTACTAAGCTGGTTAAGAGAAGTGAGATTCACGGAGACAAGGTTTCCGGAGAGAGGTTGTTGCGCGCAAGGCGATTAGAGGGTTTAGGGGATTTTAAAAAAATCATGAAAATAACCGACGTACAGAGAGTGAATTTGGCTGTTAAGCAAGAAATTTCTTACTGAGGTCACAGTTTTCCTGCCACTTCGTCAGATCTTGAGAAGGAGAATATGATGCACTGTCCAACAGTAGGTTCTACATCGGATGATAGGTATAGGGGCGACCAAGGAAGTAGTGAATGTGTTTCAAGTCCCACACTACATTCGAGAAATATTAATTGATGCTTGTGCGGTAGTATTATTTAAGCTCCATGATTAAGTAAGAGAGGGTGTGACATGAATAGTTTCTGGGGTCAAAATATGAATTGATTCAGCCTATTACTCAACAAAACAAGATTGCATGGAAAAGTATTAAAAAAAAGTGATGAAACAATAACTATCATGGTTCAATCTAGCACTACAAGACCTTCAGGTAGTTCTGGCGAAAGAAGAAAGTACCTAGCCCCTCATGTGTATGCCGCGTAGGGAATTAAGATATTAGTATGAGCTGAGCCAGTATCAGGGGTGTGTAAATATCCAAATGCGACAAGGCTCGTAATAAGGCGACCGAAAGGTAGACCCCTTAGCGTCTGATATTACTGCCTGAACATGAGCCGCCAAAACAAAATACCCAATGTTGAACATGCGAGGCTCTGTAGAGGTTGACTCACCAAATCTACGCAGGTTTTACTCTCGACGTTGGGCATGAGGGGCAAAGGATGCCAGAAGTTCCAACTTGTGATGTGTATGGGAAGCGTTGTCTATCAAAGCCATGGGTTCAGATGAATCTATGTGCAGAACTCCTCCAAACAGCAGTACGACTGGCGGGGCTCCTGTGGATAAGCGACAGCGGGGTATCGCTCAAGATCTGGGGCAAGTACTCTTCCCAATATGTTCCTTGGTCGACGACCGTCTTCTTCACGGCGGTTTTGACAGTTCGTACCATCCTCTCAGCTCTACTATTAGATATGGGAGCATAACTGAGAACGGTGATCCAGGTAATTCCATATTTCTTCATGAAGTCCGCGATGGCGGCAGCAGTGAACCACCCAGCGTTTTCGGAGATATCAGTCTTCGAAGGACCAAAAGTTTTGTCAAATGCTCGACGCCGATAAAACGATACTTCCTAATTGCGTTTTATATCAGTAGAGGTCCCGCGAAGTCGATCGAATAGATCTCGAATATATTCGTTAATGGGACATTCAAAGTTGTGCGATGCGGCAGAAATGGTCTCGTCTTCTGGAACCCTTTGTAACTCTTCACGTACTTGTGGGTATCTCGGTGCATCTGCGTCCACCAATAACGGTCTACGAATAATTATTTCTCGTCTTCTTATCGCATTATCCGACATCGTCATGAAAAGTCTCCAATACCGCGACCCTGTCCTTCATAGACGAGACTGACTTTAGCCCATATCTGGTACGTCTAAGAAGCTCTCCTTCCCACATCATTAAATTTTAAGTCATACGTTAGACCGAAAAACGCTTATTCTCATCGTCAACTCGGATTTTCAAACCTTGCAAATGATAGGTGAAGTCAAGCAGGAAAGACTCGATTGTGGTATTTTATTCGGCATTAGCAGAATCCAGCGCGGCAACTGGATCTCCTTCGTCATGTTCAGAGGTAACAGAGGAGCTGATAGGTATTGCATGCGAGAGGTAGTCAGCTGCTCAGTGGCACGTACCTTGATTGTACTCTACCTGGTTAGTACTCTACCTGAAACTCATAATTCGCAAGGAAGTCCACCAGGTGAGCCAGTCTTACGTGAATTCAGTTTTGATTGAATGCATGACGAAGGGCCTGATGGGTGGTGATAAGCTTTAACTTCTCCATCGATAATAGACATAACCCAAATTTCCTCAAGGCGAAAATGAAGGCGACGGACTCCATCTCGTAGGCTGAATAGCTACGCTCTGCTGATTTCATCATTCGGCATGCGTACTGCATGATATCAAACTTGCAATACTCCTTTTTTGAGACCAAAATTGCCCAAAAGGCGTCATCAGAAGTGTCTGTTTCCATAATGAAGAGGGACTCGAAGTATGGGAAGGCTAGTACCGGCGGAGAAGTAAGCTCCGGAGCGGTACGTCACGTCATGTCGGTTGATTTGTATAGACATCTTTACCATTCGCCGATATACACGTCTAAAAGGATAACTGTTGCGAACGGTGACAGCTCTTCCTGTGTCGGCTCGCTGGTCAAGATCCCGACGATCTTCGGGGTCCAAGCCGTGAAATTAGACTTAATCTTCATCAAAATGTCTCCTTTCGAAATATTTATCGGCCTCCCTACGCCCATAGCTATGCGTGCGAATATGGATTTCTAGGAACAGAGCGTCCGGTTAACCATTGGTTCCGAAAAACTAGTGCTCCCACTCGAACGTGATACTAAGTCCACCGAGAAGAAACTGGTCGAGGGCGAAGAGAGAGGGACTCCCAGTAAAGATTTTGCTTCTTATTCGAACGCCGGTTCAGACTCGTTGGAGTCATCGGAAGAAGAACTAGTTCTGACTATCCGCGACGACAACTCTTACGGATCGAGCGGAGGCCTACCAGCGAAGAAAGTACACGAACGAAGAACAAAAAAGGATAAAATGCGTGATTCTCTAAGAGCTCGACTCGATCAGTTGAAAACGAAACGCAAGGGAGATACATTTTTTGCTTTGCGACACGGTAATCTTCGGCGGGACTATAGAAGAGCTACGTCCTGCAGCCGTGGAGACTGCATATTCCTTTGAAATGAAGGAGCCTACTCTGATCCACCACGGGGCTCGCCAAATGCCGCCTCGACAAAACGAAATTGCCCTTCGAGAAATTAAAAACAGGCTAGGTGCTTGTATTATCACTCCAGCGTCGGCGGTTTGGTCGTTCTCAGCAGTTATCGTGACAAAGAAGGACATTAGACCTCGTTTCTGCGTGGATTATTGCACTTTGAACCGCAAAATGAAGGCGAATATATGGCCACTACCTTAGATAGAAGAGATCTTCGACGACCTAAAGGGAAGCTCTATCTTCAAGAGCCTTGATTTGTTTTGCGGGATAATGGCAAATCCGCATGGCTGAAGAGTGTAAGGATATGACTACGTTCATCAGCCATTCTGGTAACTTCAAGCTCGAGGTGATGCCATTTGGTCTAATGAACGCGCCTTCTACATTCCTGCGCATGATGGATTACGTATTGAAAGAAATTCCCCTAGTCTTTGTCTATCTAAATCAATTCTCAATCTTCTCCAACTCGATGGAGAAGTATATCGATCACATGGCTGTCGTTTTCAAGGCAGTCTGGGACAAAGGACCTTATTCGGGATTTCAAAGTGCACGTTTGCTATGTCCAGCGTAAAACTGCTTACTCACTACGTATACAAGCTTGGATTCCGCGTCGACGACGAGAATATTAATGCGATCAAAAGGGCCCCTTTCCTACTAACTCTACAGAGTTGCGTAGCTTTTTTGGCCTCGCCGGGTATTACCGCCGTTTCATCAAGGACTTTGCAGTAATATCTGCTGCCCTTCACGTGGCATCTTAGGGTAATAGAAAATTCGATTGAAATGGAGAGATGAATGACACCTTCGAAACCCTGAAAGCGAAGCTTACTTTTCCGCCAGTGCTAGCCCTACCGGACTTCGATTCCCACTTCATCGTGGAAACAGACGCTTCTAATGTCGCCATTGTGGCAGTACTGGCCCACGAAAAAGAAGATGACAAAATTCATCCCACGCAGTACGCAAGCCGGACGATGAACTCACCAGAGCGACACTATTCCGCCTGCGAAAGGGAGCCCCTCGCCATAATTTTCGCTTTAAGAAAATTAAGAGTATATCTGTTACCGACGGAGCCCTTCATGGTCATTACCGACCACCAATTCCTTCGTTAGGCCTTCAAGAAGAACGACATTCACAGAGGGCTTGCACGATGGATGGAATTCCTTGCGGAGTATGAATTCGAAGTAGAATACAGGCCAGGTGCGAGCACTGGAGCAGCTGATTTTCTCTCGCGTGTGGTACTTGCCGGTCCGTCTCCTGCCTCTGGACCTGAAGAAGGATGTAGAGTTGCGGCGCTGGATTCTGCCTTTACCGAAGAGGAGGCCATGATCGAGCCTTTCCTTCTCGATATCGCACGCCATTGCAAGGTTTAAAGATCCGAGTTGATGATGAAGAGAAGCGTTGTTCGGTCAAGCGTGTAGCTAGAAAATTCATGATGTGGTAAATAAAGTTTCTTAGATGAGCCAGAAACGGGATAAAATCTGAACCGTTTATGAAAGACAGGTCGCAATATTGAATACATTTTACGACAATATCGAACATTGAGATAAAAATAAGACGAAGAAATTTGTCGTAGACCGCTGTTGGTGGCCGTCAAATTCGTCCCAGACGTAGAAATTGTCATGCGAATTGACGATATAGTCCATTGTGGGTGGAAACTTCTCTCGAAGAGCTCGTTAAATTTTCACTTCAGCGATTATATCCGCCATTTCTAGTTTTGCAACTTCCAAAGCCTTCATCCTATCTGCATGGTTAAGGAGTGGTGAAGAATGCGGAGGAAAGCAAGGTATAGAGCCAAACACTAGAATTGAGGGAACGAGACCATCCGGGCCAGTTGTATCGTTTATAGCCTTAATGGCTAGTCGCAGGGATATACTACAGTCGACACCTGGTACATCTTCCAATATTTTGTAAAATATTTGCCTGAGGGGTGCATGATATCGTTCCCATTTTTGAGGGCGTTGTTCGAGTGTACGCCTGATAGTTGAACGTCGATATCGGCTTACGTGGTAAGCCTCTCGAATTCGTATCCCCTAATTATACTGTCCTGATCCACTCTAAACTTATCTGGGTAACCGGTGTAAGTTGATATCCAAAAAACTAAAAGGCATATCATACTGCCTGTGTGGACCTGTCACGTAGAAAGATGGCTGCTGAGAAGTGAGTGGGCTGGTCAATGATATGAAAGAGCTGGACGGCACTTCAGCCAGACTAGATCAAGTGCCACGTATTGGTTGAGAACATACTCAGAGGCGTTAAATGATACTCTAAATCTTTGTTGTCCTTGGTTGAATTTCTGGCACGTGTTACATGCCTTGCTTATGGGCTCTAGATTTCTGAGCGATTCTGGCGTGCAGTCGCCTGACTTGATTCTGCGTAGTCAGTTGTATAGTTTAGCGGTCGGAGGATACCAGAAGTGCCGGTGAAGCCTTTTCAGTTCAGCATTGGTGTAGAGTACGTTAGATGCGTCCCATTGTAAAAAGAGGTGGCGATTTAGGCGTTTGATAGGTAGCTTCCAGTTTCAGCGTCGGATGTGCAATATATTTTCAACGTTGTCGGCGACAAGTTGGTGAGCATGAAGAATGTCCAGGCCTATTATAAGTGGAACTCCGGCATCAACCACATCAACATCGAAGGAAAGAAAGGAGCTTTTATGTGTTTGTATTAGTATATTCATGGTCCCGAGGCTTGCAAAGACGTCTTCACCGAACTTAAAGTTTCAATTTGATGGCGTGAGCTTGAGTTTACGCCTCAGCTTTTTGCAGAGGGACCTATTCTGGTTTCGTCAGATACAAAAATGCGGCGCCCCAATTTCTAGACATGCACCGTCGAAGTGCTGGTTGTTAGACGAATAAAACTGGGTAGCACAGTAGTTGATGGCATGGAAGACGCGGTTGTCAAATGAGGTAGACAGATTGGCGCGAGAGTATCGGCTTGGGCCACAGTTAGAGAGTATGATGCGGAGGTTAGTTGAAGTATATGCGTTAGAACATGCTGTGGTGGAGCTATACCATGCGACGTGCGAGACGTGCTTAGGCGAGGTCCGATGTCCGGCGGTTTCACTGAGTTAATTATGTCCGGATGTTTAGTCAATTATGTCCGTTAGATTCCCTGGGTTCGTGGCATACTGCATGGGAATTGAGTGTTGGATGGATGTGTGTATACCCCTCAGTGGAAATACTGCGGATTATGAACGTCGGTGTCGTCCGCTATGGCGTTTAGTAAAGAGGCAGGGACGGCAAAGATGTTGGGCGATAGTATACCCGTAGTTATTCTTGCAGTCCTGCTATATGAATCATCAAATTTGGTACTTGAGATAGGTTCAAACGGCAGATTAGGAGGTTTTGAGGGCGGCTACGATACGTCGGTTGAGTAAGGTCAGGCTGGAGGCAAAGGAGTTATTTGGAGAGGTGATGGTTTTCCTGCTCACTGATGAGGTTGGCTGAGAAGGATGCGTTGAGAAAAACATCACATCTTGAGTATCAGGGGTTTGTTCGTCACTGCTTTCACTTAAATCGTCAGATGTGTCGATCTCCTGTAATGGATTAGAGCTGCTGGCAGTGAATAGTGCTTTGTTTTCTGAGGTATCATTTGGATTGAAGACGTCAAACAGCATTTCAGACAAGCAGTTTATGCTCTCGGACTGCTCTGAGAGTATCTGCTCCAAGACGCGAATCTTTTGGGCAGTGGATGTGTCTCAGAGCATAAATGAAACTCGGTTCTTCATGATGCGATCTGCATCTTTCGGCTTATTACAGTTTCGTTCGACGTGGTCCTTGCTACCACAGTTAAAGCAAAGTCTATCGCTTCTTTGTGATAGGTGCTTGCGTCGAAGCGCCTTTGGGTCTCTGTCACGGCTGGCCCGGTTTTGGAACCAGTCAACCGTGTCAGTGTTTGCAACGAGTTTAAAAGGAACACTGACTGGAATGGGAGGAAAGGCTAACGGCCTGTTATGTGGAGGAATAGCTGGTGCAACCTGAGGAGCGGTAGGTGAAATTTCATTGGGTGGCCTATTTTGAGCAAGGGGTGACGTATAGTTCCCGTACAAAGAACAGATGCGATACTTACGCTCTGCGAGACTTAGATTCTCCAGAAAATTTTTGTAGCTGGAGCCCGTTCTAGTCATAGTGGAGATAGGTGCTGCAGCCCAGGTCTTCATTCTAACTCCTAGATACAAGACTCGACGCTGGTCGTCTTCGCTATTCCTTCCTGGTTGGAACTGAAGGACGAGGTCCTCGATGAGTCTACGCGCTCTTCTCATGCGTCGCCCTCGTTCTAGCAGCAATATATATATTGAGTAATACTAAGGCTTGCGACTCATCCTAGATTGGCCTGAATCCTGGTCACGCTGCTGTACCGTTGCTGGAAGACTTCAATGAGTAGTTGCCAGTTGTCTATGTTGCGAAGGCATTTTGTAATAGTACTGAAGTGCCTCGTTCTTAAAAATGTTATAGATAAGCGGGATGATTTGGTCTAGCGGAATGTTATTGACCTTGCAAATATGTTCGAATTAGGTTATGGCAAGCATGATGTTCTCAGATTTTGAGCCATCAACTTTGCAGAATTTCTGCTGTAGAATGCAATAGACCTTACTGCATCCATTGCTCTTAGTGCTCTCCGTGTCAAGGATTAGAAGGCGTGGAATGGACTGAGATTCATGGCTGTTACGGCCAGGAGACTGTAGCTCACGTGGGGGTGGGGTACCT
Source organism: Kappaphycus alvarezii (assembly GCA_002205965.3). Lineage (NCBI taxonomy): Eukaryota > Rhodophyta > Florideophyceae > Gigartinales > Solieriaceae > Kappaphycus > Kappaphycus alvarezii. The sequence goes on along the minus strand of NADL03000047.1, from coordinate 21,449 downwards.
TTTGAGATCTGTAGAGTCCCTTGACGGTGGGCTTTACAGCGAGTAAAAGCCTCCCTGATGTCATCCTGAAACGTTTCGTGGTCCCAAATGGTAGCAACGATGCGTATTATTAGAAGATTGATTTCACTGACAAATACAGGAAGTGGTGAGTCACAGTTTTTTAGAAAGATCTTGATGTTCTTAAAGTATTGATTATTATCTCGACCCTAGTAAAATCCCACAAGCTATATTCACTTTAGATTACGGAAAGAAGTTCTTCTCCACGAATATTCAGGTAAAATTCATCGAACATGCGAAAAGAAAGGGACTAAGCTTCCCTGCTGAGGATTTTCCGGTTCTTCGCGATCACCGTTAACAGTCCAGGGGTGCATTGGAGGGAACCCAAAGGTATATACCACGAAAATCAGAAATCAAATAAGATCAAACGCTTTTGGCGTTCAAACTTTTTCGCGAATGTGGATAAAACGCAGGTGCGTTAATACACGGAAAAGGCTGAAACTTAGAGGTTATTTTCTTGAATTATGAATGTTCTGATTGATGATGTTCTAATCGACATTTGTCCTAGCTTAAAAGTGGTTCTTATATACTGATTCTCTGGACTAGCTATTGTCAACCTTAAGCCGCTTGAGTTAGGACCTTCAGAGTCTTTGATCGGACGGAAGAGTTGGTAACAATATACAAAGCATACGTGATAGAGGATACTGTACACGCTTTGGCTCTGTAAATGTACGGTATTCTACTCCAGAGTAAGAGCCTTGGATGTAAGAGTCCGGAGTATGAGTTGCTTCTTCACAGAATGCAACTGCTGATTTCAGTACTTGGAAATTTTGCCAGTTGACTGCGTCGCTGTACTTGCACAGTACGGAAAATTTGAAACTGCAATGGACTCCAAATGTGCACTTGGGGAGGTGAGTTGCAGGCTTTAGTGTCTACGGGGATCCGACGAGTTACAAAGGTGACGGTTCATATGATGTTGCCAAAATATGTGTGAGCGCTGGCGTATGAGAGTATGATTCATACTGCATGTGAGGGGGCAATCGAGGCTGAACTGAAATATGAATGATTGTAAGTGATTTTATTTTGTGTCAATGGAGAGTAACATTGATCATCCAGTTTGCTTATTAGTTCTCAAATGTTATTGATAACACCGCAAGGCGAGTGATTGTTCCCAGCACAACCACTAAAAATTATTATCTACCATCAGCTCCGCGTTCTACCTCAAGCACTCTCAATCACCATGCCTCCTCCATTGCCCACTCCTCAGCATTCCACGCTCTCCATCAAAAATTACCGACTTCCTCCCATTGGACCAGTGGGCCTTCATCTCTGCATTGGCCCAATACCCCTAACCACCAATAGGTTCCCCGTGCTCATAGCGGACACCTTACTGTCCTTCGCTCGAGAAGTCTCTCTCGGCACCTCTTTCTTCTTATCCTCTTAGCGCACCGCATCCGCCTTAACATTGTCTACTAAAATGACTCTGGTATCCGTTGCGTGCAGGGAACACCCACCTCCCGTCTGTTTATGTTGAGCTGCCATATCAGCCACTTAGCTTCTGATCATCAACCGACCGCGCGCGTTAGGTTTACATGCAATCGAATGAATTATACAGGTTGGTCATTTAGACAAAGACGCACGTGTATTTGGTCAAAGCGAGGCATTATAAATATCAAATGCATATGTCCTCACAACATTTGTTATGTGAAGGTGATTACCTCAGCAATACACGAGAGCTAGTGATTTAGAACTGTACATATGTAGCTTGATCTTTCCAAAGTCACTGAAGAAAAATTATCGAGTACTAATTACTCAGCTTGACATCTAAGCTCAACACGACCAAGACTAACACCTTGATATTCTTAATTTTCGTACCTAGACTAACCGCCTACTTTCGTTCAAACCTCATCAGAACTCCCACAGAATATGGCTCCAGAACATATGAAGAACAACATAAGATATAAGATTGAAAAATTCACGAAGAAGAAATATTCCGTGTGGGCGTTGCAGTTACGCCTTATTTTTGAATCAACTTCCACAACGCATTTGTCCATTACCGGCCCCATTGGTCCAGATTCAAGGACCGCAAGGGTTCTTAACCAGACTGTCACAAAAACTGGCAATTCGCTATCCGACCTATACTGCGCATAAGCCTATTAACAACTGTGCGTTTCAAAATCAAAAGTTCCATGCATTCACTAAATAAAAAGCTCTCCAAATCATCCTACGATAAAGCTCGTCATTGTTTCTGGCGCCCCTGATTTCTAGAATATATCACATATCCGTTTGAAAACAGTTGTGACGTGGCACCAAGAGTTATGTATATTCCAACAAAGAGACCAATCGATAAGTACTCCTGCCGAGGAGGACCCAATTCCCAATGCAAAACAGAAAAGGCGTATCTTTGTGCTCCAGTACGGTACGCGTACAAACGCGTACAAATATTCTACTGATCTTTGAGTAGTAAAGTTAAACTATCAAATATACGTTTGAAGATGATGTTTTAGCAGCTTGCGATGCACGACGGCCCAGTGAAAAGATTGACAGACTAAAATGCGTGAGTGTGCTGTAACCCTTGACAGACTGACGAGTGCCGATATAAAGAGTGAAGGGCGACCATCTTTTTCTTTCCAACACTAGCCCTCACTTCAGTAACTTTCGAACTGCCTTGAATTTGACCCCCACAACCTTTGCACAATGCGACGAGCGCGCCGTTCAGATTCGCCTTCCTGATACCTGATCCGTGAACATGGCTCTTTCTAACATAAGGATCTCCGCAGCCATCTGCCTTCTTCTCGCCTTCGTCTCCGTGGTTTTGTATGGCAATGACAGGGCCCAGTGGAAATGTAAGTGCTATGGACTGTTTGAAGCATTTTAATTACATGCTTCCTTTTAAACCAGAAACTAACTCATATCCGATTTGACCTACTCTACAAGCTCCAAACAGAATAACGAGAAATGTCAGGGAGACAGATCCCACTGCCAAACCTCCATAGAAAACTGTGACGGTTGCAATCGTCATATCGGCGTGCACATGGGCAGTGTAAGCCTTTACCATCACGACATCCCTCAGGGAACAGCTGACCGTATTTTTCATGCATTAAAGACACCCCAAATTTCCCCCCATGGACAGTGGCCACGACCGCCATTGTGACGAACAACGACTTCTTGCCTGCAAACTGACCAAGAACTACTTAACAGCGTTGAAGGCTGAGAGTGAAGTCCATAACAACGCTCATAACCGCCTTGCCATAGGTCTTCCAAGCACATATCAATCGACTGACTGCACAATGTACAACCAACAATATGTCCAAAAACATGACCTTGTCACATGTGCAACCTGCGTCCGGGTATGTAGCTCAGTCGTTACTGCACTGGAACATACTCTGCTTTCCAGCGAGGAGGTTGATGAGCACAAAATTCTTCGTAACACGTGCCAGACGTACGAGGACTTGCTAATCCCCGCAGTTTAACATATCAGGGACTGTGGTTACGACGTCAGTTTGGTTCTCGTCCCGAACTTCTTAAGGCACTTCTTCCATTGCGGTCTTCCAACCAGGGGTTTCTAGCTGTTTGAATAGTCACTTGCACGCATAAAGGGGGGTATAGCTTGGAAAAATGCGTATCCCGAATGTAAATTGGCAACGTGGCTATGGAGAAAGACTCAAATTAGGGAGAGACCTAAGAATCCTCCCCCTTTTCTAGATCAATTTTTGGTTAGGAAGGATTAGGTGAGATGAGACGGACTCCACATTCATGTTAGGCCAAGACCGTGCACCCATACAGGCAGTTACCTATTTCGTACACAATAAGTGACTAATAAAGAGTAAATGTCTTCTTTTTCTCATCGAACCTTCGCGGCAATCGGAATACTGGGCTGTGAACCAGCGTTTGAGTTCACTTATATTCTTGCAGCTCATTTTCCCTCTGCAATGCCGATTTGGGGGCGAAGTTCATGAATTTGTATTGAGGGCATCGCATGTTTTTCCCGATAATCTCCTTTAGATTTGCTCCTTCTACAGCGCTTCCCTCGACAAAATATTTTCTCCCTCCCAATCTTTCCTCTACCCATGGTTAACCATCCTGAAGTGCTTCTTCTCTACAACATATTTAGTCCTTCCTTCTGTCCCGCATCCTTGCCATTTCCGGGGTCTGGTCGCACATTACCGCATTTAATGACTTCTTAATTGGTTATCATTTACTGCAGTAATGTGCGCGACAGCTTGAATTCAGATCTACCCCAACTGTCCATCAGCCTATGCCCTGTGATAGGGGTATATTACCAGGAGAAGAGACACTGAGAACCAATTACACCAAGAAGGAGGTGTTGCCAGCGACAAAGGTGCTACCGGGGTATGGTTGAGCGAATAAAAGGAGTTGGTAAGGACGAAAGTTGAGAGGGCTACAGGCAAGTATAGAAGGGCCAGGGTCTGTCACTGATGTTCTGTGACCAGCGTAAGAAAAACGTCCTTAGGTCTGAAGTTGACTCTCAACTTCGTACTACTCGGAACTTGGTTCGGATTTGTCTGCCAACTAGAGTGACCTCCGCAATAGGAAGCAGTTTACTCAGCTTCTTTAGACTTTTTGCCTAAAATCTCAAAAAACATACTAAACCCCATAAAATGCATCAAATATTCGGAACGGGTCCGCCGCACCTGCTTCGAGCAGGCAGAAGAGAGCAAGGGAGAAGGAGAGGAAGAGATGGTAGAAAGAAGGGATGAAGAGGGAAACTGGGTGGAGAAGGAGACATGGAAAGTGCTGGAATAGTAGGTAGGGGGTCGATAGTATGGACCAGGTAGTTTCTACTCTGGAACCGCATGGGCTCATCTTCAGCCGTCGTCCTCCAAATTCAATTCCCAAATTTTATCAAGAAAAGTTTTAGTTATTGTCCTATTCGCATGCAAATTCAAAGCTGTGGCATTGCCCCAATTTTTCTATTTCTTCCAAGGCTGTGAAACTTTTCGGATACGTTGCCCTATTTAAAGTCCTAAATCGACGTCTTTGAAGCAACATCCCCGTCATCAACTACCTCATCGGCTCACCCTTTTTGTTTTTGCCCTCAACATGACCAACCTCTGCCCGTCCCTCACCATCGGCAAGTCATCACGAGGACGCCATTCCCTCAGCGCTCCAGTCTTGATGGCAAATGTCCAAACGACTACGATTAATACTGTAGAAAAATCTACCGGAAGCGGATCACAAGTCGAAAGATTCTTATTTTGAAAAGAACGACCGAAATGCTCAAAAAAACAGAAATGGAGTGGCACAATGAATTTGGATTCATGGGGAAAATTTGTTTCAGGATTTTTTTCATAAAAGAGAATTGGTGGGAAGAGTCGTTTATTAAACCTCATGGGGAAGGTGAAGACAGAATTTTGTGGAGAGGAACACTCTCTTACAGAAAGGACCATTTCGTACCAACACTCTGTACAGGAATGGGCCTCCCAAAAGCTTTCCCTTTTACCCTCAGCTCCTACCGGCTTTTCGATATCTACATCCGCGACACCCAGATGTCACCTGTTCCGCAAGGCTGATATCGCTTTAATCAGCCCTTACTTCATTCCATACTACAAACAACGAAAGCGACATGATGGGCTGCAAATGTTTGTTGGAGAATGCCGTAAAAGCATCTGAGTCCGTCTCACCTGCTCTCTCGAATCGGATATAAAGCAATATGTTCGATTCAACTACAAGGAAGACGACGCAGAGTTAAGAACAATCAGACTATTTGCCGACTACGACGCATTCCTGCGCAGAATGGGTTGGAAAACATACCTCAGGACAACACAAGATTAGCCCTTGGACAAATATGCTCGCTACACAGGCCAAATGTATTGAAGCTCAAAATAGAAGCTGATCTGCAACTTGGGAAAGCACATTTATTTACAGATTGGATGTCGTTCTACGCAACATCAGCTCCGAAGCCGTCATGAGCGACAAATACGTCTTTTCAATGGAGCCCGTGAACTCTCAGTCCATGAAGCAAATAAAAGATTTTCAGGGTAAAAAGGATCGAAAAAACCCAACAGAGGAAGAGGAGAAGGACTTAGTACGAAAATATAGGGAATTAAGAAGTCCCTTTTTCATTGAAAAGCTTGCACCTCAGCAGATCCCTACGACAAATACGAGACGCTCCGGTTCAATAATGGAAACTTTCGTCGCTATGATGTTTGGATATTATGGAGCTGACCATGCAGCGTTAGGTTTTAATCATTTGCAAAGCCTAGTTTGCAGTAACATATTCGTTCCAGTTCTACCCTCGAATGAACCAGTACAACCTAGACTGGCTGTCACCAGCGACCGCACTCGAACGGTAAAAGCAAGCCGAAAGGGATGTTTTCCTACAACCATACATACAATTGAAAGACCGATGCGTCTGAGGACCATTGAGTATATAGTCATGGACGATAAAATGGACGAAGTGCTTTTATTGAGAACAGTACTATAGTCACTTGGGATTAATCTGGATCAATATCTAGCCCAGTTCGGACATGTGTTTGACAATGCTAACCTTTCAGCCATTACATATGAGCCAGATAATTCTCTCTCCGGCGCAGAATAGCCCATCCGTAGGGATGCTAACAAAACTACCACGGGAACCTCCACCGCAGGGGAGGTTGAATTTTTTAGACGAAGAACATTCTAAACCAACCCACCCACAGCAGAGACTACTCCAATGTCATCTTGACTAGAATTGGTCATTGAAACAGGCAAAAACATACCGGCCGAAGTGCAGACATATCTAGAGCACATGGTCAAAGAGGCAGAGCGCAACGGTCTGCAAAGTGCGAATTAACCAAGACTGAAGCGTTTGCTCATCAAATACTCTGATGTCTTTAGGATTCGCCTAGGATCAGACCCTCTTGTAGCTATAACACCGCTGCGCATCCAAATTTATGGCGTGAAAAAACCAAAAAAAGTGAGACTGCGCAAGTAATCCGCTTAACAGCTGGCGCTTATAGACAAGAAAGTCACAGAAGTAATCGATATCGGACTTTTTTAAATAGACTCCGAAAGCTCGTGGGCATGCGCTCCGTTAGTCATTCCGAAAAAATACCTGGATAAAGGTAAGTTTAAAGTTGACTTGCGGCATTTAAACATAGTAACAGAATCTCATGTGTGTTTGATGCCAAATTTAGAAACTGCTACAGCAAGAATGGCTGGTATGCGATGCTTTGCAAGTCTGGACCTTTGTCACGGGCATTGACAGCTACCGTTAGCTCCAGAATCTCAATAATTTCAAAGTTTCACCACAACAGATCATGCGGTTTACTCACCCACTAGGTTGATGCACGGAGAGAAAAATACTACAATTTATTGTCAAAATGCGATCCGGGAACTATTCAAGGTTCACGCGGAACTTTTGCTACTATGGCTGGATGACATAAAAGTGCATGCGCGTTCGGAGGAATAACTGCTTGACACACTTGAACATATCATTACAATTTGTCAAAGATTTGGCCTCCGACTACATGCAAAAAAATGTCGTCTCTTTCTTCAAGAATACGCTGGTGCGGTCGCATCATTGATGGCACTGAAATAAGATTAGATAAGTCTAGAATGCAAGCAATTCTTGACATGGCATCGTCTAAGCAAGGTAATGAATTACAGGAGTTCATCTGTTCCGCCAATTGGATGCGAAATGATATACCAAACTAAACGGCACTAGTTAAACCCATATATTCTTTTACGGAATCAGTTTACACGACCGCTGGAAGAAATACGAAGCAAACGGTCTCCAAAGTGAAGCTCAAGCATCAGGGATGGAATTCGATACATTAAAAAGCTTTTGAGGATATCAAACATGCTCTTGCAACTGCAGTCCACTTTGCGCGCCCGAATGGAAGGAAGATTATTTGTCTCTTTACATGTGCAAGTAACTCTCACAAGTCTGGAATCCTTACCTTAATGCCAACGGACTGCGCGGATCTCCCATTTCCTGATCAAAATCACGAATCTCTAGCATTTTCCTCTGGTTCTTGCACCTCCCCATCGAAAATTTGGTCTACACCTAAAATAGATGCAGCGGTCATCATATATAGCATCGAGGGTCTGCAATATCTACTCATGCGTCTAGAAGGATTCTATTTGTTCATGGATCATAGCAATTTGATGTTTAATTTTAACCAAGGGCAATGATCCGCAATCATGTCGCACAACGTACTTAACAAAGTGTGGAGATCTGCATTGTTTCTTTCTTCTATCCAACATACCATTATCAACATTGATGTAGAAGAGAATTGCTGGGCAGATCTGCTCTCGCATTGGGGTTACGGTAGCAGTAAACAATCAACGGGCTGCTCCAAACAAAAGGTAATCATATTCAACTTGCTCGGATTCTCACGGTACCTTTGGGACCATCGCATGACGACAAGATTTGATGTCCGAAACCCGAAGAAATCGAAATTGCTCAGCAGGCTTTAAGCTACCCCCACGCTTCTATTCAAATTTGAGGGAAATATTTGGGAGACCGAGACCGGTTCCATCTGGATTCATCCTGATCATGTGGATCTTCAACTGCGTATCTGAATTGTCCCTCATTTCTGACGTGTTGGCACTGATGATACGACAAAACCTCAGATATAATACTTTTTCATTACTGTTGCAAAGGCATGAGAGATGACATTCGCATCTTTTACGATTCTTGCCTTCATTGCGCTTTGACAGCGTCAGGACCTGGCATCGCCAGACCATATGGGCACGGGCTGCACGTGGAGAAACAAAATGAATTTTCGCACTTTCATTTTCTTTTTATGAAAGAAGGTGAGGATTCTATGAATTTTGTTCTAATGCTCAAATATGATGCTTTTTCTACTATTGGTTACTTTCAGCTGAATCTTCTGATTCCAAATTGGCGGTGACAGGTCTCCTCTAATAGTTTACTGGTTTTGTTGTTACGTAAATTTGGGTCTCCGACATAGGAACCCATTTCAAAAACAACTGGGGGCATTACTTATCTTTCTGACGGATTCGAGCTGCGCTGATCACAGCGTCACCATGAACAATTTCTCCCGTCACTTGATCGAATTTGCTGAAGAATTTACTTAGTGCTTTCTGGTGAGAAGAAAATTGCCGAGATTTCCGGGACCCCTAAAATGATTTTATCAGACAACGCGACTGCGTTTGCGGTCGCCTCAGTCCAGAACTTTACAGAAGAAGCTCGCATGGACTGTAATTCAATCCTTCCCTATGCTCCGATGGCTAACATAAGGGCATTTGGAACATTCAAGCAAGACATTTAGAGACCAGTACTGCAGGATGGAATCGAATGGGCGGATAAAATTCCACAAGCCCTATATTAGTATCTGGGGCTCTTAGTATGATGGGAGACGAAATTAAAGACTTATATGGACTAAGATTCGAGAATAACAGAAAATGGCCGTTATTTGCAAAATAATTGGGATAGGTAGATCAAAATGATAACAAATAGTTCCAACTTGAATAAATAAATAAATACCGCAATTGGACTTAGAATGAATAATGAATAATTAGTAGAAAACCAAATTTAATGATAGGTGATCGAGGGGAATAATTCGATCGCACAAGGATGTAGAAATATTTGTAACAACCTAGACTACTTATACTCTACACTAGGGTGAACCTGCTACAAAAATCAGGTGAGCCGTACAATAATTTTGGTAGACATAATTCAGGCTCAGCAATAATTATTGCAGTATTTTCCAGGTAAGCAATCATCTAGATAATAATTTGTTTGCGGCATAAATACAGTAATTATAGCCTGCATAACATAAAAACCCAGCTGTACGACATAAAAATTATTTCACACTACATTCAGAATAAAATAATACCAGTGTAAAGTAGATAAAATTATTCCTTGATGATTCACAATAAATATAGATTGTGGGCCTCAATAAAAAATATTGTTCCACAATTCAGCATCACTGTAGGACACCGGGATAGAGATTAAAATATTTGGTCAATTTTCACATTGTTCGACTCATTCTAACACAGTACGTGTGTGTTGAAAAAGTCGGACCATCCCTGGGACTAAATTTAATCGCCTACCGAAAAAGAGTACGGTAAGGGCATTCACGCGAGGAGGCCTTTCTAGTAAAAAGAAACATCTTATCATTTACTCGAATCAAGGAACCCCAGGAACTAAAGAGCGACGAGAACAAGAGGAAATTCAGGACAATAGGAGTGAAAAGAAAGTAAACTGTGAAAACTAACTAGAAGAGGGGTGATGAAAACGAAAGGTAGTTGGAAACGGCTTCTCGGGCGTGGAAGGCAAAGTGGTTGAATCAACTTGCGCCCTAAGAGGCCGATTGACCCTCATCCCTTTCATTCGTCTTTCTTCTCATTTTGGTACTCTCAATGGTTGCTTACGGCAAAACTCGTAGGTCCCTACCATAAGTGAGTTTAGGCTTGTTATGTTCCTTGCACGGGATCCCAAGAAGCTCTGCACAAGAACAGGGTATATATACAATACAGGAGAGTATTCATTGCTGTTATACAATAATCAGGTACTCTCGAAAATTGGCAACAGATTGACGTACGCACCTTGCTGGAGAGTCACGTAAAAAGAGAACTACTATATCTTGCTTGAATATCAGGATCACAGAACATTGCACATGGAATAGCCAAGAAACCTGTGACAAAGAATAATGGCTTTAGAATGTAATGGAAAGGAACAAGATGGAACTAACGCCGATGGATTTGACTCAAGAAAGCAATGAAGAAGCATTTTAATTACAGAACATATATGGATGCTAAGTGTGGAGTATACTGAAAATTGAATACTGTGTACTGTTGCATTTTGTGGATGAAGAAGTCCCAAGTGCACCTGTCAGCCGGACTATTAAGGGATTTGCATTGGCTTACGTGGACACCTGGACAGGCACGAAGTAACCGTTTGGTTACTACAAATACGACCTGCAAAGGTCCCTACTTTAATATCGGCGACCTTTGAACGAAGGTCGCTGTATTTGGGTGACTTGACTTGTACGTATGAAAGAGGACTGACAGTGGTACTTAAGACCAATGATGGGCACATTAAATAACAGACAGATTAAGTTTTTGTTTTTTCTCAACTGGGCTACACCTTTGACGGACAGTTCGGCAAATGCCGAATGCAGGGACAACCTAAGGCACCAGGGTACTGTTGGCACACATTTGGAATGGAACTTCATTTGAAGAAAGCTTCCATTTCAAAGAAGCGTCAACATTGTCAGCTAGTCTGCGTAAAGAATTAGCGTAAGGGAGTCAATACTTAATTTTTTTATTTCCCAAGAGAATAAGCATCAAGGAGGGGCTGAAAAGTTGAAGCAGTATAAACAAAGACCGGAATGCATAAAAATTTAAATGAAAATAAACACATGATTAGAAAAAACTCATCAGAGCGTGGACTTTCATAACAGACGAGACTGCTCTACGCAAGACATTCGTTTTCACACAATATCAATCTTTCCTAGACCAAATTTAGTTTAAGCACGCGGTTGCTTTATGGACAGCACTTCTTCAATCACTTACTGTCTCTATAGTTGATATATTTCTACAGAAAATTGTGGATAATTATATAAAGCTGAAAAGATTCGTCTCCGTAGAGAAGAACGGAATTGTGGAATACTGAGAAGTCAGGGGTTGGAAAGGTGCACAATGAAAATTGAGCAAACATTTTAATCTTTCATTTGGAGCTCAGAATTTTTAATTATTCAGAATCAAAATAAAATTAATTTAATTATTTTACACTTACCTTGTTTTCTACTTTCAGTAGGAAAACCTTTTTGTGTCTTCCAGTTGAATTTAAATATTCCAGAGGCTTTAATTATTAGATTCATGTTGCCAGAAATATTATCTAGAAAAATATTTGCGTGCAAAAAAACTCAAGCATTATTATTGACAGTGAATATTGTCTGAAAAAATTATTGTACAATAAAACTGAATCTTGTTAGTAAATTTAATCTGCTCCATATCATACCATAAATGGTCCTTAGTCAATATATATAATATTTACAGCCTCTGTCCATCGAAGTATCCCTATTGATCATCTAATACTAAACTTTTCGCGCTATTAATTGTTCTCTAAAGTCCTATTTCAAGCACATTATTGTCATTTCAATTGAAATTAAATATAGTTTCGATCTCTTATTCCATTAATTTCTTACTTAGAGATGAGAACTTTCATAGAATGAGCGAAACTCCGCACTGGAGAAGATTTGCTATCTAAGGCGGAAAGAAATCATTACCCCATAAGTTCATTGAAAATCACTGACGGCTGTTTCTAAAGAAGGGGAACATATATCCCCAGGTAATTGGAAAGAACAGGAGAGGGCGCCCTTGTAAGTTTGAGGTAAAAAGGTTGGGTGATCTGGGGCGCTTTACTGACCAGAGGGATGCAGGATGTCATTTTTCCGAAACGGAGGGGGGTAGGTCTAATTACTATAGGCTCCGGAAATTAGACATGATAAGGCGTGAATATCAGCAAGGAGGTGAAAATAGCCATCAAGCGGCGTATTGTTGGGGGCAATGTGAAATTACAACGGAAAAGATGAATAAGCTTTCCGGTTTAACCACACCGACCGTTTAAAATTGTATAAAATCCTTTCGCAGTACTTCTTTTGACCATGCTATAAATCAAGAATGTAACTGAAGCGCCGAGCAGAATTTCATGAGTAAAAAAACGCAACGATGACGGTCACTCTCATGTCCCCAACTCTCCACATTGGCAGAAACATCTAATGAGACTTGTTTGATTTCTGGTCTGTCCTTTAACTGATTAATGGGGAAAGGGGGGTTTCTTTACTGAGACGTATGGATTGGTTGGAACCCATTTCGATTTGTAAACCTGAATTTCATATTAAATACATGCATCTATGGTCAAAGCAATGTAAAAATCATTCCTGTCGAATGCTAGCATCAGTAACAGTCTACTAGAAAGTTGATGGGATGCCAGTCAATAGACAAGAAGCTTTAGAATTTGCTACCAACGCCGAGTGTTGCTGTACAAAAATGCCTCGAAACTCCGATAAACGTTCCATGGCGCGGCTAGTGACGGTTCTCGCAAGCTCTGTGACCACATAAAACGCCTCTGGATGCAATCCGACAAGAGAAGAGATTGGAACACGAATCTGCTCGTGTTCGGTAATTCCGTAAGAATTTTGGTATTTCTACCGCTACTACTTGCTCGTTGCATTGCGAATGGTCACCGGGTTGACACAGCATAAATAATTTGATAGTTTTTGTGAAAATCCCAGGTCTACACATTTCGCCATCGAAAGGAAAGAGCAGAACAAGGATAAATCGCAAAAAACCACACATTTACCGTTTTACCATCCGATCTCAGTAAAACACGATAACTCAGTGCCACAGTGGTAGAATCGCCACAAACGCCTCAACATGGCTGACACCAAGGAGGAGAAGATTCCTAAGTTTGACGACAAATACGACGAGAGCTTTCACTTATGGCGCCTGGAAATGGAGGCCGTATTTGAGAATTGGCCGCATGAGAATCCTCGATGGAACTGAGTCTGTACCTGACGACGATGACGACTTCTACTTAGCAAACTAAAATAAGAAAAGGAAGAGAGTTATCGCACTGATGGTGCTTGCTCTGAAGTACAAGCTTCTGAAAGCGGTACAGAAGTACTCAAAAGACTCCCTGGATATGTGTAATAAATTGACTGTGAGACATGCCGGAAAGAGAATATGTAATAACTTAAGCTTGTTGAATGAAGGGTTCTCCAGAAAGTTGTAAACCTTAGATCCCATCTCGGATCACATCACTGAACTGGAGCTGGCTTCACTAAACTAGACAATGTTGGTCAGAAGATAAATGTGCTTATGAAAGTTTCAATTCTGATGTCATCAATCAAGATTGTGATAAGTATGAAGCAAAATGGCTGCAATTAAAACAATGGACAAAGCAAAAGCCACTTGGGAGGCAGACGTAAATATACTTATCGATGAGTACCGATAGAGATTCTCATCCAATGACGAGGAGGAACAAAGAGGCCCTCTCGCAGCTGCAGCTAAAGGGGATAGAAATTAGAGTAACTGGGGAAAGACTGGTCTTGAAGCTGCTTTCCGCCAAGGCAGCAGACCGTACAGCACCACATAGACCGAATAATCGTGGATACAACAAAATCCAAAGACGCAATGACCATGTTGTTGCTAGAGGGCAACAAACGTTCCCTAAACCAAGAGTCGCAATCGCAAAAATGGCTAACGCTCCAGTGAGAGCAACAAAAAGTGCTGGGGAAATTGATAATACTTTGCAAAAATGTTTTATATTGAACAGTGGGGCCACGCATCACATTTGCTGTAATCGTTCAATATTTACGAGTCTCCACAAAAGTGTGACTAAGATTCAACTCGGTGACAATGTAACTGTCGAAAGTAAATACCAACGCACGCTTAATCTGATCTCAGTAGTTGATAACAAATGGATCAAGCTGCAGGATGTAATCTATGCGCCAAAAATGTTTTTTAATCTTTTTGTGTTTCTCGCCTCGACTGCATGGATATTCGTGTCCTCATTGAGGGTGATGCAAGTAATTTAATTGATGCAAGTAATGGACTAACCCTTACCCGTGCCACCTTAGGCAATAGTGGGCTATATATGGTAAACGCAACTGATGTTACAGATATCGAAACTATCACAGCAAGGAGCTCCCCATCGAACTTCGTTGTATCAGCCAATCATGGTAGCGTGAGTAGAGAGGATAACAGTAAGAGAATCGTCTAGCATTTAAGAATCGGTTACTTGAATGATAATAAGACTCATGAGATGAAAAAGCCCTCATCTCATTGCCTTGCACTCCAATAAGCCAGAGATAATTAAGTGCAACCCATGTGCGGAAGGAAAACAGTCCCGCAGCGCACAAAAAGGCAATTTAATAATCAACAACTGTTCAGTTGGAAGTATTTTATTCATGGATCTATGTGGACCACTTCACGAGACGACTCGGGGACACTCAAGGTATTTCCTACTTTTTATTGATTTGGCCTCAAGTTATGTCTGTGTCGTCACTGTAAAGCAACAAAGTGACACTATCGAGAGTTTAGAGCATTTATTAATCTATTTCGAACCATTCATGGGCGTAGGATCAAAAGGATACACACAGATAATGGAAGTGAATTTGTCAACAAATCTTTAACCTCATTCTCGGCTGATGAAGAGATTTCCCACTCCTTTATATTTCCATACAACCCTCAATCTAATGGGATCCTTGAGAAGATGAATCTAACCATCATGGAACGCGTAAGATGTATGCTGCCTCGTTCAAACTTAAATAACAAGTTCTGGGAAAGGCAGTTCTACCTGCAGTAGACATACAAAATGTTATTCCGATAAGGTCTCTTGGAAATAAGACACCTTTTGAAGTGCTTAATGGGAATCCACCGTACATCTCAAACAATAGTATATTTTGATGTGAGGCTTTGGTAACTTTGCAAAATCAAAAGCATAAGAAGATTGACATCAAAACAAAGCGTTTTATTATAATGGGTACAGTTGGACACTTAATGTACAAAATATTTGATCGAAATACCAGGCGATTTGAGTACATCATACACGCTCGGTTTAATGAGCTAGTGTACCCTGGGTATCCATAGAGGGAACAAACATCCGATAGTGGTGATTAGGAAAGCTACGTAACGATTAACATTGCTGATGATGATACCAAGAGAGCAGATGATGTAATTCCTGCTCTGGATGAGCTTGAACATATACCTATTACCGATGATCATGATGATCATAATGAAGTGGAGCAGATGCAGATGAATCAAGACGCAAGTGATGATGCGAGCTCTGGCACTAATTAAGCTGTGGCTAGTGCAGAACCTCGACGAAGTTCTAGAGCACGAAAGCCTACCCCAGAGTACTTCGACACTACAGTGCTTGCCACTAAGTCAATTTATTCTGATGATGAGCCATCTATGTCAATGTCGTTGAAGTCGCCGTACAGTGAAAAATATATTGAGGCTATCAGTGATGAGATGGAAGTTTTACGACGAGAGGCACATGGAAACTCGTGTCCCGCCTTAAAGGCAAAGAAATACTTCATAACAAATTTATTCTTAGGGTGAAGAGGCATACAGATGGATTCATAGACAAATACAAAGCACGGCAGGTTTTGCTTGGGTGCAATCAGAAAGAAGGTGATTATGATAAGCTGAACTCACCATTACTGGACTTTACTAGAGTGCGAGTTGCACTCACAGTTGCTGGAACACTGAAAGCACATGTGCACCAAAGGGATGTCAGTAGTTCATTTCTGCATATGGACTTATCTAAAGAACTTTATATGCAACAGCCAAAAGGCTTCGAGGATAGAAGAAACTCAGACTATGTGTGTAAGCTGCAAAAGAGCCTTTATGGTTTTAAAACGGCTCCAAGGATCTGGTATTTACATTTGCATAAGAAGCTTGCTCAGCTTAAATTTACAAAGTTGGAATATACTGAAAGCGCATGGGTTTCAAATAATAGACGCAATAAGATTTTCATTATGTCATATCTCGACGACAAGCTATTGATGTATGACAGTGAAAGAATGTTGGATAAAAATAAAAAGGCCCTCGCTACATCGTTTAAGATCAAAGATCTCAATGTACTTTCAGAAATTCTTTGTGTAAGAGTTGGGAGAAAATGGGATGGTACCTTTTACCTTTCTCAAGATAAGTTCTCGTCGAACCTTTTGATTGACAGTGGCATGCATGACTGCAAACCAGTCTCAACCCCATTGGATCCCAGAATGTATGAGGAGCTGACTGCGAAGACATCACCCACAGAGATTGAGATACAAGAAATGACAGTTATCAAACATAGGGAAGCTATCGGAAGCTTGCTCTACTTAAGTACTCGAACTCGTCCCGATATATTAGTCGAAGTGAGAGTATTAAGAAGAAATGTCTGCAACCCCCGCTCCATCCAATGGAAAGCTGTGAAACGTGTCATGTTGTACCTACAGGGTACTAACACAATTGAGTTGCATCTGAAAGTACACAACTTCACTTTATCTGTCCACGACGACTCCTATTAGGGTCGCTCCTCTGACAAGTCTTCTATCAGTGGGTATGCTATTTTTCCCGATGAAGCACTTATATGCTAGAAATAATCTAAACATACCTGTGTTGCATTTTCATGTAAAGGCTCAGAGTACATCAGCCTGTCTGGAGCTGCTCGTGAAATTAGTTGGCTGCGCAATCTACTCTCAGATATGAGTTTTTCTCAGTCGCAAGCTACAACGATGTTTCAGGACAACGACGGATCTGTTGCGTAGGCTGAGGATATTTCTAACTTTAAACTTAACAAGTACATCGACATAAGTCTACATCATGTGCCTGATCCAGCTCAGAAGGGGACCATCAAGGTCGAATCAAATCTAACTTTAGAGATGTTGGCAGACTCTTTCACGAAACCATTGTAGGGACCCAAATTGAAAATAAGTATGGAAAGTATTCAGCTCTTCAATGTGGCCCCGATTGGGAGGAAAGAAGCGGATAAAGGTGAAGACATTAACACCAAACACAGATTCAATCCAGAAGGGGTGATGGATGAAGATCTCAGCTTGTGAGAATCAGTATCCGTCTAATTGAGTGCCATTGCATCAACATGACTACATATCCGCTCATCTATGCTATGAATTTGAAATATTGCATATTTAAAAATGAATCAGGTCGTTGACGACCTCTGAGTATGAAATCATCAAACCATACGTTCAATGCTTGAATCTGTATCTCTGACTGTGATTGTATCATGTAATGTCCTTACTATCATAAATACTTTGATAGTTTTTATAAAAATCCCAGGTCTACACATTTCGCCATCGAAAGGAAAGAGCAGAACAAGAACACATTGCCAAACTCCACACATTTACCATTTTACCATCCGATCTCAGTCTGCCACGACAACTCAGTGCCAAAATGTAAACTACCTAAACATTTCCCCCTTGCTGAGGTTATTCAGAATTTAAATACGAATGCGGGCGGCGGATGAAATCTTTTTGCAACTGCAGCACTTGGAGATTGAACAAAAACGGGTAACGAAGTCGGGGAGCTCCTGTTGAGAAGGGGAAATGATGGGATGAAAATGACGGCGACGGAAACAGAAACCACTAACTACCCGAGGTGAGGGTCGTTGCGAGCGACTAAAGAGCTACCTTAAACATTAACAGGTGGTAAGAAGGAGTTTGAGAGAGAGCTGAGTGACTGCTATACTAGCCTATTCTAAAGGGGCAGGCTCTACCACATATGCTCTGCGACTGGCGTTAAGGAAAATTTGTGTTGGCTGAAGTAGACTCTCAACTTATTGGCTATTTAGTACTGGACCTGAAGTTGTCTGCCAACTTGCTTTCCATCTCATCGAGAAAACCACTTAATTAGCTAACAAAGAATTGTTTCCCAAACTAAAATCTCGATAAAACTACTAGAGACACAACGAAAAGTGGGAATGGACTCCATTTGAACGCCAAGAGTTTGACAAAAGATGCTTGAAACGAAATAAATGAATCTACTCCTCGAAGCCTCAACCTTTAGATCGGAACCTAGTACCTTCTTTAAGACATCATCAGGTCCCATGTATTTCCCACATATAAGCACTGATAGCACACAATTAATCCGCACTTTCCTGCGAGGGATATAGCTGACATGAATATTCACAAAGGGGTCCATGGCGGGAACCACCTGTTCCGACCAGTTCAGTCCTTCCATTCCCATGTGAACCGGTTCGAGGCCTTTGTCTTTGTCCGCGGACTGCTCATATTCCTTTCTTTCCCCCCTGACCTCCTCTTTGGCCCTCGTTCTCGTCCTCCCCTTGTTTCATCTCGTAGACGAGCTCAGGGGCAATCTGCTCCTCTTAGCACTCCACTTCCCTATCCTCCTCCTCCCCAGAGCCCCCTCCTACCGATTAATGTGTTCGATCTCCACCAGGTGACGAGAAACCAGCTCCGTCAAGCATTTCCTAGTTTGGCGACGGATGTAGTGCTCAACGTTGGTTGGTCCAGAAGAGAACAAAAGAGGAGGCAGTGATGGGACAAGGCTAACAGGTTTTGGAAATAGGACTGGAGAGATGGTGTCGGTGCATAATGGCTGCTAATAAGGGTTTGAACCTTCGAGGGTTTTTTGTTGTAGGGACGAAGATACATTTTAGGCGGGGCTCGACGTGTTTAAATAGCGCCAAATGGTTCAAATTTACAGGCTCGCTGAATCAAGAAATAGGCGCAAATTGGTCATGTAGTGGGATTTAGTGAAACCCGTCTTGAAAGGGTGATATATGGTGGAAATGATTTGTAGAAAGACTGATTAAGGAAAAAGTTATTTAGGGGCGACGAAGATCAAATAAACTTGGGAGAAAAAAAAGAGTGTCTATCTACCCCCGTCGGAGCCTTGCCACAGCTCTCGAGGGATTTCTCACACAACTTGGCCACGCTGCCCTACCTCCACCTCAAATCGAGATCGATTCGTCCCGGCGTGATCTCCCAGGAGATCATTAAAAATTCGAAATTTTTGGCTGAGATAGCCGTTGGAAGTATCAAGTTTGCACGCCGTAACATTGCTGGCACCAAATCGTCGATTGGAGACTGCTTCCCCCATTATAAGAATACTCGTTTAACGAACCCGCGGTTCAGAGGCTGTTTGTTGGCACTGGAGGGTCATTGCGGACTATAATAACGAAGACGGTCGGCTGGCTGTCTGGTTAGGAGGTATAGTCATTCGCAGCCCGATCAGAGAGGAAAAGCAGTAATTAATCGCGGAAAGTTGGCGGAGGAACAGTTTTTAATCGCTGGCATGGATCAGGTTGTCCTGGAGCATACCTTTGGAGGAGGTCGACTCATTACACCGGTACCGGTTTCAGATGACCCAGCTCCCGCACCTCCAAACCAGAGGCCCAACATCGCGTCTCAAACCCCGATCTTTCTGAACAGTCTCTGCCATCTCTAAAAGAGATCTTCACAACTCACACCCCAGTCATGTCGCATATACCGACCAAGTTCCGTGGTTGTCTAGCAGAGACGTATGCAAAGTCGATGGACGATGCAGTGAACGCTTGTCTTGCTGATAATTCACGAGCAACTCAGGCGCTCACAAAAATATTTCTGTTCCCAGCAGTAATGCTCACGAACATTCACTCGTCAGATTCCTGCTCCAGTGAATACCGGTGGCACTCTATTACGGACAAAATGAGGGAAAGAATAGATTTATGGAACGCGGGGCACTTCAGAACACTATGGGCGCAAGCACTCGACCAGCCCAAACACCGCACCGCACGAGCTCGGTCCACTTCGGACCAGCAACAGGTCAATGTAAAACGGGCGACAAAACTGGCCAAAGAAGGTGCGTACGGAAAGGCTGCACAAGCTTTGCGCTCGCTAGGCGTTCTACCAGCTACCAGTGATGTAATCGATGCCCTTATCGATAAACATCCCCAGCAGGCCCCCGATGAAACAACTCAGTCAGGGGAACATCTTCTACCAACTACAGTTTCCGACCGATCACTGAAGACGAAGTCCTTGGCGCTATCAGGGCTTTTAAACCAGGATCCTCTCCCGGAGGCTCAGGTCTAAAGCCTTGCCACCTGGTAGAATTGCTAAGATGTCCATCCTCATCGGGGAATTCAGGCTTTTTGGCAGCTCTTACGAGACTTGTTAATGTTCTAGCAACTGGAAAAGCACCAGCCGTTCTCGCTCCTTGGATCGCTGGTGCTCCACTTACCCCGTTGGCGAAGAAGGACATGTCGCCCAGGCCAATCGCCGTTGGGGAGACGCTGCGCAGGTTAGTCGGTAGTTGCTTAATGAAGCGAGTGTCCGAGAAGGCGGCAGACTACCTCCAACCTCTCCAAGTGGGTATCGCCACAAAGTCGGGTACCGACACAGTCGTGCACGGAATCCGACGAGTCGTTCAGGAGTACGGCAGTAACCCAGCATATGGGTTATTGACTGTCGATCTCAAGAACGCTTTTAATATGTGCAGCAGACCCGCTTTTCTGACCGCGGTGAGACAGCTATTCCCAGAGTTACAGCCTTGGGTCTCATATTGCTATGCAAACGAGCCCGCATTCCTGTGGATAGGTAGTCACACAATAAGAAGCGTCTGCGGGACCCAACAGGGAGACAATCTTGGAGGCCTCCTCTTCGACCTGGTGCTGCACCCTATTATCCTCAAAATACAAGAACTCTTCAGTTCAGAGGAAGGGGAGAACAGAGACTTGGCAAAGTTGTTACTCAACTGTGGTACCACGATGACGGGTACATTATCGGGCGCCACGACCAACTCGTCAAAGCCATCGAAGTACTTCGCTCCGTGGATGCTGAAAGCCGAGGACTGCACTTGTCGCTGCCGAAGTGCACCGTCTGGTGGCCTACAGCCCCTCCAGGGTCAGCACAGAGTCTCTACCCAGACGGGATTAAGCAAGAGTACAGCGAGGGTACTTCCGTCCTGAACGCCCCGTCGGTACTAAGGAATACACCACACGGTCCTTTACGAACCATGTCTCA